>JACGWL010000014.1:5649813-5955860 GCA_034509725.1 Sesamum angolense | reverse complement strand
CGGGCCATAAAAAATATGGAGGGGGGCTTCCATTCTAATTTCACTTTATATTAAGAGGAGAATACACAGATAAGGCATTGTTCAACTCTTGGGCAAATTGCTTAACAAGATGTTGCAGATGCTGAAATCTTTTGTCCCCACTTAAAGGAAAAAGACCATTCACACCTCCTTAGGGTTTAAACAAGCTTGCTCTAGATATCTCACTTTCTGGGAGGTTGAACAATACAATACCATAAGATTCAGGGATTCGCATTCTGCCATCCTTTAACAGTCATGTAGGCGCAACTATTATAGACATTCCAACATTCTACCCATCTATTAATACCGTAGGATTTTGCATAAGTGTTATATAGTAATAATTTGTGCTTAAAGTCTCTCATTTCAGGCATGTTTTCAAAATCATTTTCCCACACGATACAATTTCGTGCAACATAAATGGTCAATAACCAAAAGAAAAGGGATCCTTTCTTCCCTTATTGTCATGAACTCTGCTCCATCACCCTAATATCTTGATTCTCTTCTTTATTACCTCTCTTTATGCATATGTCTATAATTTGTCACTCTTCTTACACTTCATTCCACAGAAAGAAGATTTAATTGCATAGAAATATTTACAGACCCATGAGAGATTTAACATCATAGTATATACAAGTGAAAAGAAACGAAGCAATTCATTTATATTGACCTTTTGAGGTAACCCTTTCCACATCAGGTCTTCGCCATTTAGAACCAAAACTGGACACTAAGAGATTTACCAAAGAAATTTGTAACGTATGAGAGTTCTGGAAAATTATGGAAATTATAAGTATTAGAAAAGTCCTTTCGATTCGGAAGTACTATATTCTTTACTTGTAAAAAATCTAATTATAGTAATCATGTTGCTTCATTTCAAAACTATGCAGATGATTCTTTTGATGTAAGCTATTTTATTGCTAACTCATGCATCAGTGCAAAGAAAAATAAAAGATCACCCTGATATACAAAGAGATAAACTTCTGTCCAAAGCAAATGGAACTTACGGTATGAAATCCTCCAGCAGATCTCTCGATAAAGCAGCTATCAACCTAAGAGCACAAATAATGCCATTCATAAAAACAAGATTTTCAGACAAAACTGAATAAAAATAACATAATGGAGCGGATGTAGCACAGACATAACCAAGACAATCTTGACCACTGTCCCAAGAAGCAGCACATAAGTAAATAGTATATTCAGCTTGAAAGAACTTAGCAGCTATACTTCGATAATGAGTCAGTGTCCATAACTCTAGTAGAACAAAATTAAATTAATATCATAAATATGCCCATGCATTCACCAAGACATCTTACAGATCAGCATGGTCTTCCTGTGCACAATATATATACATATATGTATATATTCTCTATAGCAAAATGTTCACTCGACCATACTAAAAGATCTTTTAAAGACCCAAATATCATGAAATAATTTACACTTATGAAACAAAATCTCAACATTTAATGCCTACATTGATAGGATGAAACATAAAATCTCACCCATCTCAGCACACACAAGAACTGCTACATTTAACAAACAGAAAAGAAGTGGTTTCCAAACAAGTTAAGGTTAGAGATGCATTATCTGACGAAGAATCAATGGACCCTTAAGCACTCATTCCTATGTGTAATTTATCTCTTCTCATCCATTTAAATTCCAGTTGTACTACATACATATTTCCTTGTAAATTTCGTAGTGATACATAACTACAGGGGGATCCAGCCCAGACCAGAAACTACAAAACCCTCACAGATACAATAAATCCTGCTTCTTCAAACAATACACTTACCTCAATACATCCATTATGATTTTGTTTTTGAGAGGGGGGGAGAGAGAATCTAGTAATCAGCAAGGACAATGCCTGAACTAATTAAGGTCTATAGCAATTTGAAATCAGTTACTACACTGTCTAATTCTTGGGATCACCACAGAGGTAACAATTCTTAAATTAATTTTTACACGGTAACCAGCTACACTCTGATCTAATCTATTTAACTCTAAACCTTGTAAATTTGGCACCGTGTGGATTGGGTTCATATACGTGACCATAAAGGCTTCAATCATATCTGTGAATAAAGCAATCCTAACTACAGGACAAATATTAACAGCAAGAAGTGACAAGCATACATGCAATCACAGAAAGCATTGACCAAAATTGATACCAAGAAAGGGATGAACCTCATTAAGAATCTCATTCCATCAAAGAAAGCAACAATTCTGCACATCTTTTTCAATATAAGACAAAGAAGTACCTCAGTATAGGTTCATGTGACAATCTCCCTTCCATTTTCAATCTAGATAGAAGGCTGGAGACTATCAAATCCTTCTGCAAGATAATTTGTGGAAGTGTTTGTACCAAGGGAAAAATTTCCTCATAAATTGATATAAAATCCTCAGCAGTGTTTAGTTCCTGTATATCATGACAAAAGTTGCACAAACAAAGATTGTGAATATGGAAATTGTAATTATGCGTATATAAAGCATAATCTTTAAGACAGTTTAATTTAACTAAACATATTTTGTGCAGAAGTTTTATCACACTCGTCCACAAGGGTATTTCATTTGTTCATATTATATGACTGACATAAATGAAAACAGGATGCCATTTCAGTGGTAAACTGGGACTGCATGAATAAGTTATACTAATGCGCAGCAGAAATAAACATGGCTTATGTTTTAACTAAGACCTAAGGAAACTATTTGACTATCAACGGGAAAAAAGGTAAGAAATTAGTACCAAGAAAAATTTTAAAAATTGATAACTAAAACCTAAGGAAACTGTTATATCGTTGTGTTATAGAGTTTCTCAACCTTTTCTCTTTTAGTGCATATCTTATGCACTTGAGCGAAAGTCATTTAAGATGTACTGATTCTCATGCTTCACCAAATACTAAACATTGGGCAGTAAATGTTTAAAAAAAAAAAAAAAAAAAAAAAAAAAAAAAAAAAAACTTTGTGATTTCAGTCATCCATAAAACGCATTGAGCGGTAACATAGGCTACCAGCAATTTATCATAAAAAAGAATCATTCCAGGGAGTTCTCAAAGATATAAATGTTTGTTTTATAAAGGAAAGACCAAGCAAGAGGCACACATCCTCATCTACAATATATGTACAAGAAACTAGTTCTGCACAGAGAACAAGTTGGGCAGATATAAAATGCTATTTTGCATTCCAAATTACACTACAATTTTAAACAGATCATTACTCTGTCTTGTAAGTTAACTTTGTGACACATGCATATAATTAAAAAATTGCTAAGATGATAATTGCTCTTTTTGCCCTCTATCATATGAATACTTTATTTGCATCATGTCATCTCTACACATAGAAGTGATTGCTGTCTGTTAATAGATAACATAGTACAGAGAAAATCTTATTGGTGTTCAAATCACCAATTTCAGTTATAGCATATAAAATTGGATACCAATAAAATACTCTCTCTATTAATTCCATCAGAGAGCTTGGGCTAGGCATCATTAATCACCTCATGCTTAACTAAAACCTATTTGCAATCACCCTCCTCAACCTTAAACCGAACTTTCGTACTGTTATAGATGAGCTAATTTGCACTTTGCTGTTGGACAAGTATAAAGCAGTTTGGCAGAATAAATAGATTTTATGAATGCAGCGAGAAATTCTAGTCAGTTCAACTAGACAGTTGGAGATATCTCTTGGTGATAAAAGGATTCTTGACAAAGTTGCATTATAATGAGAAATAGTCCACAGGCACCTTAGATGCAGCTCTCAGCCCATTTTTCAACAAGTTCGATAAACCAAATAAGACATAACTCAGTTCTAGAAAGCATTGCAGCCACACAACCTATAATTTTGGGAAACCCAGTCATTTGCTTAGGTATTTTCCGAATTGCAATGTATAAGAGCGTAACCTTTGTAAAAGACTTCAGAACCCAATCAGCTAGGAAAAATGCAGCACTTAATGAGATTCCACAATATATTTCAGAGCACTTTTTCTCTGAAATATTATAATTTATCAACATTGTCTTAATCAGTGTACTTTCTGTTGATTAAGCTTCATCCATTAAGAAGGTTCTTAACCCCAATGATTTTTCATTAACAGCCAAGTACAACTACTTTAACATTCTGTGATGTATTTCCCTTTATATACATCAATGCTGATTTCAGCAACACCAACATACAAACATACAACAAAGACCTTCAAGCAAAAATAGTAAAAAAGGATATGTAGAAGAAAACAAGTGACGTACTCTGTATTCTACAAGACAGTCACAAAAAAATGACGAACCCTGAGAAGGTTCAGCTTTCAAAGGGTCAAGACTCCGGTAGACGTCTATGTCAATTTCTTCTATTCTTTGAGAAAATGTCTTGAACTGCGCCAACAAAATTCGTCAAGTAATCACAGTACAAAAAACATATAACTGGAAAATCTTTTTTCCGAAGACTTACAACAAAGCGGCGGCCGCCGGACAATTTATTCAGAGACTTCACTGCCCGAGCCTCTGAAGGCGTCGCCATCTTCAAATTCGAGAGGCTTACTAGGTTCCCTAAGTCAGGGTTTTGGGTTTTAGAGAAATTAGAGAGAAAAGCTGGAGAAGTTTTATGCGAGTGTTTCTCGATTTTGGTCTGTCCTTCGCAGGCTTATATTTATACCGACTTAAAAAAACTACGTTTGGTTTCAGAGTCTTTGGATTCGTTTTGGGCCATCTCCAATATGGCCCAAAATAGACCCAATATTTTTGTTAAATTAAGGGTTTTTTTTGTTTAATAATTATTATTTAATAGTATTAATTAATAAATAAATATTAGTTAATATTTAAGTAAATTTTAATAATTATTTTAAAATTTATACATATAACTTTATAATTCTTATTTAATAATAATGATATGGTCAAAAATAGGTGGCCCAACGCCGCCCATTTGCTAATCTAATAACTGGCCCAGGGGACCCAATGGAGATAGAAGCTCCAAAAAAGCCCAATGGACCTTTCCCTAATTAGGGCCTAAGAAATTTAGAGCCCAGGAGACGGACTGGTCTTTTGGAGGCCTAGGGGGCCTAATGTCACCTTGGTCGCCAACAAAGCACTTGTCCAAGTGGACAAATATCATTTGAGCAGGGCCTGATTAGGAGGTTCGAGAAGGCAGACTCTTGGAAAAGTGAGATCCTTACTTTGCTGAGGATTTCAATCGAGTTGGACTCCCTTAAACTCCTCCAACTAACAAGGAATTCGATGAGACTTATCCACTGGCAGTTCACCTTTAGTTGATATTTATACTCGTAATAAACTATATATTTTGCACTGACCTCTAGAACCACATATTTTCAATAATCTTGCACGTAGATAGAATATCAACCTATTGTTTTAGTGGGAGATTGATAGAATAGGTGACTAGAAAGTCAATTAGATTGGTTGTTTTAGGAACTACTATTTGTCAATTTTTATCAAAATAATATTATTAAGATGAATAGAGTAAGTATTCGTTATTGGTGTTTGTTGTGCTTACTATTATATTGAACAACATTTTAATGTCACAACAAATGCCTACAAATTCAAAGGTTAAATTCGTTGAGTTGCACTACGCATAGGCTGGCAGCTATGAGACCAACTTTTGAGAGTTGATCTTAAACGTTCCAAGTGAATAACCTCGAGATAGATCATCGAGATTCAATTAATTTTAAATTAATTCCTTCACCTCCACAGTGATTTGTGTGTCAATCTTTATGTTCATCCTCAAGTAGACTTGGACTTGTTTCCAACATAATTGATTAATGTAATTCAATTAAATTAATTAGTTTTTATTAACCATTAACCTAAAGCACATGTCGCCATGGGTAGTAGTATAACAACTGTTCATGGCACCAAAGGCTATGTGAATATTGGCATGAACATTTGGCTCTTGAATTTCAACGAGTATGGTCTTTCCGTCAACCGTCTCTCGATCTTAATTTAGGGCATGAAATTGGCTGTCGGTTCTCGAGATTGTGTCCACTCCATTAATCAACGTAGAAATCCATTTTCTATCCTACCAATCATTGTGGCCTTAGATTCTAAGAGCCTAAATGCATCTTAAAGAGCGTAGGAGATACTTTTTGTCATATACTAATAGGAAATGAATCCTCTTTTTGGAACCTATCATCCTAGCTGGACATTCTGATTGCATTGGATGAGGCTTATAATGACCATGTCCAAAATATAGTCATCTCTCGCTAGATCCAAGATGCAACCATCGTATGCATGTCACTCCTATGGTTACTCAAGTCAAAGGACTAATCCCGTACTATCGGAGCTGTGAAATCTAGTTATACTGACCAAGCCTCCAAGGTTTCCATATGACGATTTATGCGAGTAAGTTCAGTCAACTAACTACCTTGTCAACTAAACTACTAAAATTTCATATACGTCCAACGTTTGTTGCTGATTAAATATGACACCTATCAAATGAATGGAATACTTAGTACAAGCCTCTGTATGACTCTTGACACCTAGTCTCGAAGTCCTCGACTTGAAAAGTTTCAGACCAACTTTCAGAAGTTGGTTTCATAACTGCCATCTAATGTGCAATCCAACTACATGGATTATCCAATTGATCTGTGGGCATTTATTGTGACGTTAAAACAACATTTAATGTAATCGATAAGTACAATAAATACATTATGCCAAGAATTCATACTTACCATATTCATCAAGACAATATTACGTTAATAAATTTATTCAATAGTTTCCAAAACTATCAATGTAATTGGTTTCCTGGTCACTTATTCCAACACGTAAAACTAAGGACTTGGAATACCATAGTAGCACGACAGTCAAATCAAGGTATGAAGTTTATCAAGACTTAATTTTATTTCGAAAGCATGTTGGGTCTAATTAAAAGCATGTGATATAACTATTAAACTTTTATCATAAAATGGTAAAATGATCATAAATTGGGTTTAAAAACCAAAATCGCTACTATTTTGAAGGATAGACGACTAAAATTACTACATCCAAAGTCAAAGGATCAAAACTACCAGCCCCTTAAAGATACATGACCAAAATCGCAATTAAAAATTACAACTTGAACTACCACATCATCAAATTCACCCGAAACACCAATTTAAGTGCTATCATGATTGATCATGTGGAACTTTCTGGCCAAATCAGCAAAAAAAGACTAAATTTGCCACAACTTTAAAGTTATATGACTACAATACAAATTGTGATTTGACTAGGAAAAAATTGTCAAGTCCCTAACTGACCTGACTAAAATTGTATTTTTTTTCATCTAAATGACAATATCGAGGACAAATAAGTTGAGATATTGTGAAATATTGGAAGGAATTTAGAAGATAAAGTATTTGGATATTTTACATATATATGAGATAGTTAGATAGATTGTGGCATTTTGAAGGACTAATTATTTTGATTATGTAATAGTTGATAAATAGGATCATTTTCAAATCATTATATTGCCATCCATTTCATATTATGAAACTACACATCACATCACTTTGATCAACATTCCTTAGCCTACACTTCTGAAATGGCATGAAGCCATGCAATGGGATTGGAGGAATCAATCAAGGGGCCCAAAGAGAGAACTTAGAGGGAAATGAAAATAGGAAGAATCTTGAAAGTGCATGGTAGCTTAGCATGCAAGAGACAATAGTGAGAAAACAATAATCAATTAGGAAACCCTTGATTAAGCAGCTGCAAATGATGAAAAGTTGGTCTGTGGGCTCAAATTAAGTAGTAAGCAAACAAGAGAGTAGGTTGAGTTGTACAGTTTAACTCACTAACAACTCCTCCTCCAACCCACTCATCATCATAATCAACCCTCACCCTTTGTTGCTTGCATGCTTCATATGTATATATGTTCAATTTCTACAAATGAAATTATCATATATAGCTTGTTCATGAAGAAGCCTGCAGAATTATACACTGTTTGCAGGGCTGGTAATCTGGTTGGAGATAATTAGATTGTTAGAAGATTGGGTAATTGATTGTGCATGTTTGGGTATATATATGTACCTGTAGAGATATCATCTGTATGTTTATATATATATATTGATTTAGAGATGATGATAAGAGATGGGCGTCTGGAAAGGTTTTTGCTTCTTCCCTTCTCCATCGGCTGCGACTCCCGGAAAAGTGTTGCTCTTGCCGCCGCCGCCGCCGCCGATTCGCCGGAGTGTTCAGAACCAAGTACTCTCTCTGTCTCTCTCAAACACACTCATACACAGATACACACACAGAAACACATGGGAAATTCTTGCTCGCATCAGATTTGGCCAAACCAAACCGACAGAGCAAGTTTGTCACACTTGTTATGTGACTGGTCACTTTTTCTGAACTATACACCGATAACATAATAAGTGTAACACACTTATAATTTAATTGGTTCAAATTTGACCGAATCAGATTCGGGTAAGAATCTCCCAAAAGACAAACAACATGTATGCAGAGTGTCGCATCATATATATATGGGTTGATTGGATTAAATTTTTTGTTGTAATTTATGTTGTATTTTTTGTTTGGGTTAAATACAATTTGGCCATATCTGTCATATGTGAAATGAGCAAAAAATTCTTTTGTTAAAAAAAAATAGCAAGTTACTCGTGTGTTTTGAAAAATAAAGCACACGAGTGCCTTGCTATTTTTTTTTGCTTTATTTTTCAAAACACACGAGTGCCTTGCTATTTTTTTTTCATAAGATTTGTTTGCTCAATTTTCTATATCACGGAAGGTAAATTGCATTTTTTCTTTTTTTATTTGGTTTCACATATACAAGTCGTACGTGTATAATTTCTTTTAAAATAAAATTATTAATGTAAACTTTACAAAACCTTAAGTGTGCATATATAAAATGGAACAAGCGTAAATCGCAATAAAAATTTAGTTCGGTGATATATATGTTTAATTCAAGATATATGCGTGATTGTGGGGCAAAGATGAAGATATAAATATCAGGCTATAACAAGGGGAGAGTTGCCCTACGCGAATGAAATCTAATTTTATTGGCGAGATTGAGGCTTCATGATTATAAGGTCCAAAGTATAGAATATCATTCTAGTTTAATAATAGTTGTTCATTAGGTATAATTATTAGATATGAATAATTAGTTTATAATTACAATAGTTGTTAGATATAAATATTTAATATTAATATTATAATCAATTTTCTTAAAAAATAATAATTCATCATTTTCACCTAAAAAGAAAAATCCCTACACATTTTTTTAATCCAATAATATTTTATTCTGTTTATTAGGTTTAAGAGGAGCAATTTGTCTCCCCACAACCTCAATATTTTAGAACAACTTTTTGTTAAACAAAAACTATATATTTCCACCAATTATCAAATTGATTGTCTTTTCAACTGCCAAAACATATAAATATGACTATCTTTTAAAAGAAAAAGCCCATTTTCATTTAATAAGGAATAACGCCCTCCAATATATATGTGAAATTTTAGTTACAGAACTAATTTCCTCGAATACCAATTACACAACAAATATAATATATCGTTATCATAATAAAAAAATAATAAATAATTGCTTATAATCACTAAGTATTATCATTAAAATGCAAAAGAATATATAAATTTAGTCCGATTTTAGGGTTTTTACCCAATTTTCCGGCAATTTTGATTTACCAAAATTTGTCACGTGCCCGCTGAAATTTCCACCTGAGCAATGAAATTGATGATGTGGCATGCATTGAAAACTTTTATTGCTGGTAGGGTTTAAACCCTAGTCCAATTGAAGAAATGTACTTCATTTCCCTAATTGTGGATTACATTCATTTTGTTTATTTGCAGGAGAAAAGGTTGGGGAAGGGAAGCTATCCAAACTGAAAATGAAAAGAAATCAGGGTATTTCTAAAGCATCATTCTCCCAGGGATTACAAAGATTGATCAACCGTTTCAAAAGTTTCTCTCAGTTCTTTGGTAAGTAAACATTATTAATTACTTTAACTAGTTTTACTTTGTAATTTGTTTATGATTTTTCACTTTTGATTTTATTGGTTATGAGATTCTCATTTTTTGTCCCATAATTTTAAAAAGTTGTAATTTCGTTCCATGACACTTTTTCGTTAGATGTTTAATGGCAAAAGGCCATGTGGGCGTTCAGTGCATGGACAAAAAATGCTACTTTTTAAAAGTCATGGAATCAAAATTGATAATCCTAAACATATGGGAGCAAAAGTGTAAAAACTATAATTGCCACGTGCTAAGCATGTGGCATTTTCTATTAACATATAAAATGAAAATATCATGGGACCAAAAGTGATATATTTAGAAGTTAATGGGACCAAAAAATGAGAATTTTATAAACCAATGAGACTAAAAGTAAAAAGGTCTTAAGTTACAGACCGAAAAATGTCATTTTCCCTAAATTAGTACCAATGTTTTTCTTGACTTCATGATTACAAAATTTAATTACTTTAGTTAGGGGTTCTAAAGTTATATATTTATTATTTTTTAAGTAATATTAGCATCAATTTTGATTGTAAGATGAAGATATAAATATTAATGGAAATTAATAATTTTGTTTCAACATATTTTTAAAAATAAACTAATGGTCGTCCTCGAAATAATTGTATGAAAAATTATAATTTTAGCCTTATAAGCATGAGCGTGGCAGTTTTTGACATGTACAAATTTATCTTAAAAAATTTCTCATTTTGAGAACAAAAGTGGCCAGAATTTGGTAAAATGACCTAAAAAGTGCACTCAGTTAAGCTAGTCGTGCACGTCATTTCCACTTGCACTTTAACAAATTTTAATTATTTTTATCTTTAATGTGAGAATTTTTTTAAAATTACACGATAGAATTATCAAAATAGATCCAGAAACTTGTTACAATTATTGTCTTTCCTTATGATTTCAAACAACATGCTATTTAGAAGGAAAAATTACACTTTTGATCTCATACGATAGAGAAAATTACACTTTTGACCCCATAATTTATGGGCTTAGTATATTGGGTCCCATAAAATAAAAAATTATAGCGTTTTTTATCCCATAAGATAAAATTATGGCATATTTTAGTCTGTAGAATCAAACGTGCTAAATTCATAAATTATTGAATCAAAGGTACGACACTTTTTATCGTATGGAATCAAAAATGTAATTTACGCCTATTTATAATTATGTGTGATGGGCCCAAATAATTTACGCCTATTTATAAGGCCCGACAAAAGCCCATCCCAGCCCACCTAAAAACAAACTTGCCTTCGGGCTCTCCACAGGTTTAACCTATGAAATTTATCTATTTATTTTTTCTTCAATTAATTGATTTGATGATTTCCAAGAAATTAAATTTATTGTCTACCAATATCAAATAAGCTAGTATGATGTTGTAAATAGTATGAATAATTATATTTACGTCCCTTGATGTATAGCCTGTTCATATAAATTATTCTTATCTTTTGATAACTGTACATACACCACTAAAATAATAATATTACTTACACAAATCACTACTTACTTTTTTGAAAATTAAACACACCCTCCTAAAAACTGTCAGGGGTAGTTTTTGTAATTATGCAAAAGATAGAGATGATTTATGTAAATATACCATAGATCTGGGAGTATAAATATAATTATCCCTGAATATTATTCATTTTTCAGATTCATGTAATGAATGAAAGTTTAAAATTTTAAATTAATTAATTATATTTATAATATTTTATATAGTCTTCAATCTACCCGTCTCAACTGTCATTAGAAAACGTAATCAATTATTATTATTATTATTATTATTATTATTATTATTATTATTATATTATTATAATGAATCAATTACAATTAAATTATGAATTTGAATAATCGATTGTTAATGTATATTGATTATCAATATTACATATGTATAACTATCTTATTTCTGTTATTATTGTAGACCAATACCCAAATATTGATGGGAATCAAACCTATAACCTTTTGGTTATAGAGCCACAATTTCATAAATAAAATTAAGCCTCACTAGTTTCAAATACTTAAAACCACGAAAACAAAAGAACAAAAGAAAAAGGGAAAGGAAAAAAAAAAATGCGATTTTAGTCCTATAATTTATGGGGGCGTCATTTTTTATCATGTTCGTAATTTTGCAATTTAGTCGTGTAATATTAAATTTTGACAATTTTAGTCATCTTTCTGCCAATTTGATCAAAAAATTGTACGTGACTTGTACATAACCAAATTAATTGCATATTTAGTTTTATAACATAGGAGAAAATTGACATTTTTAGTCATGTAACTTGTAGGGGATGACATTTTTTGTTCCAGGACGAATTAATTTTCTCAATTTAGTCCCGTAGCTTTAAAATCTTGGCAACTTCAATTTTTACTTCTGCTAGTTTGATCTAAATATCGCATGTGACTTACAAACGATCAAATTAAATTGCAAATTTGGTCCTGTAGCTTAGAAGGGGTTTTTATTGGCATTTTTATTCCTGTAACTTAGGGTGTTGATATTTTTTATCCTGTACGAAATTAATTTACAGGACGAAAACCGCAACTTAATTGAGTCATGTGCAAGTCACATACAATTTCAGATCAAATTGATTGAAAAATGACTAAAACTCAATTCGTACATTACTAAAAACACCGACTTTCCTAAATTATAGAATTATTTTTTAAACGGGACAATATATTCTATTTTTTTTTATTATTATTTCTTCGTACAAAACTAAAAATACCAAATTTCGTGCCATCTCTCTCTTATCATCAGTTTACAAAGAGGAAATGGAGCATAGGGAAAGGGAAATGGAGATAGGGTTTCCAACAGATGTGAAGCATGTCACTCACATAGGGTTAGACGGATCCACAACACTGAATCCGGACGTCTCCTCCAACTCCAACTGGGAAACTCTGAAACCAACTGAAATACTCTCATCATTTCCTTCCATTTCTTTGCAACAATTCCAACTTGCCATGTCTGCCCAATCTCACGCTACCCCCCTTAGAGTTTAGTCATGTCCCCCCAACTTCTTCCATTCATAAGAAATGTAGATGGTTTTACTACGTACACAAGTGTGTTTGGAGTTCTTGTTTTGTGTGATATGAAGAATTGTTTTGATTTTTTTTTTTTTTCAAAAAAGAAAAAAGGATGTACACGAAGATCGACTTGAATTTGTATGTGATTAATGCAGGCAAAATTGCAATTTTAGTCATGTAACTTAGAAGGAGTGACATTTTTAGTCGTGTATAAATTGATTTTCGTAATTTAGTCTTGTAATTTCATATTTTTTTGTAATCTTAGTAATTGGCTGGCTGGAAATTGCAATTCACTTGCAATTTTGATTTAGTAAATAAATTTATATAGGACCAAAAATACCAACTTTTCCAAGTTATGGGACTAACAATGCCAATACCCTCTAAGTTATAGGACTAAAATTGCAATTTAATTGGGTCATGTGCAAGTCACATACAATTTTCCGGCCGAATTGACCGAAAAAGGATGAAAATTGTCAAATTTTTAGAGTTATAGGACTAAATTGCGAAAATCAATTCCTGTAGGATAAAAAATACCACTCCCATAAGTTATAGTACTAAAATTGCATTTTTAGCAAAGTCGATTTATAGCAAATTAGATATTCAACTGCAAGAAATGGATTGTTATTCCTATATTATAAATTAGGGTAAATTACGTTTTACCATTCGAACTTGCTCGTTTTTATATTTTGCGATATGAGACTCTTTTTTTGTGTGTCAACGTACCATCACAACTTTGTGAAATTTGGACATTGCCATATATGATCGTTTTTTCTTGATTTTTCTGCCGAAAAAACTATACATGCTGTACATATGTGAAAAATATCACATCCCATAAGCACTGCATGTGATATTTTTTCGAAAAAAAACTTGATTGAAAAATATGTATAAATGGCAAATTGAAAAATTTTGTAAAGTTGAGATTGTTAGTTGACAAAAAAAAAAAAAAAAAAAAAATTAGATGACAAAGTGTAAAAACGATTATAGTTTGGATGACAAATATAAATTAACCCTATAAATTATTAAAGCGGTTAAGTTTTCCCCAATTGTTTGATTTTATGTGAACTTCACACAGATGCTAAAATGATCGGGTCAATGGCCATAGTGAGTCTATATATATGTTAGGGTTTTGGAGGTATTGAGGCTAAGTCGTAAAGAAACTAAAGGTTCGTTGGGGTTCAAATGAGAGAAAAAGGAAAGTGAAGGGGGAGGGGAAGAAGAATATTTTCTTCAAGTTGTTTTGTATGATTAGAAGACGAGTAAATATTAAATACTTCCACTTATTAGTATGAGAAATCAGACTGAGAAGAAAAGGTTATTTTTTGTAATTTTATTGAATGACACTTCTTTTCATTTTGTATTAGAAATAAATAAATTAATGTTATATTAATATAATTTAAGTATATAAAAAAATTAAAAACCTTATTAATAAAATATTTTTTCAAACAAGAAGAAGAATATAATTTTTAAAAAAATATCATCGCTGACTTTGATACAATAGTTTTTTTAGTGATTTTATTATCTTTTCTCTGATAATTATGTATGGTATTATGAGCAGAAAATAAATAAGAATTGGAGAGAATTTATATATATATATATATATATATATATAGAAAATAGAGTAAATAAAAATTAAATTTTTTTTTTTTGTCTTTTTGGCGTTATACTTTCACTTTATGCCCTATTTTGGATGGAAATAGAATTGGAATCCAGATGGATTTTATTTACATTGAGTTTTACTCCCCTAGTCTCTTTCCCCTAAATGTTAAACTATCTCTTATACATTCCTTTTTTCTTCCACTTATTTTATGTTCCCACTTTTCATCCCAATCAAATATACTCTAAAAAAATACTGGAAGCCCAAAGCTTATTCGTGGATCCAGTTGAGTTGGGAATAAGGTTTAAGAGCGACCTTCAGGACCTCTAAAAGATTACTCGTACATCAAATACAATGGAAGTGTTTGCACGAGTTTCAGGAAAGTACTTTTTAGCTTATAGTTCTAGAAAAGTACTTTCGAGATGTTTGGGATGCCAACTTCTATTTTTAAAAACTACTAAGAAAAACGTTTTTAGGTCAAACTTTGATTTTTCTATAAATAAATTCAACTTCACTTTTACTACTTCACACTCATTATAATAATCTTAATTCAACTTTACCGTGTTTAATTTATTTTAAAAAAATTTCATACTTAATGTTGATGTTGAAATTTTTAAATATTTCAAATAATTTAACAATAATCAAATTTACACTTTCACATATTAAATATTTTATAATTTATATATTTTATTTCCTATAGCATCTAATTATATTATTCATTCATCATAAAAAATATCAATTAAATGGCTATGATTAATTAATAATTTTTTTTTATTCATATAACTTTAATTATTGTGTATGGATCAACAATTATATTACTTAGTGGAAGAATTATTATATTAAACATTCATTTTTCTATTAATATTTAAAAAAATTAATTAATATGATATATACTAATCAAAATAAAAATTTGTTATGTTTTATGGAGAAGTAATTACTATTGACAAACAACAAACTTTCATTATAATAAAAAATAGTATCTTTTTAATAATATATGAGGATAAAATAATTTTTAATCAATTAAATATGTTTTAGAAGTGATTTCCCTAGAAGTGTCAACATGGGTTGAAACCCATGGGTTCAACCCAACCCAACCCAACTAGTTTTGGGTTGGGTAAATTTTAAAATGGGTTGATATGGGTTGAAATTAAATAAAATTATATTTTGTATGGGTTGGATATGGGTTAAGTATGGTTGGATATGGGTTGAAAATGGGTTGGATATGGGTCCAACCCATAAACTAAACTAAAAAAAAACCATAAGAATCCACTATTCTCTATTTTATATACACACACTCTCACACATCTCTCTCACACACAAACTCTTCTTTTCATATACACACACTCTCTCACATATCTTTCACACACATCCCTCTCTCTCTCTCTCTCTCACACACACACACACACGAAACACGTTACTCTCTTATACACACACTTTTACGTCTCTCCACCACCCTCTTCCCCCCCCCCCCCCCCCCCACACACACACACACACTATATTTTTAATTATTTATAATGTTATTCTTATTATTTTAAATTGTTTAGTTTTTTTTATTTTTTATGTGATTATTTTATTTCATATTACAGCTTATGATTTTGAAGATGATGAAGATAAAGATAAAAATTGTCTCTCAACAAATAAAGAGAATTTAGTTGCACGACTTGGTGTTCATTCAAGATGAGCATTTAAAATGTTATGAATTATTTTTTATAAAATGTAGTATTTTGTTAGACAGAATCTTAATGTACATGGTCATTAGACAGAAATGACGTATAATACAAGTTTTGTTGTATTACATTGTAAGTAGTAATTATCTTTTTCAATAGTTCAAGTATTGTCCTTTGTTCTTTTCGTTGTGTGAAACTTTAAAATTTAAATTAATAAAATGGTTTATACTAACCCGACCCGACCCATTTGCATTTAGACCCATTTTGGACCCGTTCATTTAGACCCATTTTGGACCCAACCCAAACCCGACCCAACCCCCCCATTTGCCACCCCTAATTTCCCCCCAAATACTATCTAATATAGCTTTTGTCTATTTTTTAACTTTTTTTAACAAACACTATCCACTTTTGATTCTGATATAATTTTCAACTTTATCTATAAAAGTCATTTTTCTAAAAGCAAAATTTTCGCAAACATTCCATACACGTCTATCATGAATAGACAAAATCAATATAAAAACTCAAAATTTTACCGTGAATAAGAAATTTCCGTGGCTAACTATAGTAAAATATTATCATTGATAATCTCTAGTCATGACAAATATTTTGATCATACCTATAGAAACAACAACTATCAATTATTACATTATCATGATTAATCAGTACTCACCGTAATTTTTACTTTTTGACAATGAAAATTAATTATAAAAAATTCATTTTTCTTTTAGTGTTAGAAATTCATGGCTTGATCTTCTTATATATATGAGGCATGTGTGTCTTTTTTCCCATTATATATTAGGACATGTGTCAAATAATTATGGTGGTCAATCCAACAAAGTTTGTCAATAGGGAGTGCCCACCATTTAGTCCTCCTACTTTAATTATAAACACATTTATATTAATTTAATAATTATTATTATCCCTTTAGCTTTATTTTGTCTTACATATATCATACTCTGTTGAATCTTACATGTGGTACTCTAAAATTGTCCATTAAAAAATTTTGAGTGTAATTTGAATTTTTGAGATAAAAAATGGCATTTGAATCAAATTTCAAGTAAAGTATAACTTGATTACTGTACTGATGTCACATTACTTTAAAGTAAAAATTGTTGGCTGCAAAGAACGAAAAGACAGTTAGATATGATAAAATGAAGGAGACGATATTAATGAGAGACAGAAAAATAAAATAAAAACAAAAACAGTGCTAGATTTTATTATATTTTGGACGTTTTGGTTATTTTTACCATTTTTATTGGGTTAGTGTGGATTTTTTTTCAAGCAAACACCGCCGCAACGTGAATTTATTTATTATTTAAAACAATAGTTTGTGTACATTTATAAGGAGTACTTACTCCCTTTACAATATTGAGTTCTATCTACCACTTTGCGGGGTTAGTAGGGATTGTTTGTGAGCATTTCAGAAAAGTGTTTTTCACCTTTTGGCTCTAAAAAAATACTTTTTAAGTGTTTGTAATTCCAACTTTTGCTGTTAAAACGGCTAAATGAAAAACGCTTTTAGGCCAAAAGTTAAAAGCACATTAGGGGATGCTTCTAGTTGCTTTGGATTTTTGGTAAATAAATTCAACTTTATTTTTTACTACTTTATTCTTATTATAATAATCTTAATTCAATTTTATTACTTTTAATTTAGTTTAAATTTTTTTCAAATAATTTGAATGATTAATAAATTGAATTTCCACTTTCATATATCTTATATTTTATTTGCTATATCATCTAATTATATTATTTTGTTCAAATATTATTATTTAATTAATTAATAAAATGATATATTTTTTTGCAATGATGGAAGTTTAATTATTGTTGTATGAATAAATAATTATATTATTTAATGAGAGCATTATTAAATTAAACACATTTTTTAAGATTTAAAAAAATAAATATGAAATATACTAATCAAAATAAAATTTATTATTTTTTGTGGAAAAATAATTATTAGTGACAAAGGACAAGTAAAATAATAAGCAAAAGATAATATTTTTTTTAAAACATAGGGACAAAATAATTTTTAATCAATTAATTTTATTTTGAAAGTGATTTTCTCCAAATACTATCCAATTTAGCTTTTATTTGTTTTCACTTTTTTTTTTTACAAATACTACTCACTTTTGATTCTAATATAACTTCCAACATTTTCTACAAAAATAAAGGGAATGATACTTTTTGTCCCATAGCTTAGGGCTTTTTTACATTTGGTTCTATTGATTGCAGAATTCTCACTTTTGGTTCTACAATATTAAAAAAAATAACACTTTTGATCCCGTGACGCTTTTTCATTCGATATTTAACGAAAAAAGCCACGTGGCCGTTAACCGCATAGACAAAAAATGCTAACTTTTAAAAGTTATGGACCAAAAATGGGAATCTCGTAAAATATGAGACGAAAGCGTAAAAGCTCTTATAACCATGTGCTAAGCACGTGACACGTTCCATTAAAGTATATAAAGGAAATATGTTATGGGACCAAAATTGTTATTTTTTTAAGAGTTACGGAACCAAAAGTGATAATCTAGTAACCAATGAGATCAAAAATAAAAAAAAAAAATCCTAAAATACAGGACGGAAAATGACATCTTCCCACAAAAATCACTTCTCTAAAAGTAAACTTTTACAAATATTCCCAAAACATTATACAAACTTCGAGAAGGTAGACATAAATTACCTTTTAATTAACAAAAAAGAAATATGAGTAGCAATTTTTTCAGCTTTGTGGATGACAAAGTACTTCAATTATGGAGGAGAAAATCAATAACCTAATCTTTCAAGTTAACATCAACCAGATATGCGGTTGTACTTTTTGTAAGACAAGAACTGGATTTGTCACTCTGTTCCCCCTAATCAACAACATCTATCTTTAATCCACCAATATAATGAACACTGCACAAACATATATTTAATCATCATTATTCCACTGTGTGAACACAAAGTTGGGCAAAATAATATTTTGGTTCCATTGGTTACGGGATCAACACATTTTATTTCATAGTTTCTGAGATTGCATATTTAGTTTCAAAATCGTGATTTTTTTGACATATTTGGTCCCAGATGATGTTTTTCGTTAAAAAAACTAACGCACACACGCATGTTTTGTTAGTGGGACTCTTTTGAGGAAGCGTGGGACTGAATGTGTAATTTCAGAAAAGCGTAAAAACGTACTGGATTTGAATTCTATGTATTTTGATGGATTGATTCAAGATAAAACATAAATTATTTTTTTAGTTTGGGGTGGCTATTGAGCGTGCGTGTTTACAAGAGCGAGACGAAGGCCAAAACCCTAGGTCAAACCTAAAACTAGGGGCCTCTAGAACATGTAGACTATACTATATATTACACACAAACAACCACCCCGTAGTGACTTAAGTCCAAAGCTCGATCAAAATTCTCTGCCACAATATATTAGTCCTCAACACCGACATGATTTAAAAGAAAAATCATCCAAACCAAAGCTAGACCAAAACTCTCTGCTACAGTGATCCTCAACAATGTCATAGTTCAATGTCTTTCTTGACATCAAATCCTCAACGTCTTCATACTATATTTTAGATAACTTGTAGTTTACTCCCACAAAGTCCGAAAAGATTGCATAGCCATGTAAAAGAAAAAACATCCAACCCTTGGACTACAATTTAAAAGATAGAATTTTCATATTTTCGATGTAAGTTCATAACAATTTCATTTGTTAGTACTATAATTTTATTTTCTGCGAACTCAAAATTTGTGTCAATGCACACCACAAAAAGAATCATCACTAGTAATAAACATTATTCTTCCCTTTCAAAATCTCTGGACCCACTCAATAATCTCATTCTCATTTGATGGTTTAAAGTTGAAATGAGGTCCTATAATCATATATATGACATTTGGGCTTCTTTTGTAACATTTTCTGAATCGCTTCATCTCATACATATACATATTCAAATGTAAAAGAATAGAAAAGTTAGATGCAGAATGTTTTCATAATAACGTTCAAGAAAATTTAAAGATAGGGTTAATTATATTTTGCCATTCATATTATCATAATTTTTACATTTTGATATTTAATTTTTTTTTTTGTCAACTTAATATCTCAACATTACGAAATTTTATATTTTGTTATTTATTCATCAAGTTTCTTGCCGAAAAAACATCACATGCATATAATATGTGATATTTAAGGGTTATGTGATGTAATATTTTTTGGGCAAAATCCTTTTTTGGTCCATTAAAAAGGACCAATTTCATTTTTGGTACCATAATTCTTGGGAGTTTGGTTTTTGGTACCATTAAATCCGAAAATAAGCTTTTTTGGTCCTGACTTAACAACAAACGGCACATGGACCTTAATGGCGCCGTTACACGTGATTTTGATTTCAAAGGCCATATTTAATGATATCAAACAACAAAAAGACGTGCTTTTTAAGTACCATTAAAAAAAAAAAAATATTTTTGACCAATTTTAACATAAATTATAAGAACTTTTTTATTTTTATTTTTTAAGAAATAAAAATATTAGAAAATTTTTATTTTAATATATATAATAAAATAGCTCTAAAATTATAAGTATTTGTATTTCAGATACTTTTTAAGATATTTTTTACTATTTTTAAAATTAAATTATTATTTAGTCTAAAAATATATTAATATTTGAGCATAAACTATAAAAAGTAAAATTTATTTTTGAGTGAAAGTATTAGATAAATTTTATTTTATTAAATAATAAATTAATTTTTAAATTAAATTATTTACATTCGAGATAAATTGAAGAAATAAAATTAAAATTTATTTCTTACTTTTTTCAGTCAAAGTTTATTAAAATGCTTTTAAAATAATAATTTAATTTTAAAAATAACTAAAATATACTAGAATTTATCTAAAATAAATATAATTATAAATTATAAACTATTTTATTAGTTATATTAAATAAAATTTCTTTATTTTTTTAATTTTAAGAAACAAAATTTTATTTCTTATTGATGAGTGCGATTTTGGCATGGGTCCAACGATTTTGGACTTAGATGCTGGATCTGGGCCAATACGCATCACTTATAATTTATGCTCAAATTTTATTAAAATATTTTCAAACCAAATAAAAATTCAATTTAAAAAAAATTAATAGTTGCTACGATATATCTCGAGGGTAAATAATTTTAATTTAAAAACTAATTTATTATTTAATAAAGAAAATTTATCTAGTACTTTCACTCAAAAATTAAGTTTTACTTTTTGTAGTTTGTGCTCAAATATTAATATATTTTTAGATCAAATAATAATTTAATTTCAAAAATCATAAAAAGATGTTATAAAGTATCTGAAATACAAATAATTATAATTTTTGAGCTATTTTATTTATATTATATATATTAAAATAAAAAATTTCTAATATTTTCATTTTTGAAAAAAATAAAAAAAATTCTTATAATTTGTGTTTAAATCGGTCAGAATATATATTTTTTTTCTTTTAATGATACCAAAAGAGCACGTTTTTGTTATTGTTTTGGTACCATGAAACATGACCTTTGAAGTTAAATCACGTGTAACGACCATTACCTTTTATTTCCAAAAATCACATGTCACATCACGTGATGGCTTAAATCACATGTGTTATGCGTACTAGTTGTAGTGGATTTTAGTCTTCACGTGACTTTTACATGTAATTTTCCAATGAAATTGATGGACTAAACTAGATGTTGCACCTTTAAAATTACGAAAAAGCCAAACACCTATACACTATAGAAAAATCATTTTATTGCTATCAATAATTTGCAACGAAAATCTTCCATCCCGAATTGTGACGCAAAACGGACTGGCGGATCAACGAAATGTCCATTGCAAAATCCGTTGCAGAGTTAGGCTCGTGAAATGCAGTTGGAAAGACCGTCACTAAATACTTTGCTCTCCTCATTTTGCGATAGCATTTTGTGAGGCATGATTCTAGTTGCACGTTTGTAATGGATTATTGTGCAAGTTTGCGATGGTTACATGATTGGGATGGATTATTGTGCAATTTTACCATCCAGCTCATAGTCAATGGAATAACCATCGCATCGTGCTCCAATTTTTGCGACTTCTTTCATTGTTTGTTGCAAATGTAGTAAATCATCACAAGTGTAACGAATATTTAAACAACGGCTACTTACCCCATGGCAAGATTGCCGCAAAGACCATCGCAAAGGTCACAACGACTATTTCTCAACGACTAGTTTTGTCCATCGCAAATTGTGGTGGAAAATCCTTTTCAATTTTTTTCTATATATATGTTGCTTTCATTTCATTTGTATTTAGTCAATGTAATAATGAAACCACACACACACACACACACACACACGGTCTATCTTTTTGTGATTATTGATTATATTTTAAAGGAGTTAAATTCAATTTGCCCCCTGTGTTATGCAAAAAGATCAAAAAACCCCCTGTGAAAAATTAAATATCAGTTTCACCCCCTATGTTACAAACATTATATCACACCGCCCCCCCGGTCAAAAGGAGTCTAATTTTATAGGGACAATGACTAAAATGCCCTTCCTGGTCAACTTGGTCAACCTGAGCCTATTAAAATATACCTATAATATATAAAAACTATTTAAAAAAGATTTTATATAGAAAAAGATATTATATAAAAAATATCTATTAAAATCTACCTATAAAATTATTTATATTAAATTTTATATAGAAAAAATTATATTTTTAATTTGTTGAATATGTTCAATATTAATTTTAATCTGATAATTAGCTCATTTTTTCATAAATTCATTAAATTTTAAAATTGATAAAATTTATTTTTTCATTGGCCGAAATTTTAATTTTTAACCAAAAAATAACATGACATACCAAATGGATATTTTTTGGGAATTTTTAATTTTACGTAGCTTTAGAAAATGAGTTGGATCACATAATAGATAAAATTATATTATATGAATTATTATAATTTAATAAAAATTAAAATTATTATAATTTATAAATAAAATTATTATTTAAAACCCCCCCCCCCCCCCACCCCACCCACCGATTGATTTCCCCCCCGCACCCGCCGGCCGGCCGCCGCCCACTGCACGTTGCCTGCCCTCGCTCCCCGTGCCTCACCCCTCGCACCCCATCGTCGCCCCCGTCTAGGCAACGCTGTCGCCCAGAACTATTTCTAGGCGACGGCGTCGCCCAGATGCCGAGGGCGACGCCCGTCGCCCACACAGCGCGACGGCGTCGCCCACGACAGCGGTGGGAGACGGCGTCGCCCTCGCCTTCCCTGCCGTCGCCTCTCCGCGCCGTCGCCCAGGGGTGAGGAGGGCGCGGCGGCGACTTCGCCGCCTCTTCTTCTACTTCTTTTTTTAAATTAAAATATAATTAATTTAATAATAAAAAAAATTATATTAAAAATATTAATATAATTATATTTATATATATTATAGTTATTAATTTATTTTATGTATTATATAAATTATATATTTATGTATTATATAATATTATATATATTAAATGTGAGATAAGGGCAAAAATGTCCAAGAAAGACACTCTTCGCACCAAAATTCGCAGTCAACGCGCGTGAGCAGCAACCCTTGGTCTCAGGGGTTTTTTTGAACTTTATTTTATATCACAGGGGTGTAATTGATACTTTAATTTTCACAGGGGGGTTTTTGAACATTTCTAAAATCACAGGGAGGATTTTTGAATTTTTCCCTATTTTAAAGGGACAATTACACTCCATTTTGCTGAGTTTGGTGTAATTACACGTAAATCTTATATGGGTTGAAAATTACATCTAATACTCTTGAGGTTTGCTTCCGTCTAACAAATAGGTTCTAAACTAGTCAAAATTGATCAAATTTGCTGATATTAACAAAGAGAAAACGGAAAAAAATGATATTTACACCTAATAGACTTATTATTGATTAATTGCACATCAAATAAATCTTTTTATGACTAAATTACATTTATACATCTCCATATGTTAATGCATGTATGAAGTATATGTTCATCGTTATATGGGTAGTTTACTCTAAAAAAAATTTGTTTGACATGTAGTAAGTCAGTAATAAGTTAATCGACAGTAAATATCAATTATTATTTGTTTTTTTTTTGTTAATATAAACAAATTCAATGAATTTTGACCAATGAAGGAACCTATTTGTTGGATGGAAGCAAACATCGAGCGTATTAGATATAATTTTTTAAATTATATGGGGTCTACGTGTAATTACACCAAATTTTAGTGGAGGAGAATTGAATTATCCCTATTTTAAATATTACCATCGGTACCTAAGTTCGGGGTAGGTCAATCGTGATTGACTAGGTAACAATTGAAATCCATTTTCTTTTTAGTATAGTTTAATTATTGCCACTGACTCATCAACTGCCCAAGTTGTATGCTTTAGCAGCAAAGGTAGAGCACATGATGTGGCATGCTAGCTGTTGCCTAAAATAATGCATTTGGCTCAACTGAGTTGATTGACCCACTTGAAGGCCCAATTCGCAAGGAAATTTGCAATGAGAGTGCCTGGAGGTATGCCAGGCCTAAGAGGAAATAAGCCCCCAAAATCAGGAGACGTGGGATCTGTAGAGATAAGCTGCATCTCAGGCTTATTGGCCTAAGACATTTTGTTAACCAGCCAGCTAGGATGGCTATCCTTCCCAAATGGCAGGGAACCATTCGCATCAGGAGGAGTAAGCGCCCACGTGGATGGTGAGAAGGATAAGTTGTTGGATAAAATTCATGCCTCTAACCACCCCCTAGAATCTGAGGACGTATCCTTCAAAGGGCTTATCCCCTTGAAGATCCCCCGCATATCCAGGATTTCGTGAAAGTATCCGCTAAATACTCCAAGACATTGAGAAGGTTTATCTGTAAATAACCATCGACTTGTGTCCCAAGGTCCAAGGACCTCTGTCTCTTCACTTGCTGGGAAACTTTAGCTATAAAAACATTTTTGACCCCCTAGTTGAGGCTAACATTTTTTTACTATTCTTACAAGTAATCTCTCCCACATGCTTACATCTCAATTGCTCTTTCATTATAGCTCATTATCTCATTTTTACACCTTTATTTTTTAATTTATCATTCCAAGATTGTGTATTGACTTGGGCTTCGGAGTGCTAACATTTGTTTTGCAGGTTCCTATTTCAGGCTTGCAAAGGAATGTGGTCCAAAAGATCCCAAGTTCATGGTGAAAGGATTAGTGATCATCTCACATGTGCGACTTTTGCACCTATCAAGTGACGTTATTTATGTGAACACAGAACTAAGACGTGGGGATAAATATAGTCCCCAAAGATCATTCTGCACAAGCCAAAGACCGTGGAAGCATTTGGGGACACTCAAGCTCTTCAGGTGGTGTAGGGGACACCTCTGGCCTTGATAGTTCAGCGATTGAAAGATCTTCCAGGCGCACTGAGCTTATGATGGATCCCCCGTGTAATAGCATCTCGTTGAATACCTCCTAAGGGGTATGTCTCCTAGATTATTGGAGACCATAAAATAAATGATCGCCTTATTGGTGCGGACACAATTGATGGACACAACTCAAATACCTATAGTGGCCCCCACAGCCATTGAAGCATTAGGTGAGGGGGAAAGACCCCAGCTCGAGAGCCAACGGCCCTCCTAAAGAAGCAGGGTCATCTACCAAAGCTCCTGGAGGGGGTCCCTCTTTAGTGGATCACATGCTTAGATTATTTGTAGAAGGGGCTTTGGGATGTCCAATACCAAGTGATGAGAGTACTTATGGAGGAATGACATTTCTTGCTCTGAGGGGATCATGATGGATGAGTTTCCCCTAAACTATTGGACCCTAACCATTGCTGAGTATGATGGCACCACAGATCCCTAGGAATATTTATCTCGCTTCGAGAATGCAACCCTCTTGCACCATTACACTGACGAAAGTAAGTGTCGAGTATTTTCACCAGTTTTTCTAGGATTTCCCAGCAATGGTTCAATTAATTACGAATGGGGAGATTGGGAGTTTCCAAGAATTTCGATCCTTGTTCTTCTATCAATTTGTCAGCAATAGGAAGTATCGAACAACAAAACTCAGTCTCTTTGTGGTCCCCCAGAAGGAGGGGGAGTCCCTGAAGGATTACCTTTACCGTTTCAACACGGCTGCTCTAGAAGTGCTTCTAGCCACGCAGGAGGTTAAGACCAGTATCTTGTTTAAATCTCTTTCTAAGTAACCTGCTTCAAAGTTTGACGACCTCTTGGCTAAAGCGACCAAGTACATCAATATGGAGGATGTGCAAACTTCCAAGAAGGAAGGATGAGGGGAAACAAGGAGGGATTCAAAAGAGGATGCATCTTCCAAGAAGTCGAGAGCGTAATTTTGAGACAAAAGACCATCTTTCCAAAAAATCAATCCTATGTATACTCTATTGAATGTTCCCATTACACAAAACTAATGACAGTTGAAAGCAAAGGCTTATTAGGCTCGCCCAGGATAGCTAGGGGTGGGCCAACTAGACCTAAATCTGATAAATATTGTCGTTTCCATAATGATTATGAGCATACTAAAAAAAATATCGGTATTCAAATAATAAGATAGAATGACTTATTCATAACGGATACTTGCTAGAATTCGTGTCCGAAAAAAAGTGTTGGGGACAAACCCATATTAGAAGAATGAGCATGCTAAGGGGAAGATCCTCCAAGAGGTTAGTCTGGTTCCCTTAGGAAGGATGTCCTCAGGGCAGCGACGTTAGGGCTCCTTGAGGACCCCCAATCCCCCTCAGAAGGGTGTGATCCACATGATTATTGGTAGTCACATGGAAGCCTTGGGGGGTTGGTTGGTATGACTTGGATCCCTTGTTCTGATAATATGAGAATATTCCTCAAACTTAAGGAACTATGACACTCACATACATACAATGATTGTATCGTGGATCTAACAAAAGGTCACAGACATGGTCATTATAAACCTTGTCCAGTGCAGTCAGAATATGTAGCAAGGATAGTGGGTTTTAAGAAGAGGATCCGTCTTCTGTCAGTATGTGGCAGTGGTATCTCTTATGCACTTAAAGATGTGTTCACACCTTATAAACCTGTGGCCACATTGGTTGGTCGGATAGAAAACGGGTTCCTATGTCGAGCAATTAAGCGAAATACAATCTCAAGTATTAAAATATAGATGCCTAGTCCAGAATGGAAATCGACACCAAATTTCACGCCTTATACTAAAACCGGGAGATGGTAGACGGAAGGATTGTACCCGCACAAAATTCGAGAGCCAAAATGTAACACATATATGCATCTAGTTTCTAGTGGTACGGATCGTTTCTAAATGGCAATTCATGATAGCGGGCTTTCTTAATGAATGGTTGATCAATTGTGATTAATTAGATTGGATTTAATTAATTATTTGTGTTGGACACTAGCCCAAGTCTAATTGAGGGTAAACCTAAAGAGTCACACATAGATCACCGAAGAAGGAAAGAGAATTAATTATGAATTAATTTTGGAAGATGTAAATAATTGGATAATTTACACGTGGAATGATTCATTGAATGGATCCCTTTTAGAATAATTATATATATATATTATATATATATATATGTGTGTGTGTGTGTGTGTGTGTGTGTGTGTGTGTGTGTGTGTGTGTGTGATCATGGTAACACACACAAAATATAGAAAACACACAAAAACTCCACCCTCATCTCTAGCAATTTCGGCCGGCCCTCTCTCTCTTCTTCAAGGTTGATTTTAATCTTTTCAAGCAAAGGGATCAAAGTCGTCTTCCATGCGGTGGGGTGTGGATCATCTCTAGAGGATTCCTCCAATGGAATCTAAGGTGAACGAGTTCATACTTCTGGTTGTAACTTGAAATTAAAGAGGTAATTCTCGTTTTAGATTATGCATCTTCTTTCGTTTAAACCATAGCCTTGTATGATTGGATTCTTTTTGCATCCTCATACTACATCGAACATCCAAGAAACACCAATGCTACACCCTTGGTTGGACCGATTATTTTTTTTATGCATGATTTTTATGGTTTCTTACCTTGCTCACCTCCGCTCGCATGTTCCAGTGCCGATCCACTCTCACTTCAAACCCCTCTGAAGGACATGCTTGACAAAGTTCCTGGTGGTCGATTTCCTTCAGCATATAAAGTAATTTAGAGGAGGTTTACACTTAACATCTTTGGTGTTCTTGGCCTAGATTTTTATTATTGTACACCAAAACGATCGGGATATATCAAGAGCACACCCGTATCGGGTTATGTTATATTTTAATCACTTTATTTTGATTTTTCGCACTTCCACTATATTTCTTAGGCCGATCCACCTTCTTCATATTTAAAAAAAATAAAAAGGAAGAAATACTATTTCATCCCCAATCAGAGAGGGCAACACAATTAAATTATATTTTAAGGGAGAAGGGGTTAACATCATTTCTCTTGCCCTACAGGCGAGGTCTTCTCTCCTTTTTCCTTCTTGGGTTTTTGCTCTAGGAGGGTGGCGGCTTCATTGACGACTAGCTACTCGAAGGAGGCTGCTTGGGGAGGGGGGGGGAGGGGGCGCTCGAGTTGGCAGGAGGCTCCGAGGGGCATCCACTTCCATGGCTGTCAAGATATTGAGAAGGGTAGGAGCATGCACTTTCTCCTTGATCATCCCTAGGAGGACGTCCAGATCATCATCTGAAAAGAACTTCCCAATTATGGGAAGGGGGCACTCGAGTTGGCAGGAGGCTCCGAGGAGCATCCACTTCCATAGCTGTCAAGATATTGAGAGGGGTAGGAGCATGCACTTTCTCCTTGATCATCCCTAGGAGGAGGTCCAGATCGTCATCTGAAAAGAACTTCCCAATTATATCATTCAACAATTGAAAAATGTCATTAAAGAGATATAAAAGTCATAAGACCCTGTTACCTGAGTCCGCTAGAGGAGACTCAATGGCAAGTGGAGGTGGGGATGTGAAAGGATCATGGGTTCCATCCAAGGCCACCTCAAAGTCCAGAAACATTGTCTCTACCCCCCTACCCCGGATACCCCCTCGCAGCAAACTGGTCCCCACAGGTTTCAAAGCCATATTCTTGGAAGGGCAAGGCTATCCTAGCCATCTCCTTCTGGAAGTCCTCTGACTTCTGGTATTGGTTATCCTAGTCACTTTCTTCTGGAAATTCTCCGACTTCTGGTATTCTGGCAGGCGGCTTTGCCAGTAGGAGTCTAGGAAATGTTACCCCCTCGTCAGAGTGAGGGAAGTCCAAGCGAACATTCTCAACCCTTCCTCATCAATGCATCCGATTAGCTCTTGGTCATATCCAAGGATTGTTGCTGCAGCCCCACATTTTCCTTCTCAGCATATTGGCTCCTCCCAGGGTATCCTTCTTGGAATTTCTCACTAGAAACGAGAATTTTTACATCCTTGCACAAAGTAGAAACTAGAATGTTTATTTGACTTTACAATATTAAGTAACATTTGTATCTTCCAATACAACAGAAAAATAAAATTTAATAACAACATATTAAGTGATAATTAATTTTAAAATTGTCATTTAAAATTTAGACTAAGTGACAAAATAGACTTAATAAAATCAATTATTCGATGTTACTAGGTCATTAATTACTATACACCTGCCATTTATATTAAGTAACAATTTTACGTATAATTCTTTTGTCATTAGTTCTTGTTAGTGACATCTTTTATAAAATAATTGTCAAAAGAAAAAAAAAAGGATAATTATACTTTCCTCTCCTGAAGTTTAGTATAATGACACGTAAACCTCCTATAATTTGAAAAATTACATTTAGTACCCCGAGATTTGCATCTATCCAACAAATAAGTTCTCATGTTAGTTAAAATTCATTGAATTTGTTGATATTAACAAAAAAAAAAAAAAACTAAATGAAAATTGATGTTTGCCCTTAAGTGATTTATTACTGATTTATTGTAAGTCAAACAATTTTTTTTCGAAATAAACTACCCTTTAACGGTGAATATATATCTCATCAAATGCATTAACGCGTGAAGACGTATGGGGTAACTTGATCATAAAAAGATCTATTTGACCTACTATAAGTCAATAATAAGTTAATTGAGAGTAAATACAGATTTTCAAACCAAAAAAATTTACGTACAATTATACAAAAGATCAGGGAGAAAAGTGAAATTATCCAAATAAAAAAAGTTGAGGGGCGAAAAGTTAATTTGAAAAACAAAAAGAAAGAGAAGAGTGGAAAAGGCAACATCAATGAGTAGGGGACTGTCTCCCTCGTTTGATTTCTCGACAGCGATCACGCTTGCCAGGCTGCTACTGATGTGGGATTATGCCGAAAAAAAGCATGTTAATGTGCAAATATTGGAAACATGGTTCATTATTGAATACAAGTTTGGACGGTGAGTCTGCGGGTAAAGTGATTTTCAACTTATAACATGTTATATTTATGGAATAGTTATACCGTTTACGAGGTTTGGTGTAATTATATATAAATAAAATAATTATATTTAATACTCGTAACTTTTGTTTTTATCTACAAATATTTGTTAGTAAAATTGATAGAATTTGTCGATATTGGCAAAAAATTAGATGAAATTCGTATTTAATTTTTATTGATGGATGGATTTATTGTAAGCCAAATTAATTAATATTTTCTAATTGAAATACCTTTATAATACCTCTTCGCATTCATTAGCATGTGAAGATGTATAAGAGTAATTTGGTTAATAAAGATTTGTTTGACCAGCAATAATCAATAATGCGTAAATATGATTTTTCATTCAGTTTTTGTGTTGATGTTTGCGAATTTCATGAATTTTGACTAACGGATGGACCTATTTGTTGGACATAAACATATGTGTGATATTAGATTTAATTTTTCAAACCACGTAGGATTTATGTTTAATTATAGTAAAATTTAGGGAACGGCGGTGTATTAATTATCCCTGAATTTATTATGAATACCGATGTTAAATTTTAAAGTATTGGACAAAATAATTATGAAGTACAATTTGCAAGTCTTTTTTCTCTAAAATTTATTAGTTATTGTGATACGACGTCCTTGCGTGCATATAATAAATTACATCGTTGCACGCTATCCTTACATACATATAATGAATAATCTCACGTTTTAAAATATATTATAAAATATAAAATATATAAACCAATAAATTACATTTAAAATGAATAAATAAATAAGCCAATTTAATTTATTATTGACACAATAAAAGGGCTGGTGTGGTGATGTTAAAATGACATGGAGTCACTTTTGCATAACAGAAAAGTAATTAGAACTAATATTTAAGATTATTAATTAGAGGTATAATGGTCATATTCTGAAATTAATGTTACGGTATCATTAATTGTCATTTGTGAGTGTAAAGAGTTTTTAAAATATTAATACAGATAAACATTTTTATACTAATATGACTAAACGAATTAAATATAATTTACCCTCTTGTATTAATAACAAAATGTAAGAAAGCCCCTGTAAAAAAAATAAAGTGCAATTTACCCCCTGTGACACTAAAAATGATGCAATTTACGTGAAAAACAGGATCTTTTTTGTATTTTGTTATTAACATATGGGGTAAATTGTTTTAACCCATGACTAAACTCTTGATTAAAGAAATATAAGATATTAAAAGGCAAATTAAAGAACTTTTCACTTGTTTAGTTGACTTATAAGATCAACCAATCCAATATCTTGAAGGTTAATTTCTATTGAATGACACGTTTTAGTGCTTTTTCTTTTTGGGTTTTTTTAAGATGATCTCATACACACATATGAAGCAAACATACATAAAAGTGGATTAAATTTTGGGTTAATTAGGCTTAGACCTCTTCTCAAGATATCATATTACATTTACATCCTCTCTAAAAGTTTAATTTACATCTGTCCTCTTTTGTTTTCAAAATTTAGAAAAAAATACTGACGTTAACAAAAATATTACATAAATTTTTAATTTTACCCCTCATTCAATATTTTTATGTAATAATTTTATACTTATAAGGTAAAAAATATAATTATATTAACCTTACTCCATATATATGTATTATATTTATCCATTTATAAGTATAAAAATATGTACGAGAATGCTAAATGAGGGGCAAAATAAAAGTTTTATATAATATTTTTTTGCTAAGATCAATATTTTTCGTCCAAATCCTAATAAAAAGGGATTTGAAGAGTAAATGGAGAATTAACCCTTACACTTTTTGCACCTAACTCTAATTAAATAGAATTTATCCATGTACAAATTTTTAAACCAACAGTTCTTCAAAGGAGAAGTTATAAAAGAGAAAGGTTAATTATACTTTGTGTACCTAAATATATCTCTCAGTATTCACATTTTCACCCTTTAGCTAGGAGAAGTAATAAAATAATATAATTACATTCATACTCCCTGATTTATGATCTGTTTACACAAATTTTTTTTTATTTTTTAGATAATTACGCATATATCCACTAAAATATTATTATTACTTACACAAACCACCCCTTATTCTTTTGAAAAATTACACGCACCCTTCTAAAAAATGTTAGTATCATTACACAATCTGTCTCTATTTTTTAACTATCAGTGATAGTTTCTATAATTATACAAAATATATGAGTGATTTATGTAAATACACTATGGATCAAGGAATATAAATTTAAGCATCCAATAATAGTTTAATAATATTAATAGGACAAACAATGCTTACTCTGTCTATCTTCTAAAATTTCTATTATAAAATTTTCCCATGAACTTTTATTAATGATTTTGAAATTTTATTAAAATTTTATTTAAGGTATATATCTAATTTTAAATTATATAATGCAAAATTATTTATAAGCTCAATATCTCCAACTATATCTTACACAGTTAATTATTTATTTAAAAGTACACTTGTTTTGGTTCTTAAAATAATAGAACTTTATTGTAACTTTAGTCAAAAAGAAGAAACAGAATACCCATGATACCCCCTAGGAGACTCAAGTTATGAGAGGCCCGTAACACCCTAAAAGGTCTAAGGGGACCTAGCAGGTGGCCCTGGTGAGCGTTCCCCAGAGAACAGATAGGCAAAGGGAGACACATACTAGGGGTGTTCAACAAAATTATCGAATTGCCCCAACCGATTGACCCAACCCAAACCGCACCGTAATTAGCGAGCTAAGGGTGGGTTGGGTTGGTCTTGGGCTAGTTAAAAAAAGACCACATTTTATCAATCGGATTTGATTTTTTATTTACGTAGACCGCATAGACCGCGTTCGGACGCGATGATAATAATAATAATAATAATAATAATAATAATTATAAGAAGAAGAAGAAGAAGAAGAAGAATGAGAGCAATAATAATATACTAGAATTCTTTATATGTTTATACAAAAGATTTGATTATACATAAACTAATAGTCAAGACAATAATGATAATGACGATATTTTTTGATAATATATATGTATAAATATGTAATTAAGATTAATTAATTAATTAATTCTTGGTTATTGACAATCTTCTATATTTTTTTTGCTGTTGATAAATGCAAGAACTTGAAATAGATGAAATCACGATTTTATTATAATCTGTTTCCATTACCATTTTATTTTATTTCAAAGAATTTTTGTTTAATATTTATATATTATTATGATCAGTTTTTTTATATAATTAATTCGAAATAATAATTTTTTCACAATCTTATTCATAAAATAATTGGAATTTTTTTTATATTTTTTTTATATTCTTTTAAAATAAAGTTAATAAACATATAACCATGTACGAGGGTTTATTTTTTACACATTGTAATTGATATATCAAATTTTTATAATTAGCACTACAGAAAAATACATTTATTTTGACAGATAATTGTAACAAAAGCATAAGTTGTTACAAAATACTAATATAATTGTATAGGTAATTGTCTATATACTAAAATCGCAAAAACCTCCCCAACCCAATTAGACCGCGAAGTGCGGTTTGATGATTGTTGGGTTGGGCTTGGGTAGAGTTTTCTAAGACTGCAAACATCGGGTTGGGCCCAAAAAATATCTAAATTGCCCCAACTCGCACCGCGTACACTCCTAGCACATGCAATCCAAGTAACCCATAAATAAAGGATGAGGCCCAATACATTTCCCCACTCGGACCATGGTTAAAGTCCGACAAAACATTCAGCCCAAAGAGGCCCATACACGTGTCAGTCCACACTCCACCGTGTCATCTAGTTGGCCTAGGTGTGAGCAGCCACCTCAATCTAGTTAGCTCAAGGTATCCCCCGTAAGCATGGAGGGAATCCTTGGCGGCTAGAACTCCTTGCAAGCGAGAGGCCTTCCTAAATTGAATGAAATTCTTATTAATGCACATCTAGCTGCAGATAAAGACGACCTACCCCTTATTCCAACCATTCCAACCAACTTCCGCAAGAATCTCGGGAGTGGCAAACACCCCCAGCAGATGGGGGCACTCTATCTATAAATACAGGTTTATTCCTCCACACGAGGGACACCCCTCTAACGCCCCTCACACCTCTCTTACTCTGAGGATTCATCTCTCATGGCCCCTCTCATTCTCTAAGCACTCTACAAGCATAATATCAAGTGTTCTTGCATTGTTTATCAATTTTATTCACCATATCTCAATTTTTACTTAAATTCACTTACTTTTTTTGTTTATTCAATTTTAAATCCAATACTAACTTGGGCGTCGGAATGCTAATTTCATTTTTGCAAGTTCCCCCTTCAAGATTTGCATTCACTTCGGCATAAGCTTTGGACAATAGACCATATCTATTAGACCCATGTGTTTCAGAATTAGGGAATTATCCCATGTGTTTCAGAATTAGGGAATTATCCCATGTGTTTCAGAAAATGAAGCAAATTATGTCCCTATAGATAGAGAGGTAATTAGCTTTATTTTTCAAAATAAATGGGACAATTTATTATTTTATTTTTTAAAGAGAATTTTTTTTTGCTCATTCTCATCTCATAAAGGGTAAATAGCATTTTTCCCTATCTATAATTACTAGACCAGAATTGCAACTTGGCCATAATTTTATAGAAATTATAGGAATCATTCTTGTGTGAGTATCTTTAAATTTTATATTTTGCTTCAAAAAAATTTCAGCACTCAAATTATCTAATTTCTATGTTAGTACACTTTCTTTTCTTGTTAATTGGCTTTTCAGTTCTGTTTCAAATTGTTGTTTTATCTTAAAATGTACTCTTAAATAGAAAGGAAACATAAAATTTTTGGGAAAAATGAAAGTAATTCTTCTATTATGATATTACAACTAGCAATTTACTTTAAAAAATAATAATAATTTACCCCTTGTATTTTTTAAAATTAACGCAATTTACCTCTTTAAATAATTAGGTAAATTGCTTTATTTTAAAAAGTATAGGGAGGAAATTGCTATTTTCTTTAGCAAAATTATATTTTTGATCATATAACTTTAGGCATTGTTAGCAATTTTTGTCCTGTAACTTACTTTATTAGCACATTTAGTTTGTTTTTTGACGAATTTAGTTCTGAACATTTCACATATGGTCCTTTTTTTTTTGCACAAAATTGCAAAATTAGTCCTATATGTATGGGGGGTGGCAAAATTGGTCAGGTAACTATGAGGCTTGCAATTTTAGTACTTTATCTTTTATATTTGTAAAAATTTTGGTCCTTTCGGCCAAAAGTGACCGAAAATTAGCAAATCAATTTGAGGCTTAGGGTTTCAACGACAAATGGACATTACTTACACAGTCAACATTCGACATGGATGCTGACATGGCAAATAACAGTTAACTACCACCCACCACCACCTCATAGCCGGTGGCCGGAATTTTTTTTCCGGCCCATCTCCGGCCACGCTCACCACCACTGAACTCGTTGTCCGACGTTGATTCCAACGTTAAACGCGTTTCAATCGGAGTTAAAATGCACCCCCGATTGCTATTATAGTCTTGTCCTAAAACCTAAATTTATTTTCTCTCTCATCTTAATTCGCCGCCGTTCGACCTACCCACTGTTCGAAACCACCACCAATCAACTCCCCATCCTCTGGAGAGTTAATTGCACCAAAGCCCATCCATTTTCGTCCACTATCCGGCTTGTTCTCTTCGTTTTCATTTCCGCCACTAGTTTTTCCGTCATATCTCTACCGCCAACAATCATCTCGCCAGTGGACCAACACGCTTGTGTTCGCCTCCCCGTAGTGCACACATTCTTCGATCAGTTTCCGCCAATGACACCATCCACGTCATGGCCTCCTTATCGATTAACTTCTTTTATATGTTTTAATTTAGTGGCAATTTTAGTCCTATATATTTTAATTTAGTGATAATTTTGGTCCTTCCTGCCAAAATTATCCGTTAGTAGCCACGTGTTTAAGTTGATACCAGTTGGCAATTGGAACCTTAAGCCCCGATTTGTCCGGCTAATTTTTGGATAATTTTAGCTGGAAGGACCAAAATTGTCACTGAATTAAAGTATATAGGACTTGCCAGTTCAGTTGTTACAGGACTAATTTTGCCACTCCCTATACTTACAGGACTAATTTTGCAATGTGTCTTTTTTTTTTTTTGACAAATTTAGTAATCTATTGACAATTTGATCTCATTCACACTGTACTATATTTTATTTTTGGTCCTATAACTATGAGTCATTAGGACCAAAATTGTTAATGTAAGTCTAAAGTTTCCAAAAAAATAACCAAATGTAATCTGTTATGTCTAAATTCGTAAAAAAACAAAAAAAGGACTGAATGTGTAAATGAAGTAAATTATAAGACCAAAAGTGCTAATGACCTAAAGTTACAGGATTAAAAATATAATTTACCTTTTTTTTCATTAAAGAGATAATCTGTCCATTTACAATATCATAGGAGGTAAATTACATTAAACCCTAAAATTCTCATACATATGATGTATAAACATGAACGGGAATGACTAAAACAATATAGAAACGCAACACCTATTATGCAGTAGAACACTATCGATCTCACACATTGATGGGATTCAAAACTATAACTTTTAAAATTATAATGCCTCAACTTCACCAATTGAATTAGATCCCGTTATTCTAAATAGGAGACTTAAAATGCTTGTTTTTCTTGACAATATTCATTGATTGAACCACTGCGTATTGACGCCGCTACACTTTTCTCATTATTTCTGAAATTTGTGATAAAATTGATGGTTCAGACGATGCCAATAATTACGGTATATCATAAATTAAGAAAAACTTTTGATTTTATTTGTTTAGGTTCTTAAACAAGGTCTACGCATAAAACCTTTTGTTTAAATTAATTATGATATCCGTGGACTTCGTCAACTTATTTTCGGTGATAACCATCTAACTAAAGTAATCAAATTAGATCAATTATCATCATCTTCCTCATGGAAAAATTTTAATTCATATCGAGTTTGGTCGAATTTGAACCAACTATATAACAAGTATAATAGACTTATGAGCGATTGGTGTATATCTAAAAAACTGATCAATCACATGACAAGTATATTACACTTACTCTATAATAGGTTAGGTTCCGTAGAACCTGGTACAGATAAGAATTTTCCCTTTCATATGATCATTTGCATATAATCCATTGATAATTAATACGTCATACATTAGTTTGTGGAGTATGTACTAAAACTTCCATCTCTCTCTTGTTCAATACAAATGAAAGTATTGGAAATTCTTGTTCGGACAAGAGTCGATCAGATCTGAATTTATCATATGATAAGTATAATACACTTTTTTGTATAATTAATATACAGTTTAAAAAAAAATGACTAATTACATAACAAAGTTATAATACATTTGCTCTGTGATTAATTCCGTCCGACCAAACTTGATTCCCACAAATATTTTATAAAGAGACATTGTACACTTACAAGGCCAAGGATATATATATATATATGTGTGTGTGTGTGTGTGTGTGTGTGTTGTGTCAGAAATTAATTATGTCAAGAAAATTCTTGTTAGAATGTATATATGTGTATATACATACAATGAAGTTCATGTCCATTGGGACTGAAACAAATTCACCATATTAATGGCTGCATTTCTCCATTGCAAGGAGTCCAATCCTTGTACGCCTCCCATGACCAACCCTTTTGCCCTCTCCATCAGATTTCCCAGTTCATGATCCCTATGCCAACTCTTGGGACACTTGAGCAACCCAATATAGTTTTCCAGGTCATGAACACAAGAGGGATTATGCATCTTGAAGAAATCGAGCATCAACTCAACCCCTACGTGGGAATAACAAGAACAGCTCCAAGGGAACTCAAATCCCCCACCAAACCCCCTGAAATTCTCATTGAAAACAACCCCAGGTAGCTTTGTGATGGGGTCATTCACATTCACTACTCTAAGAACTTTCACTCCCAGCTCTTCACATCTCTTCTTGAAGCCGGAGTTGCCAACTCTTGGCCCTCCGAACGAGAACACCGTCACCGGAATCTCCTTCCCGGTCCCGTTATTACTGCTAGGTTTGTTCAACCCAAGCTCTGCAATATCGTATGCTAGAAGGAGAGCCAATGAGCTCCCCATGCTGTGCCCTGCAAGAGTAATGCTTATTTCTTCATCTTTATGCTTGTTCACTAACCTAGACACTTCCGAGAGTAGCTGCTCTCGGCAGCTCTCCAGCCCGAACCTGCTACCGCTTTCATTCGATGTGTACAAGCTCAAGAACCCAGCCTCCACCTTCACATTAGGCCTCGGATCGTGTGGATCGAGCCGGGCAGGCGTTAGTGAGCTCATTAGGTTAGCAAGCCATTCCGGGTTCGTCACCGTCCCCCGGAATGTGATGACTATATCCCTCCTCCCTAGCGTCTTCACCTCCCTATCCGAGGCCACGGCCACATATCCAATCCATCTAGCCGCCCCAGTTTGGATCGGAATGTTGATATCGGGAGCTGCTGCATATATGTACTTGGTGACTTCATAGCCCGAATCCGCCAACCCCGCTTCTCTCAACATGCTTCTTTTACCATACTTGCAATTCAAGTACCTCTTGGAGCTGGGATCAAGATCAAACGCCTTGTAGCAGGCGGCCACCAACTCCCCATACCTAATGATCTCATGCCTCAGGAGAGGGTCTAAGGGCTCAACCAAGTTCTCCCAGTTGTTCAAACCTTGGATCTCTCTCCAAGCACTTGCCAGCTTCGAGACTACGGATTTTGCACTACTTATCGTCCTCGTTCTCGACTTGGCAGCATGACTTACCGAATCCGGTGCCGGCCCGGATTGCAGGTAAGTCTGCAACAATGGAGTAGTAGCAGTGGAGGGATTAAATTTCAACAAAGGCAAAGAATTACAGGGCTGGGAAATAAGGTCTGTGATGAAGGTAGCAGAGCTCATGATGGGATTCGGCATAGAACATGATACAACTGCTGAAGCCATAGATGAAAAATGGGGTTTTCTCCCTCCCAGGTGGTAAGAAGATGAAGAAAGAAGCAAAGATTTGAAGCGGAAGGCGTTGAGGGAGAGAGCGAGTATATATAAACATGTGTGTATAGTAGTAAAAGGGTACGTCGTACGTAGAGAGGGGTTTGACGAAGGGTAAAGGGGATGGCCGGAGGATAACCATAATTCAAACTACACGCGCTAAGAGACGTATATATATATCATATAATTAGATCACATACTGTCTCTCCGTCCGTATATTAAACTCCAGTTTGACTTCATTGCTTGGATTTTCAATCACAAGTACAGAATAAGTGATAGTATTTAACTACATATTGATATATATTTTTATATAAAAGATTGTTTGAAATGATGAGATCTTTTTTTTTTTTTTTTGATTAAAAGTTTAGTGCTTCTACAAAATGTGTTGGGAATAATTATTTTCGATCTTCGATTACTGTTGGTATAATTATATGTAAATTTCATGTAGTTGGCAGTATCATATTTAGTACTCTTGAGGTTTGTTTCTGTTTAAATTATAGATATATGTGTTAGTAAAACTCATGAGATTAATTTGTTGAAATTAGGAAAAAAAAAGTTGAATGAAAATCGATATTTACCCCCTTGACTTATTACAAGTTAAGCCAATGTTTTCTGGCCTTACAAGGGTAAATATGAATTTTCATTCAATTTTTTGCTGATGCTGGTAAATTTCGTGAATTTTATTAACTATATCAATTTATTTTTGGATTGGAACAAAATCCATGAATGCTAAATATAATTTTTAAATCAGAGGGGTTTTATGTATAATTATACCAAATCTTAGAAAACATAATGAATTGTTCCAATGTGTTAATTAAGAAGCTTTAATTGTAACTTTTGTTCTCTCTCTCTCTCTCTCTCTCTCTCTCTCTATATATATATATATGTATGGGACCAATGGAGTTTTGATCTTGTGAAAAGTTAATTTGGTAATTTAGATGATATGGAATTTCTTTTTTCCCACTAATTAGTATGCCCAATATTTATAAAAATTAATTTAATTTATAGTAATCGTAAAGCTAGCTTCAGGCTTATGTGGCTGGACACATGGCTACACACATGGATAAATGACCGGACTACTTAAGTAAGAAAATAACCAACATTCAATATCCGATTAAAATTCAAAAGTTGGCCAAAAATAATTACATACAAAACTCTAAATCGAACTAAATTTCACTAAATTAAAAAATTAAAAAACTTAATAAAAAATATAATTACAGAACTAAAATTAATATTCAACATACTAAATTAATACACTAAAAAATCAATTTTCCCTTTAGACTATCAATTCATCAATTTCCTTCTTTGCTGGAATTTTTAAAACACCAAGTTTTATGTCATCATGTGGCGTACATGTGGAACAAACAATCTACGGACTTTTATTTACAAATTTCGTCCCAAAAAAACAAAAATAAAATCTCAATTTGCAAAGATTATTAAATGGATATATATAGGTCAAATTGCCAAATTAAATTTTGTACTTAGATTGCCAAACCTCGTGTATATAGGACAAAAATTGCAATTAAACCCTTTAAAAACATTTGTTGATGTTCAGTGGTTTCACATTAGTAATTCTGAAATATCATTTTAGGAAATAAAATTTTAAATAGAGATACAAAAAAAATTAGCAAACGAGACCCAACTCAATTGGCGAAACTGAGATCCCATAATTTTATATAGAGGTCATGGGTTCGAACCTCGCCAGGTGCGTGGAACGTTGTCTGCTGTATAGTAGGAGCTGGTCTACTGCACAGTAGGAGCTGTTGTTTATTGTAATAATAGGTGTTATTGAGCATGATATGATTATTATAATAGTCTTTATTAAATATTGATGTTGACAAAAATAATTGTATTTATAATTGATTTATTTCGATTAATAATAATTCATCGCTCCTGTCTAAAAAAAAGTAATTTGAAAGAGGAGTGGTATAAGAAATATCATTTCTTGAATTAAAATAGTACGTAGTCGATAAATAGTGGCATGGTGTTTCTATTTTTACTTTAATTGAGGATTAATAATATATATATATATATATATATATAGCTTTTCCTTAAACATTTACATTAAAAAATAGCTGAGAGGCCCCAAGAAAGAATTGAGAAATAGAAAGGGATTTAATTGGAGAGAAAATGTTTTATATGCATTATGTATTAAAATGTTAAATAGATTATATAAATAACTACAAGAAAATGGCTCAACAGCAATATATAAAAAATTAATGTTGAATTGATTAGCAAGTAAATCTGTATTGTTTAATACAAGAAATTTATTTAATAATACATTCAGCAACAAATTATTTAAAATATATATTGAATAATTAAATTAACAAAAAACAAAAAAAATTATTTGCTAATCAACTCGATGCTGATGTTAACACCAAAATTTTTTCCTGCTATTACGTCATTTTCTTGTAGTGAATTCATATAAATGAGTATGATGTTCCACCTAATTTTGATCTGTCATTTATTATATATATATACATATTAACCCACTATTCAAATGAATGAACTTTTACTATTTTCATGGTTTTACACATACATTTATAACACAATCAATGCACACAAAAAAAAAAAAAAAAATTCATGGGGCCACGTCAGCATGCAGAAGTGGTATCATTAATTGTGGGAGTCCATCCATGCACACGGAGTTGAGGAGGAATATTCATAGGAACCCAAACCCCACCCCCCATATGTTTTGCAAGGATTTGACTGGAAAATGTTGTATACAAATGAAATCTCAGAATGAGCTAAGTGGTCGGTTGTGGCGAAGTAGTTAATATTTTAATTGTAATTGGAAGTAGTTAATATGTTAATTACAAGTGATTTGCGGCTAAATATCAATATAAAACCCCCCAATCAAGAATACCGTCCTCCCCCTCGTTGACTTCAAACCTTTGAAGCTGCTAACCTTTCCTTGCTACCTTTCAATTATCAATGCATGGCTTTTCATACTCATTTTTTTTTTAGCCGTATTGATGATGCAGGCAATTGTCTCATATTGATTGCAGAAGAGGAGTTTGAGTACGCGGCATATAAGTTTCAAGACCTCATATATCTTTCAAAAGAGGCGCCTTTTCACGACACAATCGTAAGGCTCGTACGACGTCAGACATCTTATATGTTTTGATCATATGTATACTACTCATGACTGAGTGATACATATATTTGAAATTTTTTTATTTGGATCAGGTTTGGTCGAATCAAACTAATTACAGAGCAAGTGTTTTGCGCTTGCTATGATTGGTCGCTTTTCGTGAACTGTACATCAATCAATTGTACATGCAAGGGAGATTGGTGTGAATGTTTTTTGTGACATTAATTTATCGTTGAGCTTTCCCTTTTTGGAAACACCATAAGGTTTGGATTGTTTTCCCTGAAATACAATGTACTTCAAAGTAATAATACTAGCTACACAACAATCGCCACTTTTAATAATAATAATAAAAATAATAATAATATTATAATGTAAAGTATATAAAATTAGATTTAAATATATTTTTGATTTTGTAATTTAAAATATTAGAATTTTCGTTCTTCAATTTTTGAGAATAGGATTTTGAAGGTGAATGCATAAATCATGTTAGGCTCAAATGTTTCATTTTCTAATCAATATTATTTGGTTTCTTCCGTATCATCTGCCCTCCCCCTCCCCCAAATCCCAAAAATTTTGCAACTAAATTATTGGGAGTTAACTTGTCTTAAAAATTTTGTAACTAAAAGGAATCGTGATGTGTGAAGAAGAGAAAAAATATTGTGAAAAGAAATAATTATGGCGTGAGGGGATGAGAAAGAAAGAATGAAAAGAAACAATCATGTTGTGAAGGAATGAGAAACAAAGAAGTTCGTGAGAAGAAAGAAATATGTGAGGTAATAGAAAAATGTGGAGTAGTGAGTTGACAATTTTTTTTTTATAATTGTGAAATTATTAAAAAATATTGAAATTACTATTATGATCGAATTTTTCTTTGAATTGAATAAATGAATTAAAGGGTAAATTGGGTATTAATTAGTATGACGAAAGATTTTTTTTAGATATGGCTCTAGAAAAGATCTCTTGTTTTTTCTTTTCACCAACTCATATTCTCTTAGAGTGCCCTCCCGTTTCAGCTTTTGCCAGTTCTTGTTTAGTTTCTTTCTACTCCTATATGTCTAATAGGAAACACATTACTTTTAATTTCTTGATATCCTTTTGTCGATTAATCATTTTGGGTTAGCTCTTTATTTTTTATTATTAAGTCTTTATTTTCTTATTCAAGTCATATCCATGTCGATTGAGAGCAATATTGATCTCAATGACCCGAGCGATCTGCCTCGACCACCCTGTCCGAAGTGATTGCTCTAAACAATGAGGCTGAGGTGCTGGGCCTTGACCTAGCCGGTCAAGGCACCCTCAAGCAACAAGGTATTAAGGCGACTGCCTCAACCATATTGGTAAAGGCACCCTCGACTGTGTAGGTCAAGTAGGCACCTCGATCGGCCTGGTCGAGGCGCCTCGACCAAGGACCCGAGGCAAGGGGCCATTACATCATTGTCCTTTGGGCTCCTCACTTGTCCCTCATTTAGAAATTATTAACAATAGCCTAGAAGCTATCCGTAATCTCCCTCATTGAAGAAGATGAAGTGGACGTTCTCAAGAATGACCCTCTTCATTGCAAGAGATGGTGGTTCACAGAACTTATCCAAGTATCTTCCCTCTAAAGCAAGTCCATACAACCAATGGAGGATTCTTCTTCACCTCAATGCCATTAGACGATAAAGGGTTTCGGAAGATAAATAATCGACAATAAGAAGAAAAAAATAATTTTCTCTAGAGAGGAAGAGAATATTTGACGTTTCTTCTTGAATTTTCTAATCATGAAGTAATCACATATATTATTATGAACTATAGCCAAGGCCTGTTGAAACAATATCATTTTCTTTATCCAATTCTTACTAAGAAAAATTTCGCCCGCATTTATATGAAACAATGAGGTTTTCAGCTTTGCACGTTTGAAGCATGGTCATTTTGGTTGTTTGACCCCATGTAGTGACGATCGTTGTTACAGTGTCATTTGGTCCAACAAAAATAATTATTCAATTTTTTGGGTCGCATCTTGCAATGAAGCGACGATGTTCTCACTGACGATGCGTTGTGTTAATTAATGTGTTCCCAATCAAGGCAAAATTATTTTCTCAATTATAGGTTAAATAAGTGGCATATATTACATTGGTCTAGAGTAGTGCACTCCTCTTTCTATTAATTGTTTTCACAATATTTTCGTCCCATTCTAGAAACAATGGCCAAGAACAAGAAAAATCTAAAAGCTAATGAAGAAGAAATTGCTCCCATTCCAAGGACATCTCTCGGGGAGAGAACAAATGAAGAGAGCCATATTTGCGTCGGTTGTCCTCCATGGATGTGCACCCTCTTGGCTGTGTAGGACAATATTTTTTGCTAGTAGTTGTTATATTTATGTTTCTAGTTGAAAGTTTTGCTTCTGTGGTGTTGTGGTGGTGATTATGAGATTGTTTCTTCAATCGAACTATCCATATGTGAGCATTGATTTTTGTGAATAGTCAAATGGGAGCACATGAGGTTCATTGTTTGGAAATGGAAGAATATAGATGCGGTGGAATGAAGCTAGTATAAGGTTAGCATAGGTGAATATTTATGCCATATATTCTCTCTAGTCTTAGATGACGAAAATGATTGGTAGTTGCTTGATCATAAAGTATTGAATAGGAACTTTACGAGGTAGTAGACTATAGGATAGTTTGATCAGAAAAAAATTAGTCATCAACAAGAGTCCTATGTTGATGTTGTATTTTGTTCATATGTAACCATATGTATCATATGGGAGTTTTATTATTTGTTGGCTCTGCAGAGGCACATAGGTAAAAATGTTATAGTCTAATCACTACAAAGAAGGAGAAAAGTGCAGAGTTGACCAAAAATAATATACCAAGGGGTTGATGTTTGGAAATATAACGAGAACCAAAAGTACGTCGATGGAGTCCACTAAAGTTTGGGTATAATTGTCCAGTGTTTAAGAAGTTATTCATTAAGAATCTAGGTGGTGGACATTGAAAAAATTGGTATTCGTGTGAGGTTTAGAGTTTAGTACTCCAAGCTAACCTGAATTCAACACCTAAAATACTATGAACACAACTGAGCTCCACTAACCATCTTGTATATACAAGAATCAAGCTCGCTCTTAATTAAGTCATATCCCCATATGACCTCATCAATATCAATATTATAGATATAAGACATTCCAAAGCTAATTTGAACTCCATCTTGGATCTCAGAGCTATCAAGCCATTTATCCGAATGATGTCCAACAATGTTTCTGGATCATAATCTAATAGATTGGTCAGACTCATAAATTCGTACCTCTAAAGTAATTCGGGTGTTCTCGTCAACCCTCGGAGGATTTGAATCTTGTTAGTGAGAAAGTACAACTACAAATGATATTTGTTGTATCCTGTAAAGGTATGGAGCAAACCCTCACGTTGGTTATCATCTGTATCCAATTTCCCTTGGGATGAACAATAAACCTACACAAACTTAATTCATCTCCTATTAGTCCATTGACTTATATAGAACCATCCCATATACTTAAGTACTCTGTAGGATATAGGCTTATCGTGCCGTATTTGATAAGATATCTAGGTCAAGATCTACAGGAAACGTCATGTTAATAACTTGGTCGTTTTCCCAAGCACATCCACTAGAAGGGTCAACTTAGTTTAGCGCAACAGCAATCAAACTATATTCGACAATGTTCGATATTTTCCTTATTAGAGACACCGTTCAAATGTGACTTTCCAGGAGGAATTCACTGAGTGAGAATTCTATTCTCTTTAGATATTTCAAGAACTCATACTTAACACACCACTTTGATCCAACCTAAAGGCTTAATTTTATGACCAGTTTGGTTCTTCACTTTAAGCCTGATTCCCCGAATATTTCAAAAAGTTCTTAGACTTGTAAAGTTTTTGCTAGTTCTGTGATCCAATGATCCATACATGTCTGATTGGACCAAATCCAATAGACCACTATCAAGCAAATTTTGTGCGACAAGGAGCTCCTCAGTTGTTTTCCTACACAAGAAGAACTTGTAAGCTGACAGGTTTAAATTGTTATTTCTAGATTTTTTGAATCCACCGACCTACTTATCATAACTAGAGGGATGTGACCTAGTCTTGCATACCGGATCTGTGAGTACTTTTTTTTATTATCAATTATACTATGTATTTTGAGCAGTCATAATCCAAATTATTTATGGGATAGAGTAAAAATAATTATGTCAATAATATAGCAAACACATTGGCAAATAAAAGAAAATGTATTGATCAAAAACTTGTAATCCAAATTGTCCAACAATTGAAAAATATAATTTCATCATGCTAGATTACATAATTGTATTTCTATCCTAACATGATCACTAATGGTTAAGTCTAACTAGTCCTACAACTTTTGCAGTGATAGCCTTGCAATTGCCTAGCTTTAGGACCATCTTTGTCTTAATCTTCTACTCCTTTGCATCACTTGCAAACTATTTGCAAATGTGAGCTCCACAGCAGGTATCCAATAATCAAAAAATAGAATTAGAAATCACGTTGTAGCTCAATAATAAATTGTACCTTAGTTGGAGAGGAGTTGGATACTCCCTCTTCCAATGCCCATCTAGCTTAGATTTTTCAATTATTACCTCATACTGAAAAAATATGTTTATCAACTCATGAATGTTTTTGTCAAGCCCATTCATGTTATAATTTAAGATAAGCGGGTTGAAGGATGGAGGAAGAGATTGAAGGATCATGTCAAAGCCCGTATCTTTTACGATATCAGCATTGAGGTCCTTAATTTCCTCCACAAGGAATGTCATCCTAACCTAATGCTCTTGTACAAAAGACCCTCTAGTCATTTTGGTCCTAAAAAATATTTTTGTAGCAGCATATCTAATATATTTATCCGGAACCACATAAACATTTTTTTATACGGAGCATTATCAAGGAGACATCATCCAACCGATCATACTATTTTTGGATCTCATTTGTCATCGATGACAATATGATGTTGCGCACCTTGCGGTTCTTTGCCTACCAATTATCTAATGTTAAATGCTCGTCTGGCTTGGACCCTCTCAGCAAGGCCTGAGGAAGTGGCTTGTCAAAGACATAGCCTTGGTATTCAAAATCGAGAACAATTCTCGAATTTTAAGCCAATCGTGATAGTTTGTGTTATTTATTTTTTTTCTCAACATTTAGTGGGCTATTAGAGAATCTACATCTAATTGCAATATCAAATTCAAGTTAAGACTTGACCTTTAATTATTAACCCCTTCCACTATTTCTTCAAAAGTCCTCCACTCACAAGTGGGGTTTCAAAAAATTGTTTCTTAGTGGGCTTGCAGTCCACTAATGTAATTCTTCATGCCCCACTTTTAGGATTCACATAAAAAAAAAGGCTTTGTGGGAGGTAACCTATACAATTCTCATCCAATAAGATCCCCAAGATATTTTACCTTGCCTCTTCACATGATTCTGAGGACTCTAAGCAAATCATGTTACTCAGCATTAGGTCCGACCCATCAACCAAATTACATCCTAATTGTCGCGCCACGACTCGTGAGACAAGAAAACATAATAACGTTTATTTGTTCATAACAATATCGCAGTTTTCTTCCATTCTAAACATGTCATGACTCATGAGACCACATTTTGGTGAAAGTAGATTCCTCACTATATTGTTGGATTAAGGCTTGGAATTTTAAGAAACCATTTATTTTAATTACATTATGGGCCTAACATATATACTTGGACCATCCAAATGAGAGTTATTAGTTGGTTTTTGACCAAGACCTAATCATGTTAAATAGCTTGCATGTGTAAATATTGAATAGGGAAGAAGAGTCGTTTTGTCCTCCATCTATGTCCCAAATTTATTTTGGTCCTTTAACTTTGACAAGATTAATTTCAATCCTGTATCTTTCCATTTTGCGTAGATTCGGTCCTTTTGGTCTAATTAATGACCATTTGGGTCTTTAGATGATAAAGCATAATACTCCATCATAATCCTCTTAAAAATGTGTGTTGTGCTTCCGAAATAAAATTAAGCCTTTATAAATTTATACCTTATTTTAACCGCTTGCTCCTGGGTATTCTAAGTTCTCGATTTTATGGACTTTCTCCAACCACACTACTGCAATAGATGGTTTGCAAGTACTTGGCCTCTTCAACAACATATAACGTAACCCTATTTTGTTTCTTACCTTAAGGTGTAGAAAACATTCCAATATAGTGACTTAATAAGATTTTTGGATGAACAAGTGGAACAAAAGTCTTTAATTTATTGAGTAAATAGTTAAAATATTACATAGATAGTTCTTCATCTATAGGAAGAGACAACTATTTAGCCTCTCATAGGAAAGGGGACTTGATTCTATAGGGAAATCCCCATACAATGGGGGGAAAAAAAACCTAACAAGACTTGATTTATTTTCTGAAGAGTTGGAGAAGTTTTCTAATGTCTTCCATCTAGTTCTTAGCTTCCTTATTTATAATAGCCCACAGACTTCAAACTTGTTTGATGACGTTATTGTGTTCATCACTTTTCTTCCAGCTGTAGGCTATAATAATTTATCGACCTTGTGTCTACAAGATGGTGTTCTTTTTCTTTTGACTGTTGGTTTTTTGTCTTCTTCTACTGATATTTTTACATTTTGAGGTTTTTACCTCGCCTTGTAAAAATCCTTTCTTTTACCCTTTTCGGATTTTGGTTTAGGTTTCTTTTGAGTTAATCGAATCTTGGTTTTGAATAGGGATTTCTCCTATTTCTCATAGGAATGACATATGTGGTTATGCTATTGCCCTACAAGCATCGTAGTGCATCCATTCTTTCTTGTACCCTCTGTTGCAGGCAATTTATTCTCCCATATGAACATTCCCTTTTTCTCGAACAAACTTTATGTAAACTCAATGCTCTTTCCTATCATGGAGTTCAAAAGGAACGATCTATTAAATTTGATTGAGAAAATCTTAAATGTAATTGACTTTGTACGTCTCCGTGAGACGGACCTAGAATCCCCAAACCCTTCTGGTAGAAATACCATCTTCAGTAATCGATGATACCAGGGGAGTTTCTCCTGTGGCAGCCTTGATTTTGTTAAAAGCCAGCATGTTTGGTCTCTGTAGCTTGATGAAGTGAAAAGTTGGGTGAGACATTTTCTATGATTCCTAAAGCTGCTGAGATGAACTTTAGGTCCAGGATATCTCCTCATTTTAAGTGGGGGTTGTTCTGTCATGCGTCGTATTCTGCCCCTCTGATCCATTCAAGAAGTTATTAAAGAACCAAAGCGAATGCTCCAAAATCATACCAATCTTAGTCATCTTCTGGTTTAGACCCTTCTAGCATCCATATCCCTTTATATTTTTTTGATACGCCAATTATGATCTTGCCTGGATTAGTGCCTATGCGGGAAACCAATTTTTTCCACATTCTTTGATATACCTGCCAAGTAGAAACAAAATATATTGAATCATTAGTATTAACCTTAGAAGTGTCTGCATCGACCTAAGGCTATTCTCTCCCTCTTTAACCCAAGAGGTGTTGGGTTGACTTGAATCATCAGGAATTTGCACTTCCTGTGACTTAATTGTTACCTTTTGACCAAAGTCTGGCGATGGCCTTGTATAAGCGGCACTTGAATTTACCGCTACAGGTGTAAAGTCTTACACTCTAACTGTAGGTTTAGGGCCCTATTATCTCAATTCTCAGGCCATCAACAAAGGCGATGCCTTTCAAATTGGTTCCATTAAGTTGTGCCATAACGAGTTAGAAGTCAGTTTGGTACTCTTGATCGCGATCTGGACATTATGAAGATCACCTTATTGAACTTGGCGCAGCTATCTAGGCTTTCACTGTCAGCTGTCTAAACTTTTTATCAAGCTCTTCAAGATTTCCCTGAGATGTCTAAGCCTTATAACGATGGAGTCTGCTCAGATACCTCCATCTCTTATCAAGAAATTTACAAGAACATTGTCATGAAATTTTATAACAATAATATTCACATTCTGCTTGCTATGTGGTAATACACTCTTTCTCAATTTTAAATTCGAGTCTATTCTTTAAGAAAGTTTTAACATTTGTATTATCAACTCTTAAAATAAATTCTTTGACAAGTAAGAACAAAGGCCATTTTTTAAACTCCTTCCAAATCAGAAAGAATTCTTTCTCATTGATATGACAAAATTTATATGGCTCTCTACTAGTAATTGTCTTCTTCGTGAGCACGGCGAACCATTGATAGTCATTGACTTTTGTATAGACCACCAACTTATATTCGTCCTGTGGATAGCAAGCTTAGGCAGGTTATTACAGGCCTATTTCAACTTACGAGCCCTTTGCGTATGATTTTCCTCCCATTATCCACTTTGAACTCTCTATTTCTTTCAAAAGTTGTCAAAAATCTTTTTTGTATCTTGCAAGATCCTTAATAAAGATATGTGAAAAATTAACAACTCCCAAGAAGCTTTGGAGTTGCTTCTTGTCTGTTAGAATATAAGGAAAATTGCGATTTTTTCCTACCAATACCTTTCTCGTCAATAAAAATTCCTAAAAATTCAATTTTATTGACTGTTATAGTAGCCTTATTTTAAGAAATTACTAATAATTTTTTATGACATACATCAGAAAATATTTCTAGATGTTTAATATGTTTATTCATTTCTTAGATGTAATCAGAATGTTGTCTATATAGACAAACATAAACTCAAAGTAGTCTTTGAAAAGATAATACATGTTCTTTTGATATATCTGGGGTGCATTAGCAAGCCCCATTAGTAGCACATTTTGGATATATTGTCCCTGCTAGTTCACTGAAATACAGATTGAACAACGTCCAACTATGTTCAATTTCTCTCTTATCATTGACCGTTTAACCATGATTCTTCTAGGAAGAATTTCACTGAGAACATACTTCTCATTTAGATAGTAAAAAAGTCCTACTAAAAACACGCCCTCTCGATCCAATTGGAATATATCAATTTGCAGCCTGTTCGGTTCTCCATTTCAAGTCTAAATTCTTGAACCTCCCAAAGGTCCTTAAATTTATGAACCCTATACTGGTCTCGTGTATTTAATGACCTGCAGATTTCTAATTGGATCTAAGCCAATGGACTACTAGAAAGTTAGTAAGCCCACAAAGTGCTTACTGTCTTTCTCCTTTTTCAGAAAGGATTTGCAAGTTAGTAAACTAAAATTATCTATTTTTAAACATTTTGAATTTACCAATCTTCTTTACCCTTAACTAGAGGAAATTAGCCTACCAGAGCTGTAAGTTTTATCTTGATTATCCATATGTTTAATCATTTGTTTGAGTATTCATAATCTAATTATAAGATAGTGTTAATTTATATATCAACATAACAGACTAGAGTACCCATTCTTTGTCAAAAATAACTTTATTGATCCAAAATATGTAATTTAAATTTGTCCAACAATAAATGAAAAGATACTTTGATCATGCTAGGTTACATAATTTCTATAAACACTATCCTAACATGGTTACTGGTAACCTTAACTAATCCCTAGTCTTTGCAGCAACAGCCCTACTACCGCTAAGCCTCAGGGCTATTTGTTTTGGCTTTCTAATCATTTTCATCAACTATAAACCATTCACAAATTATGAATAATTGGTGTCCGTTACCAAAAAGTAAAATGGTAATCATGTTAATACTTAATGCAAACATACCTTCATTGGAGATGATCTTAGGATCTTCATTGGTAAAAGATGCAATCATCGTTCAAAATCCTTGATTGTTGAGCCTTCTTCCTCTTTTCCTTACCCCCGCCCTGTAGTGTAGCAGGAACAACACTCAAAGTACTAGCAGTAGTTGATGTTATCTCAACCTTCTTCTGGTATCCAACACCTTTTTCTTTCGCTTTAGAGGTCAAAGCCTCTCCCATCAATATTGTGGGCGCATATTTTTTCAATTGTTGTCTCGTACTAGACCAACATATTCATCAACTTATGAAGGTCTTTTTCAATGCCATTCATGTTGTAGTTGACAATAAATTGGTCAAAGAAAGGAGGAACATACTGAAAGATCATGTCGATGTACGTCTCTTTTTCAAAATCAGCCTGGAGATCTTTGAACTTCTCCAGAAAGGATAGCATCATCACTTCATGCTTCTGTACAGATGACCCTTCTATCAACTTAGCTCCAAAGAATACCTTTGTTGCAGTATATTTGACATATCGTCTGAGACCGCATGTTGTAATAGGTGATCAGAAAGCCAATTTGATTAGCTACTACCCGTTGATATTCATAAATGTAATATTATCCAGATGAATAAAGTATTCATCACTGACTTATATGTCGATTGTAATGTCACAACAAGTACCCACAAATCGAAATGTTAAACCCGTGGACTTGGGTTGCGCATAGATTGGTAGTTACCAAACCAATTTTTGAGGGTCGATCTAAAATATTTCAAGTTAAGGATCTCAAGACAAGTCATCGAGAGTCTTATAGAGACTTGCATTAAGTATTATAGTATCGTATTTCAGCGGTAGGAGACGTAGGTACTCTATGCAATTTTAGTGGGTTAGTTGGCAAAGTAATCGATTGATTGAACTAACTCGCGAGAATCGCCATAAAGAAGCCTTAAAGGCTTGATTGGTATGACATTTCTAGTTTTGATAGTACGTGATTAGTTTTCAGACTTGAGAAATCATGGTAGTTGTGTGTATACGAAGATTGTATCTTGGATTTAGCGAGTGATGATTGTATTATGAGATATAATCATTATAAGCTTTATCCAATACAGTAAGAATATATAGTAGGGACGGTGGATTCCAAGAAAGAATATGTCCGTGTCAGTATGTGACAACAAAATTTTCTATGCGCTCTAAGATGGTTTCGACTCTTTAAATCAACGGTTGTAGCATTTGGTTCAGTGGGAAGGGATTTTCTCCGTCAATGATTAGAGTAAACATGTTTCGAGTATGAAGTATAAATGTCTAATCAAGAATGGGAACTAACGCTCAATTCCATGCTCTAGTCTAAGGTTGGGATACAATAGAACCATACCTATAGAAGTTGGAGCCTAATATTCATGCCACTACTCACATAGTCTCTAGTGCCATGGAACGTAAGTTCAATCACGAGTTAATGATATTTCTGGTTATGGGATAATATAAAATAATTAATTTAATTTAATTTAATTAATTGCATTGGATGTAAAAAGTCAGACACAAAATCATGAAAAAGTGTGAATTAATTTAGAATTAATTCTGAAAGAGGAGAATTAGATTAAGTGGATTAAATTAATTCTTGAAGAGCATAAATGATTGGATCTTTTTAGGAGGAATAATCGATTAGATGGATAGTTCAAAATTTAATTAATTAGATTAATTGAATCTTGGACTTAGTCTTTTAAAATGAATTGAATTAATTTAAAAGAGGTTTGGATAATTAATTAGTGGATTGGATTTTGATGCATACCGAATTTCAATTGCACCACAAGGTCGAAGGACCTTTAGATAAATCCTAAGATCAAGGGGAATTAACGCTGCAAAACAAAGGTAAGCACTCTAATACTTAAGTCAGTAATGGTTTACTAAAGAAATGAAAGGGAAACTCGAAATAAAATGAGTATAATCGTGAAATATGATGATAAAGTGATATAGTTCCATGTAGAGTGAAAAATATAAGCTTAAAGTAATCTATAAACAAGAGAGAGTTAAGAGAATTAGTGAGAATTTGAGAGGGGATTGGTGTTACCAAATAGCTGCATAAAACCTCTTATAAACATGTATAGAGCATGATATTGGAGTTTGTTATAAAAGAGTCCTATGCCATTTGAAAACTCTTCGAATCAGCTAACAAATTGGAACATTCTTGCGTGGTTTGGACTTGAATTGATCGAGATACACCGGGTTGCCTAAGTCTTGCTAGGTCTGCCTAAAAATTCATAAATTCGTTATTCGTGGATTCCCATCTTATTTGCCATCAATCTACTGGGAGCCACCTAGATATATTTCAGTATGACATGTCTTAAAGTATTAACAAGATGTATGTCGTGTTCATCTAGCTATAGGATATCGTGTTCGGCTAGAATGGACTGATTTCTTAGGCCTTATAGTTCAATAAAGGGGGGGGGGGGGGTGTCTTATCACACAAGTATAGCAAAAAAATTAGGCAAGTAGGTAATATAATTTTTAACTCAAGTACATATGTTTTTAATGCGGCAAGCCTGTAAGCTTAGACAAGCTGTTAGAGGGCAAGAAATGTCGACCTACTTTGCCGAGCTAATGCATGCGTACATATTCCAATTGTTCCTGTAATTGGCAAGGAAGATGTGATTGTTAATTGTTGAGAATATAACTCCCAGTAAATAAGTATAGATAGGACTCATGTAGTAAGTTAGCCTGAGTAGGTTTTTATTATGTTGAAACAGATTGCCAATAAAGGCAGGTGGAAGCTGGAGTAGGTGTATCAACTGGTAACTACCTGTAAGATGTATACGCTAGCTAGTGAGGGTTGAGTTAGATGCGTGTGCTGGCCAGTGGTGGCTTATATCACTAAGTGCTCTAGTTGGTGGTAGCTTATGCCACTAAGTCGGTAAGTTTGTGCACTAGTTAGGGCGACTTATTGGAAGCGGGGTTAGCTAAGGGCGATTTATAGGAGCGTGCACTAGCTAGGGATGACTTATGCAGAAGTGTGCGCCAGCTAGGGGTGACTTATGTAAGTGCACATGCCAGCTGGTGGAGGCTTATTAGAGTCAGCCAGGAACTGAAAAACTGAGCCTGCGAATCACAAGATAGGAAGCAAGAATAAACTTTATTCATGTGAGATAATGCTTGATATCAAGCCATAAATAGAGGAGAGACTTCAGGCATAAAACTTTTGAGGTTATAAGTGTTCCATAGTCGAGAAAGCCTCTTATCTTTAGTGTCATCCAGCTCCTACGCTCCAAATTTGATGGTTAGGGTCACTTTGTAAGGTTTTTCCCAATTGGGAGCCAGCTTTCCAACTGGTTTGAGAGCACCAATTCGTTTGAGTACTAGGTTTCCCACCTGGAATCCTTCTTTTTACTCTTCGATTGTAGGAGTTGACAACTTTCTGCTTGTACATTTCTATATGGGCTTGAGCTTCCTCTCAAACTTGTTCCACTAAGTCCAAGTTGGCAATCAGTAAGTTATCATTGCTTTCCTGATTGTAGTGCTACATTCTAAAGGTTTCCAAGTCTACTTCAGTCGGGATGATGACTTTTGATCCGTACACCAAGCTGAAAGGTATTTGTCTCGTGGTAGATCTGGCGGTGGTTCTTACATTATTTATATACTTTATATTTTTTTATGAATTTACTGTATCTAAATATACAAACATCTATAGAAGAATTAATATAGATATATAATAATTATTCTTAATTAGATTATATTAAAAAATTTAAATAAATAATTATGAATAAAATATATAATATTTAAAACATTACTATACTAAACATTAATATATAAGTAGTTTTTAAGTGTATAAATCATAACATATTTATTAACTTAATAAAGATTTATAAACATATTATATATAGCAATAGATTTTAAAAATAAGAAATAATTATCTAAAAAATGTAAAACTTATCATATAAACATCAATATATAATTTTTTTAAAAAAAATATTTTCTCAATTAATATTCCATTGTTAAAATAAATATCAATATTAATTATATTCTTTTTGAATAATAAGAAAAATATATTATTAAATTTCGATAATTTTAAGTTTAACTCTTTCTATAATTTTTAGTAATATTAACATCAATTTTATATTAAAATACTTCTAAATATATAGGTTACAAAAGCATTGGAAATGTGAATTTAAGCGAAAATTTCGGAGAATTGATTGAAAGCCCTAAAGAAAATTATATTTATATATTTTTATAAATTGAAGGACTGAAACATATTTAAAGGACTAAAATTAACCATTCAAGTATGTGCCATCAGCAACACATCATCAATTTCATCGTCACATCAACACTACATCGTTGATTTTCTTATCTATTTAAAAATTGCGATGAACACATGACAAATTCCGGCATAAAATACTTAAAATTTGATTAAAAACTTCATGTTGGATTATATTTATATATATTTATAAATTAAAGGACTAAATTGATACAAATCATATTTGAAGGGACTGAAATTAATGGTGGATAAAGCTAATATTGAAAAGATTAATTTTCCCTATAAAGCTCTGTTTCCCTTTCCGAACTTCCGCAAGAACTTCCACCTTCGGGGTTGACTTTCAGTACGAAGATGGCGAGCTCCGTGTTGCTGTCCCACCCTCTTTCTTCACAGCTTCATCTCCCGAAACGCAAACTCCTCTCTCCCAATCGCTCTAGGTTTCCTTGTTTTTACCTCAAAACTGCTGACCAATGCAAGTCCTTTAATGCCCGCTTGCCGAACAGACCTGCAAAGTTGAAGAATTTTGTGTTACACGTGGCGAAAACCGATGTTGAAGGAAGGGAAGGTTCCCAGCTGGTGGGGGAGGATTCGGCGGTATTCGAGTTGTCCAAACAGAAGATCTCTTCGTGGGTTTATTTCACTGGGATTCTGGGGGTCGTACTTTATGTTCTGAACGTGGTCTGGATTGATAACTCCACTGGCTTTGGGAAAGTTTTCATTGATGCCCTTTCGAGCGTTTCCGACAGCCCTGAGGTTTGAATTTCAGCCAGTTCTTGTGTAATGTTTTAATGAATTCTGGATTTAGTTTGTGGACGAAGCTTCTTTATTTCTTTCTTTTCTGATTTTGTTGAAGATAACTAGAGTTGTTCATAAGCTTTCTTTGATAAAGAAATGTTGTTTTAGTGTTGAATTTTATTGTCGATGTTTATGGGCATGATTGATGTCAGTTTTATTCTGTTTTAGGCTAATGACTTTGCGGATAACAAACTCAATTTCCATGTGAAAGATGATTTCATGAAGTTGTTACCCTGTGGTCTTTGTCACCTTCAAAATTCATTGAAGATTTCTTTTTTAATTTTTTAAATTTGATACTGGATATTGAACAGTGAAGCATCAGATGCAGAAGAATTGCTTGAAATGTTGCTAATAGTGATAATTACAATATCAGGAAGGAGAAAGGATGTAAGTACAAGAATTGAAGGCCTTGATACAATCGTCTCCGCATGTTAAATATTGTCCCTTAGTCTAGTGGCTTAACACTTTATTATATCGGAACAACTAGAACATTTGATCTATAAGCTAGAGATAATAAAATGTAGAGTAATCTGATTGTTGTTTTGATGGGCCACTCATAATTTGGTTTAGCCTTTTCAAGGTAACTTCTGAAGGTAATTTTTAATCATTCAGAAGTTTATGTTTTATTGTAAACAACAATATACTTGTGGAAGTTTCTGAGGAGAATACTACAAAGAAGTTGGCATATCATAACAATGACAATTAGCACCAAGTGAGTTCTGGCGGATCAAAAAAATGAGGAAGGTTCTGCTGAACATAAATGCCATTCACACTCTTGGGTTCCAATTGAGCCGCAGTATTACTTGCCACTGGGATTAAAAGGAAAGCAAGAAAATGAACCCAACTGTTAAAAACTTAAATCTTTGATTTCGCCACAGATAGAAAATCTCTGATGTGATGAACAACAACAATTAGCACTGTTGGTCGAGTTGCGTTATAAGCTTATCTAAAAGTGTCGCCACTTGCTGTATCTCCCCTGTCCATTAACATGCAGCATAAATCAGTTATTAAAGTTCGATTAACTTTAAATGCACACTTTAGACTTTTTAATTATGATTTTGCTCAAATACATAAGGTTAATTTGGTGGCATGAGATTTGGTTTTGGAATGAACTATATGAAAAACAGCTTTAGTTTAGAAAAGAATGTTTGTGAATACAAATTCTATAGCTCAATATCTTTGTGACAAATGCTAAACAGACAATGATATAATCATATAGAGGAAGTGAATTAATTCATGCTAAGGAGAACTATATGTGGAAGTTTCTCCATGCTTCTTTCTCCTGCTTTCTCTTCTGTACTTACCTGTTAGCCTGTTAGCTCTTCCTTTTCTCTCCGACTTATTGCTGTTGGTTGCTGTTGCCTGTCTCTTTGTAACTTTGTACTCATTGTTATTGGCACCTTTTATGTGCAGGTTGTCATGTTACTACTTACTCTCATTTTTGCTATTGTCCATAGCGGCTTAGCTAGCCTCAGGGACACAGGTGAGAAACTCATTGGAGAACGAGCATTCCGTGTATTATTTGCAGGGGTATCTCTTCCGTTAGCTGTTAGTACTGTTGTGAGTTCCTGACCACATGATTTCGTCATATTTTATGCTTTTGTTGTTTGATGTTTCTGGGTTATATGTTTATGTCATGACATAAAAACTCTTATGGAGTAAAGCTTGATTTGACAATCTAATTAAGCGGTCATGTTTTCATGGCAGGTTTATTTCATCAACCACAGATATGATGGCGTGCAGTTGTGGCAACTTCAGGGTGTTCCCGGATTACATGAACTTCTTTGGGTCTCTAATTTTATTTCATTCTTTTTTCTTTATCCATCGACGTTCAATTTATTAGAGGTTGCAGCAGTTGACAAGCCCAAAATGCATCTCTGGGAAACTGGAATAATGAGAATTACCAGGCACCCACAGGTATGAAATCCAACACTCCAGCTTTCATAATATAGTTCAACTGCTGATAATATCTACTAACTAATGAAATTCTCCTGTTAGTTTACCTTCTCATGCATCTCAAATAACTAAACTCTAATGCTTATATACCAATTTTATGAGATCTCTCCGAAGGCTTATTTTGGAGGTAGAAAACTAAATATTTGTGAAATTTTTTTTTTAATAAGCACTTGATCTCATGTCTTTTATCATTGTTACCTTCTTTAATACACCATTGCCTATTTTTATTGTGGAGCCGATGACACATTATCCTTCTTGTGACAAAATTTGAAGCATAATTGTAAATATATGCATTTGCTCATCGCCTTATTTATTTTCATGGACATTTAAAGATTACTTGTGATCCTATGACCATAGTATCAGAAACATAATTCTTGTAGTTTGTATAACCGCTCCACCATTTTTCCTCGTTTTGCTTTTTCCAGATGGTTGGACAAGTGATGTGGTGCCTAGCTCACACAATTTGGATTGGGAATTCAGTTACAGTAGCAGCTTCTGTAGGATTGATTGCACACCATCTCTTTGGTGTTTGGAATGGAGACCGAAGATTGGCCATTCGATATGGTGAAGCTTTTGAAGCTGTAAAGAACAGAACTAGTGTAATTCCATTTGCTGCTATTCTTGATGGTCGTCAGAAGTTACCGGACGATTACTTCAAGGAATTTCTCCGGTTTCCATACCTATCAATCACGGCATTGACGTTAGGGGCATATTTTGCTCACCCACTAATGCAGGCTGGCAGTTCGGGGCTTCATTGGTAGTTTAATGCTATGTATTCCTGAAGGAGTTGGTCTCATGTTGTATATGTGTTCATGACTAAGGATTGTTGTACTATTCATCTGAATACTTGAAAGCGAACCTTATGCTTTAGGCTGTTGTATTGAAGCTGAGGGGCGAGAGCATTTTATAAGACCTTGGCTGACTGCAACTAAAACATGTTTCTACAGAGGACAGGTGAGATATAAAAAAGTCTTACTTCCAACTGCCTGTTTTGAAACAAATAATGAAGATTATGCCATCAGCAGTGTGATGGATCCTCTGTTTTCGTGGCATGATTCTAACTCTTTAATGTGCGAGAATTGGCACTTTCAAGAAATCTGGTTGTCTTTTCTTGCAATTGGCTATAATTTTTGGCATCGATAGCAGACAGAAGTTTGGGAATTAATTCTGCATGTACTTTAGCGTGCTGGGACAGCTACTTGCACATGCACATACACATCATTTTCATATGAACAATTTTTGTATAATTATTCGCATGTTAACATGTCTTTACATTGGTAAGTGTCACAGGCGTTTTTGCAGCGAAAAAAAATTACTGCCGATTGTGACGGCGTAGAGTCCGCAAACTAGTCAGCCTTACGCGCGCGCACTTACACAGTATGATAACTTTGAATGAAGTTTGCCACATAATTGTATGCAAAATTGCTAGAGATCACACAAATAAAGCAACACGGAATTATAAGCCAAAGCCCCAATGTTATATTTTAATTCTCAATTTAGATACAAGTAACCAAGCTTGTGCACAAATGAATCCTCATTCACTTAAAAAAAAAAAAAAAAAAAGAAAACGCTCAGGCCCTTTCTACTGATAGTTTGTCAGACCTGTCAGTCATGTGCGCACACTTTTTACTGTTTGCCCAGGAATCCCACACATCAAATGTTGCTTATGAGCACCGTTTGTCTTCCTCTTGAGGAATGTTGCATGCAGGATGGTGCTTGCGTGCATTGTTTGCCTTCCTGCCGATGGATGCTACAAGTAGGTGTTGCTTATGCACACCGTCTGCCGACCATCTCTGCACATACGTGCACATCATGCGCGATTGCCTACCATCTTCCACTAAGTCTTGCATGCATGCCCTAATGCTGCCAAATATTAGCCCACAATGCCCACAAGTACCGACAAACTAGTAATGTTGCCCCAATTGCACCCAAGGTCTGCACGTCTACCTACCGTGTAACTTGTTGTGCACTATCGCCTAACGTTCCTTAATCGACTAATGTTAATGCATCACTTACTATGTGATTCCATCCTTTAGTGTCATGGCACCAACATAGAAATACTTGTGTTGCCGCTGCTGACACCTGTTGCTGAGTCTAGCCCACATGTCTATTGCACCAGATTGAACGACATCCTAAGGGGGTAACACACCTCCCCCACCAACTAAAGTCGACAACCTAGTCAGTGTAAGGATTCTTTCCTTCAATTCTAAATTCTTCCCCACTAATGTCTACTTCGAGCCATAAGCACCATCGAATTATCCAACCTCACAATTCTGCCTTTTCACCAACGAACACAAGATCACCATGGATAGAGGAAAAAGTCAACCTAGAAAAGAAATATTGACATTTATGAAAATGGTAATTTAAATAAGTAATTATTATTAATACTTTCAGTTATTAAGTGATTAAGTATGATATGGTAAGTAGTATGATTTTCTCTAATGAATGAAACCTATAAATCGGTCCAAGTTCGAGGAGATTATGTATGAAACTTAAAATAGCTGTCCAGGTTCAAATGTATTGGTTACTATCAAAACGACTCAAATGAACGGAGTCCAAAAAGGAGTTTAGATTCAAGGAGACAAAGGTGGATATTCCAGGAAATGAAGTGTTGAAGAAGGAAAGAAGCTAAGAAAAAGGAAATGTTGACTTACCAAATTAGTGTGATGTTGTTTTAGCATAAATACTCCATTCATCATTGAGATGAAAGGAGATGAAAAAGAAAGAGAAGAAAAGAGAGAGAGAGAGAGAGAGACTTGTATTTGCATTCTATTATACGAAATATCACCCCCCCCAACCCCTCTATGATTTTTTATACTATCAACCATTTTTCTAGTTCAACTCCACTAATCTGCTAAGCTTTGTTCCATCTTTGATACATCTCCTCCTGTATCTTCCCAATACAGCAATCCCATCCGTTGGACATCCCTAGCTATCAGCAAGTGTGCAGCCCCATGTCCACCATCCCCTCATTTCCTTGCCATTTATGTGGCCTACCATGAACATCATACCTTTACCATATGATTTCCCACATGCTTGAGATTGAGACTGAGACTAAGACTGAATTGCATTTACACTTGAATGCACACAACCTGGTTCTACCTCATCTCCCTGTCACCAGTATTTGTTTTACTCACCAGCTCGTCGACTTATTGCATTTAGGGCAATGCTGAATCTGATGATCAGTACTGTCACAAATAAAACAACCAGCTCTCGGCCTTTCTACCGCACATGAAACTTGGAAGATTCTGATCCAACTGTAGCACCCCATCCTTAATACATTTCATCTCATCAGAAATTAACATTTACCTAATAAGATACAACTCTATCTTTACCAATACACTATATAAACATCATGAATTTAAATATTTCATTAAATCTGGTATTTAATACTCCACTGTAGCATTTATGAATAATGAAAAGAGAAAAGTATAGTTCTAGTTATTGCGAAACATAAAATACAAATATACTGAAAGTCTAGTATCTGTTTTATAATGTAACTAGAGCTCTTAACTAAAGATATCACTGCAGCCCATCAAGTAATGTGATCAACTTATGACTAAATTCGGCTAGTCACTATGACTTACCTGAAAAATATGTGGCAAAGAATGAACAGTCTACTCATAAGTATAGCTAATCAATTTACATACAAACACACATATAGTACATAAATCTCACGTAATGATATCAACCAAGATTTTGCCAGCACCACAATTTATATGAAGTAACAAATACCATCGATCATAGATCAATGCACACCATAGTACACCCGAAGTTATATTTGTTTTCTTAGGGCCTTGCTGACCTAAGTTAGAGTGCATCTTTAAATGGTCTTTGTCGGCTATTATCATCTCAATTGCGTATCTCCCTTTTTTTCCAATCACACAACCATATGATATCGCATCTCCATTAATCAATGACAACAAAAAACTCGTCATTAATTTTACCATCATAAGTCATTGCAATAAGTCTCCCAGTTAGGTAAGTAATCTTTTTATCTCGATTTACAATATCCTCATCAAGAACATCATTAGTCACTTCCATTCCATAATTAACTATAGCATCACACCATCATTCATACGTCTTTCTTACACCATAACCACATACTGACAACTTTAGATGTTCAACCTCTTACTTTATCTTTCGTGCCCTATAAATTATAATACGCATAACAAATGTATGTTGGAAATGTCATAAATTCTAACTAACATTATAAAATAATATTTCTATATTTTTCACAAATATTTTTAATATCTCATTTCTATCCAAATTCAAACATTCATTCCATTTTCTTAAATAACTAGGCATCTAAAATTTTCACGAATATTTATAATAATTCGTTCCTTAGCCCATATGAATTCATTTTATCAAACCCTTAATATTCTTATAGCTACCATGCTTGATAACATCCCAAAATTAAATTATCTCAAAAACTTTATATTTCTCTTTAACGAACTCAATAATTCTCAAATATAATTTTTTTATTTTTGATTATTTTTTTTTTCATTAATTCATCACCATTATGATAATTGATTAAACACTTATACATATTATTAAATATTTGGCTGATACCACTACCAAAAAAATTTGGATTTGGAACGGACAAATTGGACTAGGTGATTTTTGTTTCAAATTGAAACAGTCCTTGTAACATCATTGGAACGAATATGCTGATATCATCCAGCCGTTATGGTGAATTTTCTCATTTTTATAAAGGGTTATGTGTTTTAAGACCCGTTCCAATTAATCTTTTTTTAAAGAACATGTTCGTAAATCAGTTCCAAAAAAGGCCGTAAAAATTTTTGGAATGTGTCTTGGAAAACCACGTTGAAAATGTAATGGCTACAAACAATATTAAAATTCCATTCAAATAGTGTAAAAGATACTATTATAATTGTGGAACGGTTGATAGCCATTATAAATATAGTTACTATTTGTGATGACTTGATTGTGTAGTTGCAATATGTTACAAAAGTCGATCCCAAAAGGCATTCTGTAGCCTAACGATTATATTTTAACGGCTACTTTTGGTCGCTCCAAATACTGTATCAAAGCCCCTTCTAGAAAATCTTATATATATGTGTGGCATGGTTTGGACATAGAGGATGATTTTTGATATAGTTGGGCTAGTTTTCTTTTTCTTTTTCATCTTACCATAAGGGTGTAGCTGATGAGGGTATGAGATCCTATCCAGCTAATATTGATTCTAGTTCGTGGTACGGTGGGGGCCCCTTTGATTATGTGTTTGGATTGTCATACTATTTTTTCAATGTAGTGCACACTGCCGACCAGCCGTTGTGGAGCGGTTGTACCTAATCTCAGTCGTCGACCATTATTGGACCAATGAACATCAAAGCTATGAATAATTTTTCTCAAAGATGCTATGATCAAATGTCCAGGTGGGCTAGTAATGTATTTTTTCCGATCACAACCTGCCACAAGTACTACACTATGAAGAAATTAATAAGGGATTTGGGTTTACCTGTTGATAAGATTGATGTGTGTAAAAATAACTACATGTTATACTGGAATAATGAATAGAGTAAGTATTCATCTACGGCATATGTGTTTGTTGTGCTTACTGCTCATATTAAATGGTGTTTAACATCACAACAAATGCCTACAGATCGAATGGTTAAATCTATGAAGTGGGCTCCGCATAGGTTAGCAGCTATAAAACCAACTTTTGAGGGTCGGCCTAAAATATTCCAAGTCAAGAATCTCATAACATAACATTGAATCCTATAGAGACTTGCACTAAGTATTACAATGCCATGTTTCCTCGTTGGAAGACGTAGGTCGTCTATGTAATTTTAGTGAGCTAGTTGGAAAGGTAGTTGACTGACTAAACTGACTTGCGAGAATTGTCATGTGGAAGCCTTGAAGGTCTAGTCTGTATGTATAAAATTCCTAATTTTGATAGTATATTATCCTCGACTTAGGGAATCATGACAGTTGCATGCATATGAAGATTGTATTTTGGATCTGGCGAGAGTTGATTATGTCTTTTGACTTGGTCATAAGTCTTGTCCAGAGCAGTCTTTCAAGAGGGAATCTGTCTCCTGTCAGTATTTGATAGAATGTCTCCTATGCGTTTTGAAATGATTTAGACTCTCACATTTTTTACCATAGTGATTGATCGAGTAGTGAAGGTCCCCTAGGTTGGATAAATAAAGTAAACGCATATTGAGTATGAAGTATAGTTGGCTAGTCAAGGAGGAACCAACATCCAATTCCATGTTGTCTAAGGGCAGGAGATGGTCAATGGACGGACATACCTGTATGGAATTCGAAGCTCAAATATTTACGCCAATATTCACCTAATCTCTGGTGTTATATTGGACCATTGCTAGATGGTCAACCATGCTAATAAGCATTTATGGTTATGAGATAATACAAAAATAATTAATTTAATTTAATTTAATCAATTTTGTTGGTCATAAAGTCTAAGTCTAAATCTAGTTGAGGCATAACCTAAAGAGTCATACACAAATGAATATTGTGGAAGTCATGGAAATTATTTTCAAAAGACATGAATTAATTTAATTCGACTAAATTAATTCATCGAGAAACGTAAATGATTGAGTCATTTATTTAGGATAATCCATTGGATAGATGACCCCAATAATTTAATTAAATTGGATTGATTAAATTTGGGCTTAGCTTGTTTGAATTAATTGAATTAATTTAAATGAGGCATGGATGAATTAATTAGTAGACGTGTCATTAATTAATGGAGATGAGTTAGAAATAATTAGTGGGACTAATTATGAGTTTGGCTTGAAGCTTGTTAAAAACTAGATTTATTAATTAAGTACATTTGGCCTTGTGTATATTTAATTGAATTAAATATTCACATGAACTTCTATCAAATATTTTTTTAATTAAATTAAAAAATAAACCCAATAGATTAATTATTAGACTTGATTTAATTTATTCGATAAATTAAATCAGCCTAATCCAAACAAACAACCTAGCCGATAGTGAGCTCTTTGGAAGAGTCTCACTAAAACCATGGCCACAGACTTTATGGAGTCTAACACAACTTAGAACAAAGAAGATTACTATCATCTTATAATATGCGACAGATTCTATCTTGGAACTCATAAGCCTCTAAATGTGTTTCGACTGCATTGGAACAAGGTTTCTAGTGACCACATTCAAACACATACTTTTTGCCCACACACAAGGCTATTTTGGATTATCAAGTAATAGGACTAAATCTTGTACTATCGGAATTGAAGTGTTCAAATTGTAGTGATTATGCCACACAGGCTTCCATTCAACCCTAGCGAGTCAATTCAGTCAGTTTGACAACCTTTGTCAACCATCCACTAATAACATATAGTCGTCATGCATCTGTCGCTAATGAAACTTGTCCTACATGACATAGTGCAAGTTTCAATAGAACCCTCAATGCTGAGTCTCGGGGTTTTCGACTTATAACGTTTCAAACTAATTCTCAAAAGTTGATTTATGGTTACCATCATATGTGTGACCAACTTCATTGGTTATGAACGATTTGTAGGCTTTATCCATGACATGTATATAAAGCAATAAGCAAACACGACAAAGAATGGCCAAATGAACTTTACTTTATTCATTGAATTCAATATTACAACTGAAAGAAATTTTCTAAATAGATTACAAAACGCCAATTTAATTGGCTTTCGAATCACCTATTCTAACAAAGTTATCATCTCGCTCTATTAAGAAAAGAAAACAACAGCTACCTGACTTGCATGTGGTGTTTCCCATAAAATTCTTAACGAAAATCAACAAAAAGACTAAAAAACAAAACTTTTCATCAGTTATGGGCCTATTATTAAAAACTTTATAAGAAATAAAACAAAAAATATACTCGACTTAAATTATGAGATGAAAAATAAAAATTTTCTCATTTGAATATATAAAATGGTGCCAAGTTCAAAGCAAGTAATTGAGTTCGGACAGCAATTATGAATGCCAGTCATGTAAGAGTGGAACGAAACAATCAATCTTGTCTGGAACGAATAATTTCGATATTTTCTATGAGTACACTTTTGAAAATTAATAATTTTGACCATTGAAAATATTTCACAAGTAATTAATTAATACGGGCAATATTATGGTAGATTTGGTTGTCCTCCCATTTCCCTTTTCATATATTATTATTATTATTATTAAGGATAATTACACTAACATCCCACATTTATATGGAAATATACAAATCCATCTCTTATTATGAAAACTATATAAACATACCTTATTGGTTTATTATCATTACAAATCGGCCCTCCATTAGTCAAACTAACGATCGATACTGATATTAGTCCAAATATTTCTTTAATTTTCCTTTTTTGCCCATGGGTAGGATTTTTATAAATTTTGCTGACAAAAATACCCTTGTGGGTGAATTATTTGTGAGTTTTTAAAGTCTGAAAATCTGTCACGATCACCGATAGATTTCTCACCGTGACTTTTGTGGAAAGGGGAATGGTTCTTGTGGTATGAAAGGAAAGTTTGATGGAGAAGGAATGTGATAGGTCTTTTGCCAAACGGAAAAAGCATAAGGACATTTTTGCCTTTTTAATTATTTTTTTGTTTTACCTGATTATAAATGTAGGAATGTAACATAAATATTTGAATTGAAATCAGTATTGACCGTTAGTTTGACTAATTGATGGGCTAACTTTTAATGGTAATAAACCAACAAGGTAGGTTTGTGTAATCTTCATAGTAAGAGGAGGGATTTGTATATTCTCATAGTAACATGGGAGGTCAACGTAATTATCCCTTATTATTATTGTTAAAAAAATTCAAGAACCTCTTGTGATATTGGAAATTTAAAAAAAACAATGTTAAGAAAACTAATATATCAATTACCCCCTGTAATATGAAAAAAATATTCAAAAAACCCTTGAGACTAGGTTGTAATATGAAAAATATTCAAAAAATCCCTTGAGAGTAGATTGACCAGGGGTTGTATAAGTCATTATTTATAACATAAAGATGACTTTTAATATTTAACTCTATTATTGTTCTTGATAACATATATATATATATATATATATATATATATATTATAACTGGATCTTTTAATATTTAACTCTATTATTGTTCTTGATAACATATATATATATTATCACTGGATCATGGCATGTTTTTATCATGATCATCTCTGTGGTGTCTGAGTGACAAAAGAACTGTAAATGCCACTTCCTAGTACTGTTCTAATGTTGAAACTAATCTTATTGGCTGTTGTATCAGCAAGTCAATTCTTGTCTTAATTTAAATATGAGAATATCATTAAGTGGTTGATGCAACATAAAGTCATCGTCAGAATTTTGTTAATTTAACCAGAGATGAGTGAGTTGAGGGACCAATATTATGCTGTCTGATCAACCTCTTAGCACAAACACTTCAAAAAAAAATATATTATTTTTTATATTATTAGTTATCGGGCGTGACACGCAATACTTGTGTTCGTATAATCATATATATAATACGGGTTTTAAAATGAAAATAATTTATGATTAGAAGCAACTCGATTGATATACATGAGTCGAAGTAGAAAATAAATATGATAGAGTATATATATTGACAGTTAAAAAACGACATGAACCGCCGTAATTAAATAAGTGATTGTATAATTAGTATTTTAAATTTGAGATAATTATATTTACACCCCTTGACTTATGGTCTGTTTACACAAGTCACTCCTATCTTTTAGATAATTACACATACGCCCACCAAAATATTAATATCACTTATACAACCACCCCTTACTTTTTTAAAAAATTACAAAACACACCCCTTCAAATATTGTTAACATCATTATACAAACTACTGCTATTCTTTTTTCGTTATTAGGGGTAGTTTCTGTAATTATGCAAAAGGCATGGGTGGTTTGTGTAAATAGACCATAGGTCAGGGGTGTAAATATAATTATCCCATTAAAATTTGGTGTTACAGTGTCACAACTGCAAGTCGTGAGTGAGAAGTAACTTTTTTTTTATATTAGTATAGTTATCAAATACAAGGTTAGGGCCGATAAGACCTAATTCAATTGGTGAAGCTGAAGTCAGGCTTCATGACTTTAGAACTCTTGGGTTCGAACCTCACTATATGATTGGTATGTTGTTCTACTGGATAATAGTTCATCGCTTTAAATAAAAAAAAAAGAAAGAAAAAAACACAAGGTTAGGTTTAATTACATATATCATTATGCTTGTTTAAAATTACAAGTACACCCCTGAAAATGAATTATATTTGATGTGATGTCCTCCAAAAAATTTGTATTCTTAGCTTTCATCGAAACTTTGTCATGACTTTTAAACATTGTCCATGTTATGGGTCTGATGCACAACTTTGACCTACCTTTTACTGTAAATTACTTTCTATGTTCAGACATGATAATTAATCATAACAATCATATTTTTCAAAAGTAGAAAATTATACGTCATCCCTGACTTTAGTCTTATGTAATACACCATTTTCAACGTAGAATGACAGCAAAAAAAGCTTGCTACATGAAGATTACATTGTATGAAACGACAGCGACAACTATCACATATTTTATTTGTCTGAATGTTGTGAGACTTGTTAGCATATTTTGACCTAAAAATACTCATACGATGTATTGTGCAGATCTTGGGGAGAATTCAATGCATCAGAAGCATTGTGGTGTCCCTTTTAGACTTGAAAAACATGTAGAGATCTTGCTTTTGTTTCCCAGTCTGGCTACTCAAATCATTGTCTCCATCGTCCACATCAATCCATGCTTCACGACTATACCTAGTCATTGAAGTTGGGCCATCATGGGAGAAATTAAGATGTTCTAGCTTACATTTCACGCCCTGATTTCAACGGTTAAATTCATTTTAACTTTTTATGATATAGAAAAATATTAAAAATTATCCTTATATTATAAATAATGACTCATACAACCCCCTAGTCAACCTGATTTCAGGGAGTTTTTTGAAGTTTTTTTCATAAAGAATTTTTTTGAACGTTCTTAATTTCACTGAAGTTCTTGAATTTTTCTCTTTAAAAAAGACAAAATGAGAAGACGACAAATTGGATTTGATATTTACCAAAGCCGACTAGTACCATGAAAAGTCCAAGGATATTAATTTGGTGTATTTTAAAACTAGGATTGAGGATTAGCTCCGACACTCATGTTGTTAGCAATTGTCTTAGTGAAAAAATAAAACAAGAGCACAAAATGTGTGAAGAATGTGTGGGATATGCTATCAAGAGTGAATGCGGTAAGGGTTGGTGAGTTAGATTCTTGAGAGATAAGTCAAAATGTGAAGTTGAAAGTGAAGTTATTGGTTTGGTTTGGTTTGGTTTGGTTTGGTTCAATTGAATTTGATTCGGGTTAGAATTTTTTTTTTATGATCTGCATAAACCCTTATTTGTAGGAGCATGATGAGTGAAATGTGGCGGGGGTTGAGCACAATTTGGGTTCCTTGCAAAGTGTATTTCAAGCAATATGGTTAGTTCAGTCGTACGTCGCGTTATTTGTGTCCCACGCGAGTAGGAAAAGCCATATTAGCATAAAAATCGCCTGTTGATGTAACTTTGGGTTGATGTGTCATCTTAAGTGCAAAGCAATGCTAACGTATCAACTAAGTTAGGTGAGCCACCGAGCTGAAAACGGACCTAATTTTGCTCAGTTTTAGCAATAGGTTTTTAGCTAGCTTGCTTGTACCCTGTTGATGTGTCTTTAGGTCGATGTGTCATCCAAGGTGGAAAGAATTACAACTTTCATACTATAATTATAAAGAAATTTGCATTTTCTAGTCCTCTTAAAATTGGAATTTGCAACTAAGGACAACAATTTTGAAAAACCTACCACATTGAGGACAAATTTACTCGAAAATTATAAACTTGATTGAAAATTGAAGTTGATTTGGGGATTTAGAATTTTCGTGCTGTAACTGCAAGGTGGATCTTTTCATACACTAGTAACTCCAACTAGATGAAGTAGAAAACTTTGTTTCCAGTAGAATTTGAACTTGATTCTAAGAGACCAAAATTATGAACCTGTTACCGCTTGAACTATCCACAAATGATGAGATATTGTTTGCAGGGTTTATAAATATAATAAGATATCCCAAGAAAAAAATTAATATATGAATATAAATCAATTTGCTGAGCTAAAGCATCAAAATACTAATCATTGTTTTGTAGGTTTGTTCCCCTTTGATCTTAGGACTTTTATAAAGATCATTCGATCATTGTGGTGCTGTCGGGCTCTTATACCCATCCTTGACGTCGTCTATGGAAGCACTTGAGCTAAAGATGTGAGAAATTACTAGCTCAGACAATGGAGATGATAATGGCTCTTTCGATGAAAATACTTCCCTCCTTGTTATTGCAGTAGTTTCTATGGTTCCACCTGCAGAACATGTACTGGGGAATATTAATACCCTACTCCCACTAATTCTACAAGCAAGAAGGTGAACAACCAGGAACCTCTGGTCTTTTCTCAGGAAAGAAGTGGTGGAGCTCCGCCAAGAGGTAAGAAAGGAAACCCTGCTCCTGGAGTGAGGTATTCCCTTTACTGACATTATGGCAGAAGAACTCCCTGCTCACTTCATGGGACCTTTGCACCTGTCTTCTTATAATGGCACTACTAACCCGGCTGAGCACATCCATAAGTTTGAAAGTGGAGCCCTGCTGCACAAGCATATACTAAAGGTCTTAAATGTCGTGTTTTCCTTACTACACTAACCGACTCTGCCCAATTATAGTTCGACCAGCTTCAGCTAGATCAATTCGTTCATTTGTAGAGTGCAGCTCTATTCTCATGTACCAGTCTGTTAGTAGCAAGAAATACTGAAAATCGTCCATAAGCCACCGAAAGCCAGTGCCAGCTAATGATCGATTCCATCCATCCATACTGTTGCTGCTACTTTGAAAGCGAAAGCCAATCTTCCATTCTGCTACTCGTGTCTTTCTTCATCTGCACCTGTAAAGAGGGCATCCTTGAGTAGCTCCTTAGGTGGATTGGTTTGAATAGCCCTACCAAGGGAGTAGGCATTAACGGTCAAATAAGCAGTGATACCTGCTCGGCACTTGCTATAAGCAGCAGTTAGCTCTAACGGGACTGAAGTCACTTTAGGGGTTAGCTCTGCAAATGTTGAAAGAATAACACGGCAACTAATGAATCCGTATTTGTCAGAGGAACGGTGGAAGGGATCGATCCCATATCCAAAGCCCAAGGCAATAAAGAAGAAAGCTCGGATGAATAGGAGTTCAATCTTTAGGCAATCTCGCATTTCTGCCTCACTTTGCCCTCTCACACCATGTGATGGTGTGGATGTGTGTAGAGAAATTGTATCCCATTAAGATCTATTGGGTAAAGCAAAACGAGAAAGAGACCCTGAGTACATACATCTAGCTTTTCAACAACACTGTCCTGGAAGTCCATACTACCCACCAGGAAGTGTTGATTAGCGCACTCACGCAGGCAATCCGAGTAAGACCTCATTTTGAATTGTTGGCAAAGAAACCTGTAGCCAACTTCCATGACCTACTAGCCCGAGTGAAAACACATGAACTTAGAATATGCCCAGCTGGTGAAAAAAAAATGACAACTAGAACATAAAGTAGGATGATGAAACCGCCTTTTCATGCAGGAGCAGGGTGGAACCTTGACTGTGGTTTAACCTTATCCACTCGAAGAACGAGCAATTCACCCTACTTATTACTAGCCCATCACAAATGTTGATGGCCATAAATAGACATCATGCTCTACAATGGACGAAAGGTGCTACGAAAGAGCCCCAATTGCTTAAATCTAAATATTTCTATAGGCATCACAGAGAGACATGACACCAATAGGTGCTATCAGTTGAGATATGAAATAAAAAGGCACATTAGTTGTTTAAAAGACTATGTTGACAATGATCAGTGTCTCGACCAGCGAGAGGAGTGCTCCAGTTAGCGAGATTCTCACAGAAGCAAGGAACAACTTTGTTGATCACTCCAACAAGAGGAGTGCCAAAAGGGTGATCCAAATGATAACAAGTGAACATACAGATAGGGATTTTAGGAGAGCTAGACATGCACATCCTCGCGCTACCAGAATGGTCATTGAGATTGACCACAAAGCACCAGTAGGGGATCCTATAATTCACTTTGGGCCCGCTCATACACAAGGAATTCACTTACCCCATAATGATGCCCTGGTCTTTCTGCTACTCAGTTTATTTTATTATTCAATGCATATTTGTGGATTCTAGGAGCTCTGCCAATATCCTATTTTATTAGTCGTATCAGCAGATGGAGCTCAACGATATTAGGTTTCGTAATATAGGCATGGAGGTGCAACAGAAATTAAAAATTTAATAATTAAACGTACATGCATAATTCATAATTATACATGCCACTGCCCATCCAAATAATGGAACAGGGAGAAAACACAAAATAAGCAAGATAGCATTAAATCGAATTTATACCTTTCACTCTTACTAATGTAGTTGTCAATAAATGCTTACCGTCGGTGGAAAAGTGGAGAAGGAGGAAGAAGATGGTGATTTCTTGTCTGTACAAAATGTACTTGAAACACCCAATTTTACACCACATAATTGATGAGGGTCTTTTGAGTACAAGCAAAAATGCATCACTTGTATTAAAATTATAACACTCCTTGAGGTGTGACAAGTTATATAGGTTAAACGATAATTAGTATCGAATTTTCATTTTATATAGGATCCCCATTCTATAAGGTAAACATCTTATTAACATGTATTAATTTTCTAATTTAGACTAATACATTAAAATAAACAGGACCTTAGTGAATTCCTTATTCAAATGTTTATCTATATATAAATTAATCGGGCCTACACTATCTAGGGATTCTCAAGTAGATTTAAGCTGGGGCCTAATTGCAATTTTGCTCGTTGGGCTTATCTATATTTTGGCCTGCTGATTTTATTGTAGGGAGTATACTCTTCTAAATTTTGATATAATTACACATAAGTTTTTTATGGTTAACAAATCATATTTAATACATCTGAAATTTGCATCTCTTTAATAAATAGGTTCTTTCGTGAGCCAATATTTATTGAATTTTATTTATACTAATAAAAAAATTAAAAAAATGATATTTACGCTCGATTGACTTATACTTCCCTTATAGCGGTGAATATATACCTCCTCATATGTATTGACATGTGAAGATGTATAAGGATAATTTGATCATAAAAAAAATTTTATTTGACCTGCAATAAATCAATAATAAATTAATCGAAAATAAATATTGATTTTTATCCTTTTTTTGTTAATATCAGCAAATTCGATAAATTTTGATTAATTGATGACTTATTTGTTAAACGAAAGCAAATTTCAGGGATACTAAATATAATTTTTTTAAATCACAAAAAGATTACGTATAATTACATTAAACTTCGGATAAGAAGTGTAATTATCCCTTTATTTTAATTGGGCCTGAACTCTTTAACCATTGGACTGTACAAACTCTATTGGGCCTAAAAGGTTGATACTCTACTTTTCAGGATTAAGATGAAAGTGCAAGTTTTCTTAAAAAAATTGGTTGCAATAGTAAAAATTAGTTTCCCCCAATTTCTATTATTATTACCAACAATTTTTCTTTTGTATTGCTTTTTCGTATGTATATGAAAGAAAATGAGTAAAATATTTACGGCTTAAACGCATTTTGGATCTCGCAACTTATATCATTTGATATTTTTGTTCTTTAACTTTTTAAAATAATATTTTAATTCTACATTTTTTTAAATTTTTTGTCGGACTTATGTAAATTTCATTGATGACGAGTAGGTGTAATGTACAACATTAAGCTTGTCAGCAACCCAATCACAAGCCCAGGCAGCTTATCCAAATCAGAAAAGAAAACCACCTACACATCCCATGCTATTTTCCAAATCATCACTAACAAGGGGAAAATGCAAGTTACTCCCTTGAAATATTGAAAAATGGCAAAAAAACTCTACTAAGAAAAGGGGCAAAGAGCCTTCCAACTTAATAAAGAAGCATATTACTCCCGTCGTTGGGCAGTGTAGTTCACTCGTCTATTTTGTGATTGGTTTAGCTATTTTAGTTTGTAATTGATCACTTCTACTCTTAATTACTAAATAAACTGCACATATTTTCATGTAAACTACATAGAATCCATAGAAAAAAAAACCTCCCAAAGAATAAAAAAACGTGTTGCAATATAAAGAAGAGAAAGTGATAATATTTTTCAACTTTTATATTTAGTAATTAGGGGTAAAAGTGGTTATTTACAAATCAAAATAGCTAAATCAGTCGCAAAAATGGATGAATGAACTATACTACCCAACGAATAGGAATAATATGCTTTTTTATTAAAAAGTTGGAGAGACTCTTTACCCCTTTTTTTTCTAAGAGGGATTTGGATCTATCCCTCACTAAGAATCCTCATCCATGCAGGATTCACCTTGAAATTTCCTCTTATTCCGTTCCATCCACAAGAAGCCAATGTTGCCCGGGCGATGGCTTTTGCAAATGCTTACCTCGCCACTATCTACTCACCCATACCACCCCATCCGGCCATTGAAGCCCTGGCCGAAGAAATCAAATCTCCCTTCGCAACACAACCAAATACGTACAACTTCGAATAAATGCATTGAAAGAACAAGTGTGAGTGTGACCCCACCATCTGTTATAGTACCTTTTCGTTAGATATTTTAACGGAAAATGTCGCGTGCTTAGCACGTGGCCGTCGGAGCCTTTACATTTTTTGTTCCCATATATTATGGTACTATCACCTTTGATCCCATATGTCACGAAATTTTACTTTTGATCTCATAACTAAGAAATTAACACTCTTGGTCTCATACACTTAACGGCCACGTATTTTTTTCCGTTAAGTACCTAACAAAGAGGTGCCGTGGACCAAAAGTATTACTTTTTTAATGTTATGGGACCAAAAATAAAAATTCCATAATCAATGAGCCTAAAAGTAGAAAGACCTAAGTTAATGGAGGAAAAATGTTATTTCTACTTAAGTTGATGAATATTTGTGTAAAGGGAACACAATTGTGATGACTTTTATTGAACATAGATTGAACATAGATTGACCATATAAAGAGATAAGGGTAAGCTGTGACAGTGTAAATGGTAAATTGCGAGACCAACCCCAAATTACTTATGAAACTAATTAACAGAATAGAAGAATTGTTCTACAACACAATGTACAAGCTTTGCATGTTGTACGTTCTCTTATGGACGAATTACTCAAAATACGCTTTTGATCAAGCTTGTTCGAGTTCAATCAGAATAATTATACAACAAATTGGTGTTCCGATTTGTTGGGTTTTTTTTTAGGTAAGAGCGATGAACTATTATTAATTAAAATAAATTAATTACAAGTACAATCATTCATGTCAACACCAATATCTAACAAAAACTATGACAATATTTATAGGGTAAATTACACTTTGTCATCCGAACTATGACCCTTTTTACCACATGTGATATTTAATGATTATATGATGCGATATTTTTCACATATGCATAGCATCAGATGTTTTTCTGACAAAAAAATCAGCAAAAAACCGATCACATATGGTAAAGTGCAAATTTCGCAAAATTGAGATGGCAAATTGACATAAAAAAAAGTTTAGATGTCAAAGTGTAAAAACGCTCATAATTCGGATGGCAAAATATAATTTACCCATATTTATATCCTACTCAATAATACATACTATTACAGTAAACCAACTCCTACTATACAGCAGACAATATCCCATACACCTGGCGCAGTTCATCCAACTACTTGGTTAAAAATAGGATAAACTTTCATCCAAAAATATAAACGTAGAACTTTCCCATTACAAATTAATATCAATTAAAAAATAAAATAATATGAAAAGTGTTGGTAAAAAAACATAGACTATATGAGTTTAATGAAATGAAATTGAATGCATAAAAAAATTGTCAAAATATTTTGTTAAATGAAATTTGTTTCAAACTAAAAACAAAGTAAAAAATATAGGTAATCAAAATCCAGTTTTGGTGCCATATGTTGTTTATTGAAGGAATTTTAATGTCAAATAACATATATATATATATATATATATATACATACAATGATGTACACAAAAATAGTTTAGTTCGAAGAGGTTCAAGCAGCTTAAAAAAAAAAAAAGACATTGCAAATCTCTAGAGGAATCAAGGCCTAAGTGCCACCTCAGGGGGGCCGAGGTAACCCTAGGAAACCCAATCTGGGTAGAACCTCTAGAGAGTCCGGCAGAAGGCGCCATCAAAAAATAAATTGACCAAAAGAAGTTCAATCAACCCAAATCCAGAGAGTCCATATCCAAGAAGATTTCACAAGCCCATAAGGAAGATTAGAACCTCTAAATCCCCCAGCCAAAGGCAGAGCTCATTTTACACGACGTTCACGATTGGCCTAAGTGGCATCCACATAGGATTTCTGGAGGCACACCTCACAAAATCAGATAATGACCAGCAGTCCCCTTGACGACACATGGCGCTTTTAGCAAGAAGTAACCTATAAATCCTAAAACCATGGACAACAGCTGGGAGAAAGCGTCTCCTCAGCTACCTCCCTAAAAATCTAGGAAGGCATCCTTATTCGTAAAAAATACCTTCATCCACAACGGACTCTATCCACCCCCGAGAATCACCAAATCGGGAGGGATCCCCCAACTTCTGGGACCCTTCACCCAATCTATGGGAATCCAGCCTTATCTAACCAATTTGAGATCATGCTCCACCAAATTTATGATTTTTTTTAATCAACTGATGGTTACTTATAAATAGAGAGGGGAGAGATGACATGTTTTAACCTTGCACCTTCATGCTACAACTTTGATCTAGCTGAAAGAAACAATTTAATTTCATAATAGAGCTTAACTTCAATATCAATATCTCCTTTGTACATAAAAAATGATGAATAACACTTTTCTTTATATTATTACTCTTATTTTCTAGCACTTTATTTCACTATTTCCACTCTAAGTGGACCTGGCCACATTTTTGCTTGCACATCTATGGGAAACAGATAAATAAACATAAGAATAGTGGAAGCAACGGAGTGAACACTTCCTCCAATGGATGGTCCCTTTCATGGTAGAGACCTCCAGCGAATGATTACTACCTCCATTCAGGACCCAACTTTAGAGACCTTACCATTATCGTAACCTAATGCTAATGTCCCTACTAACACAACTTTTAATAGGCAAGGAACCTTGCGACAGGACATCCCCTTTGGGAGAAGACGAGAGCACCGGTCCCTACACAAAGGTGGCCCCAAAGACTGAAGGGCGCACATTGATAAGCTTCAGCAAAAACTCTTAGACCTGCAGAGGCATGTCGTCGGGTTCCCCCAAGGGAGCAGAAGGGCACCCCCTTCAGCATGGAAATCCTAGCAGACGAATTCCCCATTAATTGGAAGGAGTAAAATCTATCGAAGTATAATAGAACAATGGATCTTTAGAAACACCTATCCTGCTTCGAGAATGTTTTCCTTCCCCATTGTTATATCACCGAGATCAAGTGTGATATGTTCGTAATTACCTTCACACAATCAGCCGGTTAGCAATTCGACTAATTGCCCACGGGATCAATCTAACAGTTCAGAAAATTTCGCTCTCTCTTTCTGCACCAATTTGCCAATAGTAAATGATGTCAAAAGACAACTATGCTATTTTTTTCCTACAACTAAAAGAAGGAAAATTCTAATGGGGTATCTTCAATGTTTTAACTCAACGGTCCTAGAGGTCCTTTCTGCTACATCTGATGTACTAACTTGTGCTTTTGTAGCAGGAATTGCAAGATGGGACTCTTTCAAATCCTTAGCCAAAAAGCCTCCTCCCAATTGTTACAATCTCTTAGCCCATGCCAAAAAATTCATTAACTTGGAGGTGGCTATGAAGTACAAACATGCAGTCCTTGATGAAAAATGCAAGGATAGACCTCGAGAAATAAGCCCTGCCTCTATACCAACACCACTAAGCCTTCCTCCATGGAGGCACAAAGAAGAAAAAGAAGAAGAAAAAACCCTATCTTCCGCACATGCACAGAAAAAACTTGTCTTCCACACAGGCTCATACGCTTTCCTCCGTGGAGCCACATAAACTCTCCTCAATGGATGCATGCTCTGGGCAAACACCTTATTGCTCCTCCGACAAAGCCCTAAGTCCTGCTCTTAGTAGGCACCCTCAATAAGCCCCTTTTCGAGGAGGCACACAAATCTTGCTTTGTGTAAGCACAAAAACCTTATTCATAATAGGCATATCTCTATTATTAATAATCTCTTGCAGAAAAATAAAGCCATACATTATAAAGTTGGGGTGGCTAAATGATGCCCATAAAAATGGACTAGCCCCAAAAGACCCAAGTGGTGCAAAAAATAAAAAGAAAGAAAAAAACCGATAGCAAATCCCCAGATGAATGTAAGGTCTAAGGTGCCCCCCCAAGAGGCCAAACATGGATAAGGGCCCGAGATGCCCCCAAGAAGCCCAGTCCAGGTAGAGCTCCCAAGAAGTTAGGCACGACGTTTCCGCAACAAATTCATCAGCCAAAAGAAGTCCAATCGGCCCAAATTCGAGATGACCAAAATCCAAAAAGGTTTCATAATCTCACAAGGAAGCTTATAGACTTGAAATTCCCCAGTTAAAGTCAAAGCCCATCTCACATGTCATCCATGGGTAGCCTAGACGGCATCCACGTAGGATCCCTAGAGGCACAAATTTCTCTCATGGAGTTGTTCGATCAAGATTGCCTTAAGGACCAAAAAAAATTTGGTTTATCAACGGAAAAAATCCCAAACCAGGGGAATCGGATGAAAGTGTTGAATAATGGGAAAGAGCATACGGTATGGTGATCTCTTGGATACTTAATCCCATATCTAAAGATATTGTGAAATCATTCCTACACATTGACACAACAAGAGATCTCTGGCTGGAATTGGAGGATAGATTTGGGGTCAACAATGGACCATGGTGTACCAACTACAAAGAGAGATTGCACCTGCCACACAAGGAAATCTCTCAGTCTCAGCCTATTTCAGCAAACTTAAGTAACTTTGGGATGAATTGGGGTGCTTGGTGACAACTCCAATTCATCTCTTAATTTTAAGATCAACAATTTTTAAAAAATAACTCATATTTATTTTTTATTAATATTAATAACTATACAATTTGCTTAGCTCGAGCTCGAGCCATAAAAAATAAAACCGAGTTCGAGCTAAGCTCGAACTCAACTCGTTTACACCCCTACCTACTATGCAGTAGAACATCAAACACATATAGTAGGGTTCAAACCCATGATTTTACCTTTAGTTTTGCCAACTGAACTAAGCCTCATTGAACCATTATTTTTTAAAGCATATTAGTTTTTTAACATATGATTAATTAAATTTGTAAATAGAAAAAATCAAATGGGTTGAAAAAGTAGAGCATATTTGCATAATGGTTGGATTTATTTTCTGAATGTTATGTTTTGTGAGAGATAAAAAAAAGATAAATAAGTATATATTGGAGATAGTGTGTATGTTTGAATTTATTTTTAGAAATAACTTAAAATAAGTTTTGTATGTTTGATGTTGTATTTTGAGAGACAAAAGTCATTGTTTATTATTAAATCATATCTCTTTTATATATATATATATGTGTGTGTGTGTGTGTGTGTGTGTGTGTGTGTGTGTGTGTGTGTGTACGTACGTATTTATGCCAAAGGGAGAAAAACAACAAGATATGGTCTTTCTAAATGAGGGCAAACACTAGGATATGTTTTGGCATATCTCGAAGACAAGTTAAAAATAAAATCAATCAAAATTGCGTTTCTTGACCCATAGTTCTAGTATGAATACGTTAAATAGAAAAAATATTTAATATTCAATAGTGAACAGATTAAATTAAAAAACAACCATATCTTTGTTGTAGACACACTTATTTATGGTGTAGTTTACAAAATACCATTATTTACGCATCATAGAATTCATAAGATCGAGCTTTGCATTAAGACAAACACTAATATCATGAATCAAATGAGTAGTTATGCTATCATAAGGTGGGATACACTTTCTCATCCATTATGCATTTAGAATTAAAATGCATTGTTATCTAAATGTCATTTTACTTTCTTTACCGTTCATGAAAATCACATTTTCTTTATGAAAAATAAGACGGAAATACCTTTTTCCACTTTTTTGTTTCCTTGCTTGTGAAAGTACACATACATGCTTAAAACAATGTAATTCAAATATAATAAAACAATATTAGTTTCATTTGTTTTGGAATTTTCGAAAATATATTTGAGTTTCTACGAGTTATTAAGTTTCAAAAAGTAGAACTTTCACGGTACCTTTATTTCTTTACAATGATTAAATACTTGCTCTTTTTTTTTATTGAATGTCTATTTTAAAAATAAATATGGAAAGAAAACATTTTATTAGATTTATATTCTAAATATTGTACTTTAATTAATGGATAGTTACACTCCTCTTTCTTGGGATTTGGTGTAATTACACGTAAACCTCCTTAGATTGAAAAATTACATCTAACACCCCTAAGGTTTGTAAAAAAGCAAAGATTTGTAAAAAGCAAAAAAAAAAAAAAAACAAAGTACATTATTACCGTATTATATAAAGCCGGTCTTCATACTTTTTTTCTCCAACAAACTGCTTCACACTAGTCAATAGAAGTTATTCTTCAATCTTAACTACTTAAAATGTAGAAATAATGAGGATTTCGCAAGAAGAAATGCAAGACCAAGCGAAGCCCTAATCGCCTAAACCCTAATCTGAATTCTAGTAAAAGTGAAAAATCACCTTTGTTTTCTACAGCAGTATGATAAGGATAATGGTAGTATTAGGCCAGATATCTCTAATGCAGAGCCCAACACAACTGAGGAAGACCCAGAACCGACTGGCCCAACTAAGAGACATTTCGCCCGCACCCGTGCGAAGCCCAACTGGTTGATAGATTTTATATGTTAGAACAAATCAATATAAAACAAAGTTTGTTAGAAATGGTAACAAATCAAGGGAAATGTGTCAGCCAATTTGAAAATTTGCTTATGTATTTACCTGAAATAAAGGAAATGAAGGACATATAGAAAATTTTCACCAAAATTCTCCTTGTCATCTTCTCCTCTTTTTCCACACATTCTGGAGTGCCTCTTCCTTGCTCAAAACTGGGAAGGTTCTTAAATTAAAATCCTACAAATACACACACCCCTATCATTTGGTGTTTTCATCTCTCTTACCATGTCTCCCAAGAACACTCAAGCCATCGAGGAAGGCATCCTCGCCCTTAGCGAGCACATAGCAGAGTTGCACACAACCATGGAGCAGAAACATGATTCTCTCGTCGCCGTCGTCACTGATCAGCAACATCGTGTTTCCAGTCTTCCTTCCTCCTCGGCCACTCCACCTCCCTCTGTTTTCCAATTGGTGTCCTCTCCTTTGGCGTCGTCGACCCCTTCTCCCTCTTTTCACCATTCATTTCCTTCCCCTGTCTCCTTCAAACCCCGCCAAACTTCACCTCCAGTCCTTCGACGGCACCAATCCCCTTGATTGTTTGTTTCAGGTTGACCAATTTTTCCAATACTATGAAGTTTCCCCGGAGCAACGCCTGGATATGATTGCTTTCTACATACAGGGTAATGCCCTAAGCTGGTTCAAGTGGATGTTTAACAATCGTCAACTCTCTTCTCAGGACGCCTCCGTGTCGTTGGAGCTTCGTTTCAGGCCTTCTTCGTATGACAATCACGAAGTTGCACTCTTTAAACTGCGGCAATGAGCTTCGGTCACTGATTTTCAAGCCAAGCTTGAGCGTCTCTGCAATCGCGTGGTTGGTTTACCCCCAAAGTCCATCCTAAACTGCTTTATGTCGGGTCTCCGCGCTGATATACAAAGGAAACTCGATGTATTGTGGTCATCTTCATTTAGCCAGGTTGTTGGCTTAGCGAAACTTCTTGAGGCTAAGCTAAATGACTCGTGCTTGCCATCTCCAAGCCCGCCCTGCATTGCTGTTGTTGGCCCGCGCCAACCCCTCTTGTTAGCCCCACCTCCACCCAAGCCCACTTTTCCAATCCGTCGCCTTTCCCATACGGAGATGCAAGAGCCTAGCGCTCATGGCTTGTTTTTCAATTATGATGGAAAATTTGCTTTGGGGCATCGTTGTAAGGTAAAGAAATTTTTATTGCTCCTAGCCAATAGCACTGTCCCTCCCGTTTCCCTTAACTGCTCTGGTTTCTGCCGTGATGTTCCGATCACCATCCAATCTCACAAATTTACTATTCCTTTTTACCTTCTTCCAATCCACGCATTGATGCCGTCTTGGGAACGCAATGGCTAAGAACACTTTGGACTTTTCTCTTGGACTATTCCGTCCCATCTATTCAATTTTATCATAACGGACGCCTGGTTACACTCTCTAGTAATCCCTCCGTCACTCCCCAATATGTCTCTTTCTCCCTGTTCCTTCGCTACATACACACTGATTCCATTGCCTCTCTATATTACCTCTCCGTTCACTCCACTGATTCCATCTCTATATTATCTATGTGGATTACCGCGCTTTAAACTCCATTACCGTCAAGGATCATTTTCCCATTCCGACAGTGGATGAATTCCTTGATGAACTCCATGGGGCTATGATATTTACTAAATTGGATCTTCAGGCTGGTTATCATCAAGTCCGTGTCGCTCTGACGGATGTTCATAAAATGGAGTTTCGCACCATATATGACCACTTTGAATTCCTTGTTATGCCTTTTGGATTCTCCATTGCGCCGTCCATTTTCCAAGCGGTGATGAACGACCATTTTCGCCCTTTCCTCGACCTTTTTGTGTTGGTTTTCTTTGATGATATATTTGTTTATAGCAAGGACTGGAACTCATATTTACTCCATCTTCGTGAGGTCTTACAGGTTCTTTCCCATCACAAGTTCTTTATTAAGATTTCAAAATGCAGTTTTGGAGTTTCTTCTGTCAAATACCTGGGCCATATCATCTCCCCCACTGGTTTATCGGTTGATCCCTCTAAGTTGCAGGCTATGGCGGATTGGCCCACCCTGCACTCCATCTCCCCCCTCCGTAGGCTATTACCGAAGCTTTGTTCATCAATACTCATCAAGTGCATCCCACTTACTGACCTGTTGTGGGGACACACATTTCTTTGAACTCCAGCTACTGAATCCGCATTTCTTGCCCTCAAATATGCCATGCTAACCTTGTCTACCCTCCACCTTCCTGATTTCTCCTTATCGTTTGAGGTCACTACTTACGTCTCTCAATCGGCTATTGATGCGGTCCTTTCTCAGCAACAACGGCCTATTAAAATTTTTTGTAAGAAAATGAGCCCCAAAATGCAATCTTCTTCCACCTATGGACGCGAAATGTACGTCATCACAAAGGTGGTTCCTAAATGGCATCATTACCTATTGGGACGTCGCTTCCAAATTTATAATGATCAGAAAAGTTTGTGGTCTTCTCAATCAGACCATTCAGACTCCGACTGAGCAAAAGTGGCTAACGAAACTGCTGGGCTTTGATTATGGCATCTTTTACACCACCGAACGGAGCAATGTTGTTGCCGACACCCTGTCCCGGCACTCTATCACTTGTCTCCTCCTCTTTTTGGCACTTACCTCAGCCACCCTCGCTATCATTGAGCAGCTGCGCCAATTTTATGCGTCCTACCCAGACGGCCTCACCTTATCGCAAACCTACAAGACACTAAATCCGGGTCTTTATCTTTCTCTGCTCAACATGGTTTGGCACTTTACAATGGGTGCATTTTCATTCCTGACGCTACTAAACTGCAACCTACTTTACTCCGGGAATTCCGTTGCACCCACATTAGTGGTGATTCTGATACACGAGCCACTTACTCCTGCATCGCCTCATTCTTCTTTTGCCAAAAAATGTTCATCGATGCAAATCCTTTGTTTGTCACTGTGCTCCCTGCCAATATAGCAAATACTCAACTGGTAAGCCATTTAGGACTCTCCAGCCCCTACCAATTCTTAATGAGTATGGGAAGATATTAGTATAGATTTCATCACGCAACTTGCAAATTCCAATGGCAAGATGATGATTTGGGTGGTGGTTGATCACCTGTCTAAATATGCTCATTTGGTTGCCCCGCCTTTGAAATTCAGTACCCCTTCTCTTGCTGCGACGTTTGCTATCGAGATATATTGCCTTCACGGCATTCCCAAGATCATCATTACCAATTGCGATCGCCTATTCCTCAGTTGATTATGATGGGAACTCTTCCAACTTAGCGGCACCACTCTTGCCTATAGCAGCCTATTACCCCTAGTCCGACAGCCAAATCGAGGTGCTTAATATAGTCTTAGAAATCTACCTTCGTTGCGTAATTAGCAAGGAGCCTCGCTTATGGACTCGTTTCTTTCACCGTGCCGAGTATTGGTACAATACCTCCTTCCATACGTCGCTTGGCACGACGCCCTTCCAAGTTCATTATGGCCCGTCCGCCCCCTACTATCGCAGCCCATGTCCTCGGATCTTCGCCAATTGCGGCCCTTGATGATGCCTTCTTCTGTCGGGACCACATTCTTTATAAGGACAAACATCATTTGTCGCTCACTCGTTTCCAAATGAAACAACAGACCGATCGCCATCGCCAAACCTGCGTTTTCAACATTGGTGACTGGGGACTCCTCCGTCTTCAAGCCTATCGTCAACACTTAGTCCATTGCCCGAGTTCCCACAAATTGACGAAGAGGTTTTTTGGGTCTTTTCAAATTCATCGCCACATTGGCGAAGTCACTTACAAGCTTGATCTACCGGAAGGTTCCTGTGTTCACCCGGTATTTCATGTTTCCTTACTGAAGCTTTTCCACGACAATACTCCCACTGCCACCGATTCCCTTCCATCGGACTCCCTCACTCTCACTCCCGATCCGCAGCCTCTTGACATCTTGGGCCAACGTTCAATTCAGATGCCCGTGGGTCCTCAAACCTAGCTATTGGTGCAATGGATCAAGACCCAACTGAGGCAACTTGGGTCGCTTTCCATGAGTTTCAGACGGCCCATCACACCTTTAACCTTGAGGGCCAGGTCCATCTTCATGGGCTAGGCAATGATAAGGATTATGGTAGTATTGGGCCAAATATCTCTAATGTAGAGCCCAACACAATTGAGGAAGACCCATAACCGAATGGCCCAACCAAGAGACATTTCGCCCACATTCGTGCGAAGCCCATCTGGTTGATAGATTTCATCCGTTAGAACAAATCAATATTAGACAAAGTTTGTTAGAAATGGTAACAAATCTAGGGACATATGTCAGTAAATTTGAAAGTTTGCTTATGTATTTACCTGAAAGAAAGGAATGAAAGGGACAAATAGAAAATTTTCACCAAAATTCTCCTTGTCATCTTCTCCTGTTTTTTTTTTTCCATACATTTTGGAGCGCTTCTTCCATGCTCAAAGCAAGAAGGTTCTTAATTAAAATCTTGCAAATACACACACCCCTATTACGGTAACTCAGAGGGGTAAAATGGGGCTTTTAGTTAAAAGTTAACACCGTTAAGTTGGACTAACGGCAGTGGGAAGTGAGCTAAGTTTAAAATTTTATAAGGATTTTTTTGCCTATTTAATTAATAGATGGGATCTTTTGTCGAATCTCGAAAACACAAGGGTTTTCATGCAATAATCCCATAAAATAAATTGTAATTCCATTTTATATCCCATTTCATTTTGACAACATTCCCTACGTATGTGCTTGATTTCCTATTCAGGATTTTTTCATTTGGATCCTCCATTTGAGGGATTTATAAAAATGCCCGCACATTTAGGGCTCCATCCCATACCAGACCATGCTCACCGGGCGCGAGAGCTTGCTCAGGGTTGTCGGCAAAAGGCGACGTTACCTGCCCAACCGCCGCTCCTTTCTCTCCGCCTCTTCCTCTTCCTCTTCCTTCCAGGTATCTTATCATTTCAAAATATACCAATTTCATTGATTTTGAGGTTTTCACGATTGGCCAATATGTTAACTTATGCACACACACACACACACACACACACACACACACACACTCTATATATATATATATATATATATATATATATTATATTCATACATGTATTCTGCTGAAATTATTTTTCTCATGGTCTTCCAAATGCCAGAGTTGTTTGAGTCCGTGTGAAAAAGATGAAATTGTGAAGAGAAACTCTGTGGAGGAAACAGAGAGTGGTGTTGGTGACTTGGTGGAATCAGTGAACTGTCCTGTCTGTGGAACCCAACTTCGGGGCCTGGATAATACCCTTATCAATTCTCATTTAGGTAATGTAAATTTGTGACTACATGTTGGCATGTTTTGCTTCGGATTTTAGATAATTTATTTCGAGTATTGTATGCCGCGAGAATTTTTCCCTTCACGAAGAAATATTGTATTGCTAATTGCTTTTGGGCGTAAGGCTTCCTACTGCCACTGCTGACTCTGGTCTGTTCATCTGTCTATTTTTGCCACTCTTGAAGTATTGAGTTTTGGTGGTCTATTTCTACTACTCTCTTTTTGCTTTCGTTTTATAATTTTGAGCTAATTCCCTGATGCAGTCAGGATTAATTATAAGAATATGCATATGATTTGATTATGATGCGTTGCATGTGATGAATAGGTATTTTCGAGTCTTTAACATTTTTAGTCTTGTTGCCATAAAGGATATTTAAAACTTATAAGAAGGAGATGCTTATTTGCTGACGTATCAATTTTGGTGCTATTTATGTTTCAAAGCTTTGATCAATGAGGTTCACAGGAGATTAAGTGCTTTTGATTTATAAAAAGCTCTTGAAAGTAGTCAATGAATTTAAGCAAAATGATTAACTGAGCTCAGTGGTTGAAAATTATTGAATTTCTGATCATTTTCTTTCAATTGGCTGCACAGTTTTGTACTATAAGTTTTGTCTATTTTTTCCTTTTCTCTTTCATTTCATTTCAGTTCATTGTGTGGCTGAAAAAGTTGTAAAGCTATAATAAAGAGTTTCTCATGTTATGAGTTATCCATCTTTGTTCCATGTTTATTTTGTGTACATTATGATTTTGTGATGTGCATTATTCATTTGATGGTTCCAGATGAGTGCCTTGCTAAAGGAAGTAAACGGAAACTGAGCCAGCTTAGTCTTCTTCAGTTCAACTTTTCCAGGTCCAAAGTCAAAGTTCATTCTAATTGGCAAAATGACAAAGGAGATCAAGTTATTACAAGTGACCTTTACAGGATTAGCAGTTGTGATTTAATTCATAATGTAAATGAGTTGGCTACTTCCGAAGAGGATGATAATAACCTTCGGTCCATTTCTTTGAGAAACAATCCATTTGCAAGTGTGTAGAAGATCTGGTTTCTGATGTGTTTGCTGACAATAAGGTTCCCTCAGTGCCATTAATTTCGGAAATTGAGAGGCCTAAATATGTTGTGAAGGAGTATTTTGATGATGATGACATATGTGAGGTTCTATTCCAACTTCTATTGTTGGCCGTAGGTATGGCAGTAGGAAGGAGTTGGATACTGAATCAAGGGTATGCCTCTCTAGAGACCCTGAGAATGTTAAGGATCCAAATGCAATTAAGGTTTGACTTTTTTTCCCTTTTCTTAGTTTTTCTATTATTTTGGTTTCCGCTTGATTTATTAATAAGAGAGTATTATGTGCCCTTTGACCAGGTACTTTATGCAGATTGTGAATATGATAACATGCTGGGTTATATACCACGGGAGTTGGCGCAATATCTGTCTCCTTTAATAGACAAGTTCTACTTGAACTTTGAGGTAATGAAGCCTATTGCTGGAGTACATAATTGCACAATTGAATCAGCTTCTCTTTTGCCAAAGAGTCATTTCTATTGGCGAGTCTTCTCCATTGGGACCTTGCAAGATACAAAAATGAGGTCTTCGGCTGCTAGGCGTGATTCTCATGCAAAACTTGATTATGTGCTGACTACTTTCCATGACTAATGCATGATTTGAAGTCTCTCAGAATCTCCTTTCCTTTGCTTTCTTATTATGATGACTGGATGAGATGAAATTCTTTATTTTCTGAATGATATCTTAGTTATACTGGGATCCTATCTTGCCCATTCATTTCTTAATTACGACGGTGAAGAAGAAAATAGCATTAGATTACATACTGCGTTGAAAATTATGCATTCATCAAAGGAACGGATTGAAAAAAACTTAAAGTGGCCAACAGCTAAACTTTCTTAACCTTGGAGGCTGTTAGATAATCTCGTAAACTGGCCCCAATTTTGAAGTTGAAGTATATCAACTACCAAGGATATTGGATATGAGTCTTTTGATTGTCATCATTATGTTTGCCCCTCTCACTATCTGTATTGAGGTTTAAAAATGTCACCATAACTCTCACCTAATACTTGCAGAGTTCTAAAATGTAGATGATCTGCAAATTTTCAAATAATTTCTTGATTTTTAGTAAACTTATTTTGATTCCTAGTAATACTTTCAGGGCAGTATTATTTCTGTACCAAAAGATGCTCATGCTGCAGTCCCGATTCAGATTATATGCAAAAATGGGCAAATATGTAATCAAATATCAGATGCAAACATTCAAGATTTTAAGTCTCTATGGAGACAAGCTCTAAATGTTGCTGAACTTGCAAAGACTAATCCCTTTGGGATGACCAGGTATCAACGCAACCTGGTACTACTTATACAAGATGTTTTGGAGAATAATCAACATCTTTTTACAACCAGTGAGATGTCTTTCCTAGGTACCATATTAAGCACTGGTTATCATTGATCACATAATGTTTATCTATTTGTTCAGAATTTCATGATGAGGTTTGTGCATTTTCTCCTTTTCAGAAGCATTTAAGTTGCTTCCAGATGATAGCCAGAGACTCTTTGCTCGACTTTATACACGCAAAGGTTTTATGCTAAGCACACATTTTCTTCCAGTCAAGTATGCTTCTTGGGTTTCTAATTGTGTTCCGAACATCTTGCTTATATAGCCAAGTTATAAAGCATCTTATCTTGTTCCGTATTTTCAAAAATCTGTTTCAAAGAGAGGTGACTGGTATGATTGAACATCCGAACCCTGATGTTGGTAAAGTAACCTGGGAACTGATACTGCAACGAATTGTGCATAATGAACATGATTTTGCCGGACTTGTATAGGAAGTCCCAGGTAGCTGTGTATATTCATGGTTTTGGAGTTGTCCAGTTTATGTTTTTTGTATTTATAGTAGGCTAGTAGCTTTATAGATGTCTGAAAAAATTGGATTGTCTGTGTGGAAAGATGCCCATATGCAAAATTTAGCATGGGATAAACACTTAGAAATTGGTCATTTGATGGCTCAGTGCACTCTGGAAAAAGTAACGTTGATGCCTTAATCTTCTTTCCATGCTATCCTACTGTGCTTGAAGGGAAGTTCACTCTGTATGGGCAAGAAAATCTATTCTTTGTTAAAAAAGGTTAAGTTAAGTTGGGATATGTTATTGGATATAGTTAATACATGGATCAAGTGGTATAGAGAAGTAGAAGTTAATATGGACTTCTAGTTTTGTTTCATTATATGTTTGTATGGTCGTACCACCATTTCAGGACATGGAATGGTAGTATGCAGTAATATTGGTTGACTTACTTTAGAATCTTTCTGGTCCTAGCTTTTGGAAATTGGACCATCCAATTGTACGTCTTATCTTCAAACATTTTTAAGAAATTTGATGGTTGAAACATTTGTTTCTGTATGATGAAAAGCATTATGGAAAGGGTCCATTTAGAAAACTTTAGGATGCACATCTCCTGAAAACTATTTTCATGTGAAGCAGCAATCCTAATTTGACAGATGCTAGATTTAGTCTTTTCTTTTATGTGTTAACTTTCAATGGGATGTGAGTTCAACTTGCAACTCTCTCTCTCTCTCTCTTTTTAAATAAAATTAGTTTTTGCATTTTGACATGTTATTTGATAATCTCAGAGATGGTTGGTTTCTCTCACAGGGCCCTGGTTTCGGGTGTCTAATTTCATACCCTGAGATAGCTGATTGCCAACTAGCAATAAAGGGACTCTTAGGTAAAAGTCGATTTATTTTATTTGCACTCTTAGTAATATCTTTCAGTCTCTTTTTTCTTTTTCTGACTTGAACATTGTAAAAGCTTGCCAAATGTTCTCATAATGTAGAAACACGCTATGTATGTTCCTTTGCATGGAGGAATGAAGTAGAGGACGATGGTGTAGCCGAGTCCTAAACATACTTAACATTGATGAGCTACGGGAAGTTTTGCGTATGCTTAACAAGGTTTTTGCTGTGGTTTACTTTGATTCACTGTAATGTTTATAATGCTTAGTCATGTTTGTTGCATCTGAATGAAAACATCAAATAATTGCTTTTGGTTCATTCACCAATGTTTATGTTGCAGCTGAAGTAATTCTTATTATTGTTGCTATTTTTTATATGAGTAAAGCCTACCTTTCAACTTCGATTCTAGTTGGAAATGGTTGTTAGCGGCTATTTATCATTGTTACCTTGAAATGTTTCTCCATTGTTAAAAATATTAGATGTATTATAATCTACGCAGTCCCTTGAACTATTGGGTTCATTTGACCGTCAGTATATTTGCCAACATTTATTTGTTTGTCTTTAAAGGTTTCTTTCTTCTTTTGTACACCATTTTTCCTGCATCGAAACTGAACTTTGAATGCTTAACAAATGCAACTTAATAATAAGTGGACGCATGTCTTTTTCAGCAGACATGCTGAGATATTTACATGATATCTTATAAATTGTCCCTCTCAGTGAAATCATGATACCCCATTGCTTGACACTCGTAACCCTACTTTCTGGAAAAATTGATGCCTCCTAAAGTCATGATTCCCTGATTCAATTTGTACACATGGCAACTTGGATGGTTCATTCTAGATTTGGCTGATCCATGGTTTTTGCTCCTAAATTGATTTTGGCTTCTGATGACTACATAGAAAAAGACCTCCTGTGTGGACAGATACGGGCCAGATACTTTTAAGCCTATATTGTGATTACCATGCCTGGACCATCAAGACAACCTTCGGAAGTTCTGAATGTGAAATCCATATGTAAAGCCAAATGTTTTCTCGTCATTAATTTAACAGGTTTACAAACATCTTCAGTTGAGTTCTCTATTTTACTTCATCCTGCTTCGTCATCTCATGTATATGGAAAAGTGCTTTTCATGTGAAATTTTTTGTTTTGAAGAACTTTTTAGAGAAAGAAAATGAAGTGGTTGTGAGGAAGTTGTGGTCTTGTAGTTTTTTAAGTATGTAAAAATTGGGGCTCATGTGCTCATATTAAGTAATGGTAACTGTTCATAATTTGATACAGTGGCTCAAGTTTTTAACTTTATTCTATCCAGTTGAGTTCGCTATTGTATGTCATCTATACTATTATAAAAGAGAACCCTTTGAGCGTACCAACTTTAGATTGTCCCAATTTACCCTTCATTTCATTTTTTCTCTTTAAAATTATTTGGTTAGATTAGTAATTTCAATATTTTTAATAATTTTATAATTATATTTTTCCTCATAACTACCCACTACCCCACATTTCTCTTTCTGCTTAATTCTCCATATTTATTATAATTTATAATTATAAATTATTCTTTAACAAAATTCTTTTTACTTATCATCTCACATCAAGTTTCTTTTTATATGCTCGCGGAACCGCGTGCGACGATATCTAGTATAGAAAATATAATCTACTTTTGCTTTTCACGGTATCAGGAGTATTCTTTTTTCTCTCGATCTTTAAAATGTAGTGTTGATCTAATGAGAGTGGCAAGAAATTAGATATTTAATAGCTCTTATGAGTTATGTCTTTCAAAATTCAAATATCACTTGTGTACTTTCTCATATTTTTTCAAATTTTAAACTAGTGAAAATTCTAGCAGAAGTCGCTGATGCCTGAGACACATCCAGGAGATTTATCTACCTACTTAGGTTCCTTGGTTTTTGGTTCATCCTCTGAAGGATAAGCTTTGGTCTTTAACACGTCCAATATAACATTTATAAACAAAATGGAGAATTTGAATTATTTTTACAGCTAATGCTTTTAACAACTCTCTGCTTGATGTTTCCTGGTAACTGTTGATTCTCTGTGTACACGTAATTCAGAAATGTGATCGTAGCACAAGAAAGCAGGAAATGATTGATTTGCTTCTATCTTCAAGCAAGAATATGGTAAGGTAAATTTTCGTTATTCATCACGTGTCTATCAAATTTTGAATGCATCTCTTAAATGATTGGCTTTCAACAACTCATGCAGCCCTGAGCTCCGAAGTTCTGTGTTAGCAATAACTGGGTCCTGTATTAGAGTATCTCCTTTGGCCGAATCTCTAATGTGGCGAGCTGAGGTAATTTTTTCTTCCATTTTGCCTTAAGTTGGTCACTTAGTCTACACAGAGTTGTGCATTTGTTGTCTGTCTATATGCAATGTTTTGAGGATTCCTGTTGCAAACTTACTGTTCTAGTTGGAGAATGCTTTTAGACACAATATTACCCAACACCTTATCAAATTTAGAATAAGACAGTAAACAAGCTGATTCGAAAAACTGCTGCTGTTAATTTATCATGTCTAAATTAACAAACAACACATGCACATACTCCAGTGACATAGCAAGGTGCAAACTCTAATACGAATATTTGAAAGCAAAATGTAGAAAGGCTAAAGCAACTTCTCAACTAAAGGTTGTGCCTTGTATATTTAGTAAAAGCGATCATAAGGAGGGAAATTATCAAGTCGTTCTATTTTCTTTTATCATTGTAAGACATTGTGTGGTCATCTTCAATAGCCCTAGACAGGAATAAAATTTGAAATGAGAGCAATCTAGGTTTCTCATGTTATGTATAGCATGAAGCTTGATTGTGTTGCATTTTTCCATCTTGCTTCAGCCTTGTGAGGTGCCAAATGCAATTTGAGTCAACAAATCGGGCTTAATTCTTGCTTATTATGATCATTTTATGAGATATTGTATCCTTTTCCAAATGTACACCCTTCCACCTTTGCTTATATTGGTTACATATCTAATTCTTTTCCGCATACAGAGGCTTTTCTTCCTTAATGGAGAGCAGGATCTGTCAGCATTTTTACTTGTGGACTTGGGCATTGTGAAGTTTCCTGATTATAAATGTATAATCTCAGACCCAATCTTTCCAAATAGGAGAGACTTGCTTTCTTACGAAGAGGTATGCTTTATTTTTGTTTGATATGTGAACATCATATCAGAATGTGTCTATCCTTACCAAGGGTAATTGATGATTGCAGGCTATTGAAATATCACAAATTATGGTTGAATCTCTTGATGAGAACAACTCTGAATTGGTTTTAAGATGCATAGAGGTTTCCAGTTCTCGCATGTCAATTGCTTTGCAAGATGGGAAATGTTCAAGTGGTGGACCAATGGTTGCTTTCTTCTCTTACTTTTCAGCCTCCTGGGTCTACTCTAAAGTGGTCTTATTAGGTGTCTCTTTTTTTGAGCGTGAGAAGAGGTAACGTTGTTTATAATACGAATTTTTGACCCATTTGTACTTCTTTTCCGGAAGCTGTGAAACTGAGAAATTTTCAAATACCAATTGCTTTCCAGTTCATCTTTGTTAAGCAAAATGAGAAACAGTCACTTGATAGTATACTTGAAGATGAATTTTCATAGGTGTAGCATGGAATGGCTAATGATTTTACCAAATCTATTCTTCTGTTCTTAGTTATTCAGGTAGCTAACTTTGGACCAAGTAAAGCAGGACGGAGATCCGATTACATCTCATAAAATGACCTAAATTATTAGGTAGATAGATACTATTAGAGATAATAAGGAACTGGTTGAGCTTTACTTATAGGTCCTTCATAATATAAAGATTGCTTAAAATTGAGAAATGAAAGAGAAAAGCAGACGTAAACTTTTGCAATCACTTAAAAGGTTTAATTTATAATGCATGGCATACACGACATGACAACTTGATAAGGCTTTTGTTTTTATTATGTGTAGTCATATTCTTGTTTGAAGTAGTAATAAGGATTCTAAATTATGAAATACTCCCTCCATTCCAGAATTATTGCCTTAATTCTATTTGATAGTTGAAAAAAATGTTAAGTCTCACTATCTCAAGATTCTTTCCTTTTATAGTGGTATACAGTTAGTTGAGTCAGATCATTACTTTTAGTGAGAGCCTTATCTTGGAATATTGGACCAACAGGTTTTGGGATAGAGTATATCACCGGATGGCTAGTTTTAATTTACTAAATTTGCCGAAAAACTTTTACATCATAACATGTGTGTGTTTTAGATGTAAAGCTAGTATTCACTTAAAATTTCTTCAATGGGGAAGCAAATCGTGCTGATTTTAGGCATGGGAATATGCTGGAGGAGCTTGTTTAACATTCAACTTTCTTTTTCCTAGTGTCGTATTGCCTTAATCATCTACTTCTCATTGGTGTAACTGAGCTACAGAGTCTGATTAGAGATTATCATTCTTTCCAAAAGTGTATCAGCTTCTGAGGTTTTTCTATAATGCAACATTTGGATGGAAAGAATTTCAAATGATTCCACATTAAATAGATTTGAAATCCATCAAAATGCCACAAAATGTGGTTCAAAATGGAGTTTAAGGATTTGACATCCTTTGTAACATGAGATAATATCCAAACAAGTTTAAAAAATTATTTAAGAATTTGAAATCTTTGGCTCCAAATCAATTACTCACAACGTAAGATAACTTCGGTAAAGTATGAATCTTATGATAGGGATTGGAACAAGAAATCACTAAGCATACCTAGATTGCCATTGGAAACAACCTCCATCCTTACTGATTTTGTAAAGGGAACATAAACTTATACATGCCAGGCATACTGAATTTATATAGAGGAAGGTCTCCTTATAGCTTTCCTGCTAGATCTTTCTCAGTAATACAGGGGCAGCTTACTGCGCATTCTTTGCGTGTAATAAAGAACACAGATTCATTTGTATATACTTGCTGCTGCCAAGCAATCTCTTGAAGTATGATTTTAGCTGTAGCAGGTACATTGATGCCATCAGTCTTCTCAGGCAGCTGCTGGATGCATTTATTTTTGATGGAAGAAGGGGATATTGGACTTTAAGACTATCTGTGGATTTGGAACATGTGGGGCGTCTAGATGAGAGCCTGCAAGTTGCAGAAGATGGTTTACTTGATCCATGGGTTCGTGCCGGTTCAAGAGTAGCCCTGCAAAGACGAGTACTACGCCTGGGCAAACCACCTAGGCGTTGGAAAGTCCCCAGTTATTCTGAGTCTGTTAAGAGGAAGATTTTTGAGGTAAATGCTAATGTAAATGCCAAATTTTAGCTTCTTATAGTCTTGGGTAAATAACCAAAACCTCCCACTAGGTTTGGCCTAGTTTGTAGACAAGTAGGTTTAAACAAAACCAAACCATAATTTATGTCCTAGTCTCCTTCATTAGGTTCCATTACCACCTGAAACCTAGCAGCAGACCAACAGTTGCCTCCTACCCGTGGTTGGATGGATGTGGTAGAACAAGCGGGTGGAGGAGGTGGAAAGAAGGGTGGTGGATGAGGTGAAGGTGGGACGAAGGGTGGCAGGGTGAATTGGATTAGGTGGGGAAGGGAGCTGTTGAGATGGGGAGGGGTGGAGATGCGTTTGTTGGTTGGGGTGGCGGGATAGTGTGTTTTAGCTTGGGAGGTTGGGGTGTGAGTGAGGGTATACTGGGTTCGGACTGTGGTGGGTTGGAACTGAAGCTGGTGGGGTGGTTGTTACTGGCAGGATGGACAGTAAGGATGAGGGGAGAGTGTGTCTTGGTGGGTGGTTGTTTACATGGTTAGGTGATCAAGTTTGGGAAGAATATGAATTTTACTTATTTTCTGTTCTTGTTTCCTGTTACTTTCTAACTTATCTTATAATTTCCCGATCAAGAAACAATTTTGCAAAATTAGTTCCTATTTTATTATTTAGATTTGAATTTAGTTATGGTTTTAAGTTTTCCTATATTTCATGTCGATCATGATAAGTAGGTTAACGTTTTTAAATTATATCAGTTTAAGTAAGTTTTTATTTGATTGCAGTAGTTTTCAATTTTGTGTACATGTTTACTTAAATTGATTTTTTCCCTTTAAATTTTATGATAGAAAGAAGAATAAAATAAAACAATTATCTAAAAAGAATTTAAATTTGAGAAAATATCAGATTATTTGTAATTACATCATAAACTCACAGTTTTATTTGAATCATGTTTATGTCAAATTTATATTGAACTAATATAAGAAGGTAACTTTACATCTTCTGAATATTGGAGAAATTACAATGGGCTCAGGACATTTTGTCCAAAAGAATTTGAACAGTAGCCCAAGCAATCTTTTCCTTGAAAACAAGATTCTCATCACAACAATCAATCATTTGGGTAATTTTTGTGATTAGGGGGTTTTGGTAATTTTAGTGTAACATATTGATAGTGTCAATCTTGTGTCATCTGCCATGAGTAACCTGTACTATGTTTTGGAGGGTATTGAGCTCATAAGCTATTCAAAATATTTTATAAGATATTTGAGATCTTGTAAGTTTTACAAACTGTTTGGTAATTTTTTTCTTAAAGAACTTGTAAGATTCTTGAATAAGATGCTTATAATCTTATAAGCTCTCAAAAGAACAAAAGCCAAAAAAAGCTTAACCCATCTTTTCTATTAGATAGTGTTTGGCCAAACTCTTTTATAAGATCTTATAAGTTCATTTATTTATAAGATGTTTTTTTAAGGTTATAAGATATTATGTCTTATTTTAGAAAGAAGCTATTGATGTGTTTGCATAAAATAAGATTATGGAGATTACAATATGTTACTAATTACAAATTTCTAATTGAGATGAAGAATACTGAACTAACTTGTTAAGATCTTGAAACTAAATCGGGGAATTCCTTACTTTCTTTTGAAGGAGCCCGGAAGCTTCTGATATCCTATTTTTCGATTTATTTGCTCCTTTCCTAACAATTACCAAATACTTCGCAACGTCTTATAAGTTTTAAAACATCTTATTAGAAGTTTTATGGAGTTTGTAAAATTTCACCTAGACACAGTCTAAGTTCTTTTTAAGTTTTACATCAAAGAGACAAACTATGGTAACTAGTTTGTTTGAATTTCACTCTTACTGTTCGCATATTAATGTTTCTTCCGCAAGTAAGAAATATCTGTTTAGATTATTCTAAATTCTTATTCAACTAGTTTGATGGCAGTTTTGGTATTGTTATGATATCAGGAACTTTTTATGGCAAATACTTGAAATCTTATAAGCTTTGATATCTTATTATCCAAATACTTTAAGAGTTTATTCTGAAAAAGATTCAATGTGTTTACACTCTTAAAACATAAGATGTAATAGCATTTACGTTGTTTCAAATAAGGTTAGTCAAACACCCTCTTAGTCATACTTTGATTTAATTGTTTTTATTGGTCCAATGGCAATTTAGGTTCATGTTCAGGGAAGACCATTGAATTGTAAAACAGGGATGAAGAGCATATTTTATAATGAAGATGGAGAACAATGTGGAGTAGAACAGCTTGCCCTACACTATTATGCTGGGGAAGGAGGTGGTTGGCAGGGTGTTCATACAGAAAGTGGCATTTGGCTAACAATTTTTGGGGTCTTGATGTGGGATATTATTTTTGCTGATGTACCAAATGTCTTCCGCACCAAATTTCAGGTATGCTAAGTTATAAAAGATAAACACCAATAATAATATTCCTAGAGGCCATCTAGTAAAATCTTTTTGAATATTTGAAGTAAACTTTGTAGACTATAGCATGCTGACTTGCTTTCTTTTATCATTCTCATAATTATCATTATATGCACACATGTAATCTTCTCTTTGCAGACTGCACCCTTGGATCTGGAGACTGATAGCTTTTATGAAGTGAGGAAGGGGCTCATAGAAGAACTCCTGCACAAAATTCAAGATGGAATGGCAGAAGAGATACTTATCACATCATGGGAATCACATGTTGGAACAGCGTGTCGAGGAGTTAACTGGGAGAAGCACTCATTGGCTGATCTACGAGCAGCTGTTAAATGCATTGGTGGTCACTGCATTGCATCAATTTGCCGGCATTTGGCTCAAGATTACCGCAGCTGGTCTAGTGGTATGCCCGACTTACTGCTGTGGCGTCTCCATGACTGCTACAGAGGCGAAGCAAAGCTTGTAGAAGTAAAAGGCCCCAGAGATAGACTTTCAGAGCAACAGCGTGCATGGTTGCTGGTTCTTATGGACTGTGGCTTCAATGTTGAGGTCTGCAAGGTTACTCCGCCTCCAGCACCATCATGATGCATTCCTATTTTGCTTTCCCTTCGCTCTCATATCAAGTCCAATTTTTGTTGGACAAGCTGGTGTGGTAGATGTCGTACTTTTGGATTACTGGGAGCTAAGGATATATGTTCTGTTCTATAGAGCTTGTTTGGGGAACTTCTCATTAAACCCATTTACATCGGTGTTGAAATGTTGGATAAGGGTAGATAAACTTGCTGTTTCCTTCCTGGAACTGGTTCCAGTTCTAGCTTCTCTTATTCTTTCGCCGTTCCTGAAGAGAAGTTGTACAATCATCTAAGAGAACAATTGCACTTCCTTACTTCTTACAGTATAATAAACCATCACTTTATATTTAATGATAATTCACTGCGATCCTATCCTCTAAGCGGTAAGTTCTCCTTTATGAAACTTGAGAAAGCTTACTGAGAATCTGAGAAAACAATAGTTATGCACAATCATTTTCCCTTTATTATTTGATTATTGTAGCCCTAGGTGGTCATCTCATTTTTCTTCTGATTCTCTTATATTCCTTTGTTTTCTTTATATCTTGGGATTATTGAGAAGGTTCAAAATTTTTTTTAACAAAAATAAAGTATCAATTGTACTCCTTATTATATAAAAAAAATTCAAAAAATCCCCCCAATATTAGAGTGTAGTGTTACACACGCTTTGATTGTGACCACAAGTCTGCAAAATATATTTTTTTGATGATTTTGCTCTTATCTATTCTATTGTATAATATTATATACTATATATAATTTAATAAATTTTAAAATAATATATAACTATTTTATTAATAATAAAATATATTTTTATATATAAATATATAATTATATAAACATAATTAATTAAAATTAATTTTTAAAAAACTAACAGTGATGGTGGTTGTAGAGGAGGGCCGCCCTCCTTATCCCTAGGCGATAGAGGTCATCCAAAACCGTCGCCAAGGGGAGGAGGGCAAGCACCCTCTTCCGCTGCCATTTTCCATTACAGCGAGGGTGATGCCATCGCCCATCACATCTGGGTGATAGCGTTGCCCTCAATTTTTGCGTGACGCCATTGCCCCCTCTGCAGGGGACGGCAGGAGGGGGGGTGTGGGGGAGGCAGTCGTGGGGTGGGGGTGATTACTATTGTTTTAAATAATATTTTTATTTTTTTTAAATTATAATAATACATATAATAAAATTACATTCAACATGTCATTTAACTCATTTTCTAAAGCCACATAGGATTGAAAAACCCTCAAAACATATCTAATTGGCATATCATTCGTTTGTTGATTAAAAATCAAAATTTTGGGCCACTAAAGTACTAAATTTCATCAATTTTTAAACTTAATATATAAAAAATGAGCATAACTATTGAATTAAAATAAATATTTTACATATTTAACAGACTAAAAAAATATTTTTTCCAATATAAGAATCCTATTTTATATATCATAGATATATTATTGCTATTTTAATATTATATAATTTCTCTTTGTTTAAGGAGACCCCTTGTGCGCAAGGTGTCCTAGCAGTTAGAGAGACCCTTTTTTATCATGCAAGCTTCTTTGTCTTGGGAGACTCCTCATCTACAAGGAGTGTCAGCCGTCAGGAAGGTCCAACTAGTAGATGGTTGCTGACACTTGATTTGATAGGATATCATGTGAGAAAATGAGTTATCACATATGTGGACCTTTTGAGTCGAATGTTGTGTTGAACTTTGATCATTATTCAAGTAGGAAGATGCCCCGAGTCTCCTTCCTTTTTCCTAGGCTACTTGGATCGTCTAAACCTACCTAGTTAAATTGCGAATTGGGTCATCCTTAACCTTCTAAGAGAGTATGGGCATTAAATGCACTGGACCTCCCGAGAGTACCTTGGGTTTTACATTTCTATTTCTTTCTTCTTTTTAGACCGGTTGAGTCTCTTTGAGTCAACCTATTTTTATACACATCATGTATTCATTTTTTTATTATTGTAAAATGTTTTTGACATACTCTTGACAAATCAAAATATTCATTCAATATTCTATTTTTTTTAAATCATCACTAATTTCAGAGCATAAATTCAATATAATATGAACTACTGTATTTATTTGTGTATTTCTTAAATTTTATTGGGCATTATTATTACTGTTAATTGAATTGAAATCAATGAAAATTTTAAAACAAAAAGATTACCTGATATACAATGTATCGATATACTACATGCATATACGTGTACATATAATTAGTAGTCCAGATCAACTAATTTTTTTAATTAAGTCCAACTGATCGGACCAATGACCATTTATCCGTTTCAATACCTAATTTAAAAATATAGCTTTGAGTAAAGTACGAAAGATACCTGCCCAAACCTAGAGCAACTCACTCCTTTACAAACCTCAAATAAATAAAATTTGTGTTGTTTTTAGGTTCATCCCTAAATGTAACAACACACGAGTAATATTTATCAAAATTATCTCAAACTAACCCTCTACTTATTTCTTCCCTCTCCCAAAACATAATTCAATTTCTGTAGAACAATCCTACTCATCTTCAACATTCTCTCCCTATTTTCCAAGACCAAGAAAATACCAATACTACCAAAGACTAATTAAAGAAAATAGCTTGAAAAACTTTATTGAGCACTTCAAGAGAAGATAATTTGCAAGGTAAGAATTACTAATTGAACTCCCTACAATTATCAGAATAGATAAGAATAGATAAGACGTATTTCTCTTTCTAAAAAATAAAGATATCAGTCCAATTGAAAATTCAACCCCATCTTAATTATGGATTATTCAAATATGGATACCAATTGGAATCAAAGAAAAACCCAACCCAGTTTCCAACAAGTAGACCGCATATCCAGAGAAAAATAAGTACCTAAATCAAGGGAAAACTCATTCTGGGCTATACAAATAATACAGTTTCCGTCCAAATGAACAACACTTCGGAAATAAACATATAGGATATCCAACATGAACTGTCAGGCCTTTAGAACATACAGGCGACAACAGCAGTCCTAACAACATTCAGAATATTAACCACCAGAGAGACCCAATGCTGATCTTTAGAATATGTATGTTATCTCATGATTCAGGCATGAACTTTTTCAATGATTGCTTAAGAGCATACGAGATCTGGAATATTATACATACCAGATACTGACGGTATTAAAATTTTTACCAGTATGCAAACTAGTCTGTAAGCAGTTCACCAAACATCTTCACATTGTGAAGGTCTTTCAACTGCATTGATCAGTGTGATAAAAATTAAAAAATGATTTTGCAGTAAATGATTGTTCAATATAAAGCAATTACAAATGAAATGTCAAGCAAGTTCCAGAAAAGAATTCCTTCCAGTGATCAGGCTTGTAAAAAGGCAATGACGAGGTGTAAATGTCATTATCCCTAGTTGTAATTATGCCACAACATCAAGGGAGCCCACGTAATTTACCCTTATTTTAAAGATAACTTGCAAAAGAAAAACACTTTTTAGCTACATACCCGAGATGGTCCTGAGCCCGGTCACAAGCTCCAGGTTCTGTATCAATTTTCTGTAGGCATGCTGCTCAGTACTGATCCGTATGCAATCTAGAATCTTTATTTAAATAGATTCAGCTTCCATATTTTTGCTTTTCAGTGACAGCAGAGACCGGACAGAAGCTTCATGCACCAGGTAATGAGCTAGATCTCAGTGCTGCTTGCACATCTTCAAGACAATCTACAAGATCTCTATATTCTTCAATGTTAGAAAAATTTACAGCCTGTTTAATTGTACTTTTCAAATGCATCTCAGCGGCAAAAAGTTCTCTACGACTGGAGCCACGCAATGCAAGTTCTTGATAAACCCTACAAAGTTCCAAGGAAGCATGTGCAAACTTCACAAACCGGTCTGGATCCTTCCATAAATCAGATCCTTGGTATGATCTAACTTGTTTCAGTAGGGCCTCTGAGCACATTGCAAGATCCCCTTTCAGCTTGTGCCACCTAGCGTAAAGTCCCCATGTGTCAGCACTACCACCACTTTGAACAATCTGCCTTAAGATTTTTCCAAGCAGTTCAATCAGCTGCTCCGTTTCCCGTCTACTTGCAGAGTCGACCTCCAAACCCTTTGCTCCATTGGCATCAGCAACATTTGACTCAAAATTAAAAGAGTTGGCATGGTTGCTATCATCGTTTGAGACATGAGATTGAGAAAAACCAACTGAAACTCGACCCTCAATTTCAAGCATGATTCTTTCTAACAACTCGGAGTCAATTCTCTTCTTTTTGGTCATGTCCAGCACCTTTTGTACAGCTTCCATTGCCTGGCTAAAGTTCCCAATATCTGCAGCAACATGGCTATAATTCTCCCACATTTGCCAGCTGTCTCGCTTCTGTTTTAGCGCCTCCTTAAATGCAATGAAGGCCTCCTTGCTTCTCTTTTTAATCATATGCAAACAAGCAATATTATTCCAGGCCTCTCCATTTTCAGGATCAAGCTGAACAGCACGTGTGAAAGCATCCAGTGCCTTATCAACATCCCTAGATTTTAAGGCAGCAGCACCAAAAGCAAACCAGCCATCTGGATGCATGGAATTCAAAGCCATTGCTGATTCCCATAAGAGTTTCGACTTCTCATACTCTCCTCGGTTGTAGGCAGAACGAGCAAGAGATCGAAATGCTCGGGCAGACCTATTTCCTGAAACTTCAAGGGCTTTCTCATAGGAAGCATCATCATTGGTAACATCACCAAGGGAACACCATAACCTTGGATCATAAGGCTTCTCAGACAGTCGTTTCTTGATGAGTTCAACAGCCGCTGTTTTTTTATCCACTAACTGATAACAATATATCAGATTATCCCATAGCTCAAGATCCTCATAAATTTTCATAGCTTCCCCGACCAAGCCACAACTCACTAAAAGATCACCATACTCCCTGGCAAAGAGTTGGATCCCAGTCATTTTGTAAGGAAATGAACTGTATCTAATAATATGCACATAATGCAATGTGATAGCCAAATGGACAAATGGACTTATCCTTTCCTTCCAACTAAGAGGAATGTATCAGAAACGATAAACAACATAGCCTACCTACGCAGTGCAGGAATAGAAGGCATGTTAACTCCAAAGCAATAATACAATCTTTGAGCAACTCCAGGAGAATTATTGCACACACCTTCAACCTGTTGCAAGATTATGCAAAGTTTGTAAAAACACATGCTAATTGCAGGCAATGATCTTCCGAAATGGAGATATTTACAACAAATCAATAAATTTACATGCTAGCTACAGGCAAAATATAAAACAGAGATATTAACAATAATTTCACCAATTGTGCAAGGAAGGGGCAAAGCTACTACCCTATTACAACAGACAAATCCATTGACTATGCAAAATTACATGGCCATATCATCTCTCGAAACTTCAATATAGCAAGCACCATTAGTCAGGCTCCAGCAATGTTTGTATACAAGTTACTTTCCACCACAGCACAGGAAGATGAGACTTGAAAAAGAAAAGTTTCAAATACCTTTCACAATATTCGCACTAAAAGATCAGTAGCTGAGAATTAGTGATGTCACGTCACTTTGTGATGTTAATTTTTGATAAAGTTTCATTTCAGGAAATGGAGTCCAATTCGGGAATTTGAAGAGGAAACAGGAACAACAAATTTGGGAAAGGAGAATTATGATATAGCACCGAGCAAACAAATAAAAGAAAGAAGAACCAGAACCACACTTTACACTCTATAACCCAATTATGGTAAGATCAACTCGATAGGTACAAGTTCAACAAGAAGGAAAGATAAAAGTTTGATGGTAACGAAATTGCTAAGATCAGGGCTGATGAGCTTAGCTAGTAGCAAGAGATTAAGTTTATGAAATAGATGCAATAAAAGAAAGAGAATTTCGATCTCTTAAAACATTCACAACACAAACAAATAAGTTGGTTTATGGTGGACTACTACAATACAATTGAGATCGAAATTATTTTGAAACTTTGCCTACGATATTGACTATTTGGCCAAATTATTCAGCACCTCTCTAAAATTTCATCCATCATAAATGAGCTCTTGACGTTTTAAATTCAAACAATCTACAGAAATTGGACGAGTTTTCACTAATATGAGGCTATTTCAAGTAAGCATGCGCATCATATGAGAATTCAATTAAAATTGTTACACTTAACAAAGCTTCTTTCCTTGTCAGTATTTAACTCATTGGTGTAAGCTTTCAACCATTAAAATTCATAGGATGATCCTAAAGTGTCAAAAGAGCTATCCAAGCTTAAACGAAGGGGGTCCTCATTTGATGGGATATTTGTGGAATCAACTACAGCACATTACTACCTAATGTGATCAAACAGTATGCTTACCATGACTGCTCTATCAACTGTCCATTTTCAAGATTTTCTCCAGTATCTCATGAATAATCAAATCAAGCACATTGTAATGTAAGAACTACCACAATAAATATATATATATATATATATATATATATATATATATATATATCAATATTGGTTTGGCACAACATAAATGAGAGTATACTTCCCTTACCACTCTTGGTTCTGAAAATTTTGATTCTGATACCAATTTCCCTTTTCAACAAATTATAATCAAGTTCCCTACAGACTTAAACTGTTTGACACTACCAGCAATACCATCTTCATTTCCAGCTCTTGAGCTCAATAGAGAAGGAACCAGAGTAAAAATCAATACAAAACTGTAACACCGAACTATGGGAAATCAGACGAGGAAAAGTGAAATTTTTCACTTAATGATCAATAGCATAACATATGATTCACAGGTATAAAGATCTTTTATCATACTCCTCTAACAAAACAAAAATGGGAGACCATGAATATAGATATTTCCTTACATAAAAGGATGAAGTAAAAATATTTCAAATGTTCAACCATCATAAATGAGAGGAGACTGAAATCTCATATCATGAAACATATTGAATGATTCTCCATTGCACACCCAATTAAATTGAAAAACAAAAAGTACTGTACTGCATATTGGCTTTAGAAGAAAAATGCACATAGGAAGGCAGGGCCTGTAATAACATAGAGCAAGACCATAACATTGACAACAACAATGATAAAAGGAATTTACCAGCTTATCCATCATTAATAACGCGCGTTGCTTTGTTTTAGTACGGCTCAACTCCCACCTGATACGTAATATATTGCAAAAACATCGAATCTACAAAAATAAAATGGTCAGATTTTGATCAAGTAGAGGAAAAGCCAACTAATAATAGAAAGCTCAGTGCAGGTGATAATAACGAAAGAATACTATTCCCAGGAATCTAAGAGATGGAAAGAAACAGGAAAACTAGATAACTAGGCAAACATTATGGTGCCTTTGTTCTTCAACAGGTGCTGTAAAGCACAATGCAAACAATAAGCATATAGAAAGCAAAATAACCAGATAAATGACCATCAAAGAATAACCTTGTACTCAAAAGTAACAAACAATCATATAATGATAAAATCCAAGGCTGTCTTTTTGCTAGAGGAGATGATCATGGTGTGGTTATGGTTTTATTAGACAATCTCAAATCAAATTGCCATGTGTTTTCACAAAATAACAAATTGAAAATCCCCTCCATGAAACCAAAATCAAGGGTGCAATTTCGGGCGATTTTTGCAGTTTATATGTAAATTTTGTTTCCAAGTAAAAATATAGTTCCAAGTATTTATGTTAGTAAAGAATTGGAATAAAACTATACTGGTTAAATGATTAGTGGTCCATAATCATATATATAATGCATAAAACTTGTGACGTATTTGTTGCATGGTGCATCTGGAGCACTTCAAGAACATCAAACTGCTTTTTGCAGAAGCACACTAAAGAACAGAAAAAGAAAACAATAAATAGGAACATCACATAAACCCTCGTCATACTGTATCCAGTATTATGGTCCCACAGCAGTCGAAATATGATACTCGGGCAGTAATATGGTCCCATAACACTTGAGAATCACATTGATTTGAGATATTTGAATAGTACAGCTTGTCTGGTGATGAACCAGAGATTATTGTAGGTCACACTCGTAAACCCTGTCCCGTAGCCAGGTCGCAAAATAGCAGTAGAACCCGATGCCTGCCAAAACCCTACATGCGATCTAAGATCTACACAAGAAAAGTGCGTTACTTGTCTTGGGTCACAATGATACTCAATTTCAAGCTCAGAAGATTCTCAAAACACTATCAAATTTTGGCTCGACAACAGTTTGGAGGATAAACTCTTCAGCTAGAGTCCAATTTCTTTACATTGAGCTGCCGACTAAATAAAGTTAGTTCATAGTTTTTTCAGGGAATTTTATTTTGCTCTAACTATATTATATTGCCTCATATCTTCGAAAACTAAACAACTAGAACTATGTGAGTTAATAAACAAGAACAATAAGTCCTCAATTCACCTTGATTAAAAAGTTTGAGCCAACACAAAGAAGTTTCACCTCGGATAAAGATCCAAGAAGTGTCTGAGGAAGCAATAGACTACGATATTTTGCAGAAGCAATTGTTTTTCCCTTAGCTTGGTGCAGTTCAGGTCGAAAAGAATCCATGTAGCTTCAGGAACCACTACTTGACTGCTAGCTAGATTTGGTAAAAGATCATACTCTTTGCCTCTTTTTGGTACAAGACTCCAAGTTTGTTAAGGGGTCTAATTGTGGAGGACCTCAAAAGGAATTAGGAAGCAGTTTTAATGGAATGACTGTAGTTTCTTCGCAGACTTCAATCCCTCCTTGGAATCTATTTTTTTCTTTATAAAGTTCATATTTGACACAAAAAATTGATCTGTAATTGTGGATGCAAAAGAATCACACTGATGTTCTCTATATATCACAGGCATGGCCATTTTTCTGTTTAGTTCATGACAATTCTGTCATTGACCAGGAGGATTGAGTGTGAACTGCGAGTCAGCGTCACATATCCGTTAGGACATGGAGTACACTAACATAAAAGCTCAACATAGGGAATCATGTCAAGTTCATGAATTCGGAAGGTAATAACCAAATTCCTCCAATTGATATTCAGTCTCTTTATTGATGTAGACTTTTGAAATTTACCATACAGATATTAAATTCATAAACCCTAGGTTTATATGACTTTCAGATGCAGAGACATATCAAACATCAATGAAAGATAAACAATTTCACATTGGTAGTACGCGATCATCTTATGTAGTAGTATCATAAAGATGTATTGTTGCTTACAATGAATGGTGATGCATCCTGAGAATCAATAGCCTCTATATAAGGAGCCATTTCCCACTCTGAAAAAAAACGAAAAAAAAAAATAGTATGAGTGAGGATTCCAGCTGAACATAAATGTTGTAATGAATCAAATGTGCTCAAAAGACTGACAAACAATTCAATGGCAGCATCATATCATTCTATTAACTTATGGATTAGCTTGCTAATTTCTTTATCTCAGATGTGAAACCTTATTAACATCCTTCAAGATAGCCTTCTGGTATTTAAGTCATCAGGTGCTATTTCTATTTAGGATCTCTTGGGCTATTTGCACCACGAACATTCTTGTTATTTCTGACCACGAGTTTCAGCAACTTGTAACTAAAAGATCATAACAATTTTCGTTCGACTCCAATTTCAGTATCAGCGTGGACCTGATTGCAACTATAACAAAAAAATATTATTGGTCCTCACATCCCTCCTACCTCATATAAGTAATGATCTATTATTGATATTGATTGACCAAAAATAAAATCGCAAGCACATAAGAATCCACCCTAATCATTTTAGTAGTTGAAAGACTGTCAGCTCTGATAGCTATGATGACTCAAAGCTTTGTCTTTTTCACATCCATCATCTCTGTCATACTATAAAGGAATGACAACATTAGAGTATTATTTCTCTCCTTTTTGCTTCTTTAAGTGATTTATAACTGCCACCAACCATAACATAGTATCCTAATGTTCAAAGGTGAAAACTGCACGCCCAAAAAGCCAGCATGCTATATCAACAACCAATTCAACCATATCTTCCTGATATGAACAATCCATAAATGAATGGGGTCACTATCCAGAGATTTTCAAAAGTGAACTAAGGAACCTTGCCTGAGCTTAAGCATCTAAGTAGTTTAAAGGGGATACAGGCAGAAGTATGACATAAACATCCCGGGACACATATAAGTGACATAAAAGCAATCCTGGAATCCTTTTATTTGACAATTAACTAATACATTGATGAATAAAATTGGATATGGGAAAGGATATCTCAAAGAAATGTCTTCAACAACTACAACGAAAGTCCAGGCAAAGATATTCAATCCCTTCTTAAACCCCAATTCATTCTGACCTACCTCCTTCTAGAGATCAACTGGAGCTTCATCGCTGGAATATGAATAGCTAACTGAGAGGAGAGTTTCAACTAAGATAACATGAGCTCACCAAGAAGATATTGACATCCAGGGTTGAAGACAGCGTAATAACCGGTTTAACATGAGTTTGTTATGTTTTAAGGACTTTTTGCACGCCATTTAATACATGCATACTTAAGATCCTCTGATATCAAAAACTTTCTTCCTAGATATAAAATTCGCTACGAAATTAAGGTTGAATAATCCAGCTAATCAAGAACCTTAGACCTATGTCTTAGGACAAAAGTTTCAAAGAATTCAGAATAAATTGGGATCTCAAAAAGCTTTAAAAAACAGGTGCATACTCTGCAATTCATCATTACGAGCAGTTTTCTCCATAGAAAGACATTGAGCCAGAATCACTGCCTGGTGGACTGCATTCAATTGGGAGGCTGCAATAGCATTATTTTGAGTATCCTGCTCAACACCTTTAGATTGTCCCTCATCTGCTACGAATCTAGGGATCATCAATATATCAGATGCTTCATACACTTCAGAAGGTTGCTGAAGTGGATAATTATCAGTAATGCTTGACTTGTGGCTTACTGGAGCAGAAGTATCTCCATCATTTGTCCCAGCAACAAGACGGAGCTGAGCTTTTGGTTCCACCTATACTTAATATCATCAGTGGATGCACAGAGAGACAAGGATTCCAACCACTTTCAAGTAATGCAAGTAAATTATATACCTGATGGAGAGTCCGAAAACCAAGAGACCCCCTCACAAAAAAATTGTAGTTGGAAATCTCGGCTGCTGATTCAAAATGCTGCCTGAAACACAACATTTTCACCATTGAAGAAAGTGAGTATGCAGACTCACGTAAAATATGTGATGTTTCACAACCATTCGTCAGATGAAAAACCCTAAAAGCAAATATATTACATTGTAAAATGCATCACGAGGTAAGAGAACAGCATTGATAGTAGTTAAAAGACACTTACCACAGGGGTGTGAATTTCAGTAGATACAAGAGAAATTAAGATGTGTGAATGGGCATCAAAAAAGGCAAGGGAGCAAGAACTTATAGGGATGGGGTGGGTCGAGTTTAATTAGATAAAATATGATGCTATCAAAGAAGCTAATACCTTTGATTACAGAAATACAAAGTGATACACAAGCTCCTTTAAGAGTTTCACTCTTTCTACAGCATATCACCATTTATTTGCACCAACTTTACATGTTTCAACAACTCTGCTGGAGTTCTAGAATTCGCAATACACAAGTTCCTGGATACTAACATGATCTATTATGAGGCTTATATACTTGGATAAATTCATTATTTTGAAGGAAATCTGTCAAACAAAATTATATGATTTCTGCACCACTCTGAACAGAAAATTTTTAAAGTACATTAATTTGCAAATTGCAGAATTATTCTAATTAAAAAACAAAAACTTGTTGATTCCAGGTAAAACAGCATAGTAAGGAGATCTTTGTATGGCCTGTGAAACATAGTAATTCTGAAAACTTAAGCCATGTGGCAAATATACTTAGATATCTAGCACACAAAACAGGGTCACCCCATAATCTCTGTTGGGTGTTCTTGAAAGAAAAATGTAGGTCCTCACCTCAGAATGCAGAAAGGTACACAATGAGAAAGATTCAGCTTTTTTACTTTGGTATCTTTATAGGTAAGAAATTCTTATTATTGTATTAGAGTTTGCATGGGTTCCATTGAAGAGTCAAACAAGGGTATAGATATTTTAGCTAAAGAAACAGGATACAGATCATCAATGCTTTCTGTGCTGATCTATTATTAGGAAATTAACCCATTCAAATGTCAGATGAGACATTCACCATCATCTTATCCATTTAACTAAAATTTATAGCATCTCAAATGCTGGAAGTGGATGCATGAATCAAGAAATACTAAATACATAATAAATATCATGACTCACTTGGAAGTATCTACACGCCCATAATAAAGGTTCTGTATCCCCACTTCTAAATGTAGCATCGACAAAATAGTTGAACAATCTTCAATGGCACACCAATAATCTTTTATCTTCTCCAAGGTGCCCAGAAAAGACAAACTTTCATGTGTATTAACTTGTAACAGATCAAAAAGAAAAGATGACCGTTCATCCAACAGTTTCTGATGCAAGAATAAAGCTCTGGCCAGCCACCACGAGATGCTTCTTACTCCATCTATAGAAGAAGAATTTCCTTCAAATAGCACATCTTTTGTCCTCATAAGCAGAGTCCTTGCAACTACTAAGTACTGCAGCAGAAGAAAGAAAGCAAAATTCCAAAAAGAAAAAACAAAAACAAGTTAATGTGGAAAACAAGAGTGGCGATAGAACTTTCACACAAATAGATTGCTCGCTGATGCAGATAATATTTCTAGATATTATTTATAATATCTTTAAAAATATAGCATCCTCATCAATCTGAAGAAACCCAACCAACCAAAAATTGGTGGTTGGTAAAGTATCAATTCAGCATTATTAAGAAAATTACCAACAGGTTCAACGGTTCACAAGAGATTGAAACTATTTGCAAATTTTAAATTGAGAACAATGTGCACATTCAGTTCATATTCTCAATATCATCTTTCTTATTCTTATTAAGTAAAAGCTCAAAAGCATGCAAATTGGTTATTTAGACATATCCCATTCAACAGTCAAGTAGAAGATAGATTGTTGCTTGAATATAAAAAATTCAATTAAATAGAATAATATATTAAAAAGAACAAGTATATAATGACTTTTGCAGAAAAAAGAAACAATAATGTTGATAAATTCACCGTCAGCACAGCAGCAGCAAAAATAATAATGAATGGGTTGCTCTAGGCCAGGGTAGGGCTTAGAAAAGCCTATGCTTGGTCCATGTATTTGCAAGGATATACAGTTTGAATATCAACTAGAATTCCTAGATAAGACCGCTTTACAAAATTCAGACTGACAAGGTTCAATACCAATCAGATGCCTTATTTCTTCTATTAATTATTATGATACAAAATTAAGATAGGAAATAATTGGATTTTCTGAAATAATAAGTGCAGAAGATCTTGCCATTTGGGAGAAAAAAGTTATAATTTCTAAAAAATGATATACACGGAGATAAACAGATATATTCATATAACACTAACTATTGGAAATTGAAATATAGATTTCACAAATCAGGATAAGGAACTAAAGTGTGCCTCTATGGGACAAAAGGAAAATTCAACAAACGCATAAACAGCATAGTGATATTTTTGGTAGTAAAGAAGAGAAAAATAAAAACAATATAACAATCAACATTTAGTATGTTGGCATAAAATAAGATAATTATGTGTGACATCTAGCATAAGCTGTATACACTGTACCCCTGGATACTGAATCAAAGACAAAGCCTACAATTGTATGAATTGGAAAAAGATAAAACTGAAAATCAAATGCCTATATCCTTATGTTCAACTCAAAAATAAAAGTGAAAAGAAAACAAAATAGGACTTTTCATAAGCATGTATAATTTTCCTCAAATTCGATAATAAATACTCCAATTACATTAAAGACAGAACTGAACAATAAAGCATTCTATCAAACAAGTAGTGAACAATGTTAATGTACCCTGATTAAATGAAACAAGTAAAAGAACTTAAAGAATAAAAGCTGCAAGTACCTGCAAATTACAGAATTTTGCACACAAGTCAGAACCAATAGACATTAGTTCCTTAAGTGCCCATGCTTCCCACTCTTTCCAATCGCCACCTCCAGTTTCATCCTTGTGGACAGATAATTCCACAAGTGGCATCAGAGGGAGGTTATCCAGTGGCCTGTTACATGTGTGCAGACAATAGGAACGCCCTAAATCAGCCGTGATTATAAAATTATATTTATATTTTATCAACAATTTTAACCTTCTTATACAGTTATCTGTCATTACATCTAAACTATTTTGTAATCTATCATTACAATTATCTCAATAACCTTAGAAATTATATCAACGCAAAAGATCCGTGCTGAAGAGATTTTGGGAAGAACTTATATGTTATGTCTCCTGCCATTCTATTTCACAAGACTATATAGATCTTATAAGCATTATTATACACTTTTTATGCTTCTTTTGAATTCAAAAGGCTGCTGATGTTTTATGTTATATTAGATTATAAACTTTAGATTATATATTTTCAATGTTTAAGAAATATTATGGAGTGAACTAACTTGAAATAAAGCCCGATGCTTGTTAAAAAATGTAGATACGAAGAAAATTCTGAATTGAGTTTGAAACTATGGCCATCAAGCTTATTGATAGTTGAGCTTGCACATTGGACACTCAGCTCATAAAGCCCAATTGATAGGATAGGCACATACAGTACCACACACAATATCAATAGGTAAAACTAGCTGGAAGATGAGTAGTTGGAAAAAACATGTAGCAGATTAGAAGGTAAAATAGAAAAGCTTCCCTTTTCTAAGTAAAGAATAGAGATTGCACTCAGCCAATTAACGTTTCTAGTGAAAGCATCTATTTGGCAATTGAATATGGCTTATCCTTACTGCCTATTAGTTTTCTTTTCCCTTTTCTTTATCAGCACTGCCTATTTGTTTTGATTTATAAAAGAATAGAATAGAGAGTACATTGTCACAGCAAGTATCAAAAAGAATGTCAGGAAGCATGGAACTATTACCATAAACATCAGAGGAGCAAGGTTAAGATTTTACAATAATCTGGCAGGAACACTGCATTGTTAGCGGGGTCAACTAATCCAATGATTTGAAAAAAGAAATGTCCATATATATAGATGTATTAATCTTCCGTGACTAGTAATTTGCTATTGTTTTCGCACAAAAATCTTAAAGACGAATAATATAAGATATGAAGATCAAAAACATAATTCAGGTACAAAAAATAAGAGGTTAAATGATTACAAATTTATGTATTCTCATTAAAAAACAGCCAGAACTTTTAATAGCCCTGCTAGTGATCTTTTAAAATATCCAAGAGAATACTAGGCATCTTCTGAGTTGCACTTCAACAGTATTACCCTCGAGTCTATTATAGACTTGGACCATTTTCACTCACTTCCCTCGATTGGACTGGTAAAAACAGAAAAGAGAGGCCGATTTTATTTCGTGTTGTACTCTCACTTTGAACTCAAAAAATCTACTTTTCTATATGCAAGTGCTTTAATTAAAGACTTAAAGTCAAGGACACATATAGTGATTAGAACAAACAAAAATCCTACGAGGGTACATGAAGAAAGCTGCGAGTGAACGAGACACGAGTGACTGACCCAGTAATGTTGCACTGAGTAAAGGCAAACAAAGCAGCAACCCCAACAGTCATGACAAGCAATGCTTTATAACCCAACTCTACGGAGTCTGCACTGCCATCAATATCCAAAAACGAGCTGACGCACTGGGGAAGTGTCTCACAGTAGAAGTGGTGGGCTGAGTCAGAGGGTTCGAGCTTCAGATTCGCAAACAGGGAGCGAGAAGCCGGAGACGACGCGAGGGCTTGGAGAAATTGACCTGATTCGATAAGCACCAGAGCATCGTCTATGAGGTGGTGGAGGTGGGGAAACAAGTGAGCACCAGGCGGGGAGGATTGGTCCGCCGACGACGGCTTGAAGGGATAGTCAGACGGCAGAGAGCAGCGGAGGAGGCGTAGCTCCAGAGAGCGGAGAAGGACGGCATCGTTTGCTGCCATTTTCGCGAGAGGGCAGCGGTAACAGAGAGGGGTTTTCGCTAAGGCCAAACGCAAGGGTTTAACCAGTTAACCTTAACGTTTGGTATAGGCAGATTTGTCTGTGTGGGAGCCGGGCCGGGCTAATCAAGGTCAGATCCTTCTGGTGTTGGGCCCGAGGATAATACAATGTCCTCACACTTAAACTCTTATTTCTCTCTCAACTTTGGAGCTACTTTTGATTTATATTTTGCACTTCGCATAAATAAATATCATCTTATTATTATATTTCACCATGATTTTTACTTTAATCAAGTTTTTACTTCATTTTATTCATTAAATTCTTATTGATTTAAGCATTATAGTATTAACATCTATTTTGCAAGTTAGTCCCCCATTAATCTTAGAATTTCTTCGAAAATCACTTAATCTTCGTGGTGGTGCTATTAGTATAGATTATTGGCATTGTCTGTGGTCAAGGTGCACATTGGACTGGGCTAGCTTAGGCCCAGCACGTTCCTGCTGGTTTCTTACAAGACGGTCCTATACTTGCCGAGCCCACCCGCAAGAAAGTAGTTCCCTAGGGATCTCCTAAAAGCTGACACTCCCCTATGAAAAGAATGACAGACTTCCGCCAAGGGGTAAGAAAGGAAGTCCCGCTCCTAGAGCGTGATATTTCCTTTAGTACTGAGATCATAAGGAGTTCCCTTGCTCATTTCAGGGCATCCTCGCACTTGCCCACTTACTATGGCATCACCGACCTTGTTGAGCACATTCGTAAGTTTAAAAATGCAGCACTATTCCTCAAGTATACAGATGGTATTAAATATCGTGTATTTCTTATTACAAAGATCGACTCCTAACTACCAATTAGTCCTAAAAGAGCTAGATAAAACCACCAGGATCAGCTCCTAACTCAGCGAAGTGAAAATACAAGAAAACTTTGCACTATTTCCCCTACAATCCCTCTAACTGATTGCATCTTATGAAATAAAATTTACAGACAAAACAAGAAGTCATCTTCCCTTAAACGATTAAGAGCATGCAAATATCATGTTATATATATAATCCTAGCAAAAACATACATATAACACTCATATCTCAAAGGTTTGTGAAAATACATTAATTCGAATGACTCTTCCATAAACTTTGGAGGAGAGACTTTGAGGATGAAATGGTTCCAAATGCACCCATAAGCACACCAACTGCTATGAGAATCAGATTCAGAACCAGCGGAGGCCTCCTGATTTCTCTCCAGAAAATCTTAGTGTAGAAAGCACATGGAAATATGATGCAAATTCCAACACTCACGAGGGAGCCCGTGAGGCTGAGAACGTGCTCAAAGTAGGGGACGGCGAGAGCAAGAACAAGTATCAATAGAAGTAGAATCGAGCCAATGGTGCCCCGTACAATCGTTCTCGTTCTGGGCTTCATCGAGTGCGGAAGGGTTTGCTCAAGCTGGATGGCGAAAGGCGCGAATTCGAGGGCGTATTTTGTCATGGGTGTGAGAACTGTTGCCCAGAGTGCAATCTTTGTGACTATGAGATTTCGAGGCATGCTTAGAGTGATCTGGGAATTGACTTGAGGGCCAAAGAGTTTTGCTCCCATGAATGCTAAGCTTGTGTACAGAATTGTCACCATTGAGAAGCTGACAATAGATACCTGCATGCATGATCATCAACACCAGAAATTCAAGAAATTAGCACTTTATTATACTGATCAAACTGCAAAATCATTTAGGAAAAATGTACTAAATTAAATTAGTCTTAATTACTAAGTCAAATTGGTTCATGAGTGTTGGATTAGTCAATGGTGTAAGGAGATATTTCAATTTTGGTATTGTAATATAGGTATTTACTGTTTTGGTCCTTTAAGAAAATGGAACTTGTGATTTGGTCCATTTTTTTGTAATTTTTTCCATTTGAAGACACAATTTTCTGAAAAGTTATAAATCGGTTGGTAATTAACATGTGCAAGTTGTGCCAGTTTAAATTTGAAGACACACTTCACTTGTACGTGTGGTTTTCAGGCTCATTTTTAAATTTTCGGCAAAATGTGTCCTTCAATAAATAAATTTACAATTATAATAGACCAAATTGCAAGTTTTATTTTCTAAAGGACCAAAACGCCAAACACCAAACACCTACAATTATAGGACCAAATTGCAATAAACCCATGGTTATTAATACAATAGGGCTCCCTATGAAAATATGAGTATTTTTTTTTTCTCGGGGGTACAAGAAAATTGATCAATAACTATGAAAAAATTTAATGCTAAAATCAGTATTGAGCTAATTCGCAAGTAAATTTTTTATTGCTAATCTACATTATTTAATATATTTTTTATACAGTTCGTTGCTAAATTCGTTGCAAGTTAATTTTCCTTGCTAAATCTATTGGCAAGTATATTTTTTGTATTTGATAATTTAGATTAGCAACGAGAGTTTACTTACTAAATATCTCGACGTTAATTTTTTTTTCGTTGCTATTTAACAATTTTCTTGTGTGTGGGTTGCTAACTATCATTTTTGCAGGGGATAAGATTGAAAGGAATAGTGTTCAAATTTGATGGAAGAAACCTATGAATACCTGAGTGAACTTGGAAGGGTCCTTCATGGCAGTGTAAAGATTAGGGAAAACTATATGACCAGCAAAGCTGAAGATGTAAAGTCCAGAAATAGCAGGAATGTTGTGAAGCTGCAGGGGCGGAATGTCATGGTTAGCCCTCACACCTCCAAAAATCGCGGTGCCGGCTATCGTCACAAAAATGAGAAGCGACATGAGAATCCCAGCAGTCGAGAGGAACGATATGGAAGAAAGATCCCTTAGCCACAGGCTCGGAAGCGCCACCAAGACGGCTATCGTGGCAAGGAGCTGAGACGTCGTTAGATGAGCCCACCTGAGGTCGACGCCCATAAACACGATGGCTAGATTGTCATGAAGAGATATGGTGTAGGAAACAAGGGCCATGAAAATCTCCATGTAGATGAAAGTTGTTGCTATGATTCTTCCTTTTGAACCAAATGCATGGTGCCCAATATCTTTGTAGTCCCTTGACTTAGGATCATTGTGCAGGCATTTTCCGAGTAGATGGGAGCTGTATGCACATGCTGCTCCGAGCCCCACTAGCAAGAACACAGAAGCCCAACCTCCATTTTCTAGGGCATAGGGAGTTGATAGTTGCCCTAAACCTGTTACAACATTACATATACACACAAACTCTTTAAATTAATTTATATTTCGATTCCGATAAATACAACAAATTTTTCTATAAAAGTATTAATATACCCACACAGGCACCTACTCACATACGAATGGGTTTTGAACCAGCATCTCCATAATGAAATATTGAGCCCTAAACCATTGGGGTGTTCTACGAGTTTTTTGTTTCTTATATGTTCTTTTTTAACAGTTTCTTTTTTTTAACTTTTTTAATTTTACAGAGGGTAAATTGCATTCAACCCATTTTTTGGATAGGGTGTGATTTTTAATCTGCGAATTCTTCTACCAAAAGCTAAAATCCAACTAATACAATTAATATGAAGGTTTAATTACATTTTACCATCTAAATTATATTTTTTACACTCTTACATCTAAAATTATTTTTTGTATACCATATCAATTTTACGAAATTTTGCACTTTGTCATTTATAACTGTTTCTCCAACCAAGTCTTTTGTCGGAAAAAATACATGCAGTGCATATGTGATATTTTTTAAGCAGAAAAATCAACAAAAAATTCAGCCATATATGGCGAAGTTGAGATAGTAAGTTGACAAAAAAAAAAAAAATCGATGGCAAAATAAAATTTACCCTAATATTAATTACTGAGATGTGAAATAATTATGGCTATTGTCATTCAGTCTTTTTTTCATTTGCGGTGAACTGCATACGAAAAAGAAACACGTGCACTATCAACATATATAAAATATGTGTAAATTTATGAAAAAAATACAAATAACCCCTTGTGATATTGTAAATAAGCAAATTACCCCTCTATGAAAAAAAAATAGCAATATTTACCTCATATATTTTTAAAAAACACAATAATTTACATATTTTGTAAAATGAAGCATTCATTTTAAAAAACACCGGGGTAAATTACTATTTTATTTTTATAGGAAGTAATTTGCTCATTTGTAAGATTCACCCGTAAATTTATACACAGACATATTCATACCATTACTAGTAAAGAAATTTGAGCAAAGAAAGTCATGAGTGTAAAGTTGCATATAACTAATAATTACCAATAAGCATCCCAACCATGTTCGCGACTGCATGAAGGAAAGAACCGTCGGGTTCTGACTGCGCCTCAACGCCTAACTTCTCTTCTCTTCCCAAACTCTCCAAGTCCTTGCCGCTTTCACCACTGCTGCTCTTCGCCTTAACTTCCTCCCTGTAAACGCCGACGTCTGCGCGGATGCCGACGCTCCTCCACTCTTGGGATTCACTGGCCACTTGACTTGGATGGGGCGAACAATCTGAGTTCTGGCTGCTTTGCTGCAGCTCCCGGGATTTCGAGATCATGGCCCGCAGCGTGTTCATGGCTCAGGAGCTATATAGTTCACCTGCGTATAATGGTTTGGTTGAATGTCGATGGCGGAGGTATAAGGGGGCCGAGGAGTGGTATTTATAGCTTCGGAATCGATGGCCGTGTATGAATATTGTCAAAAGGACGATCACGGTTGGGGAAGAGAATAATTTAATATATTATGTATAAATTATAGCGATATTGCTTGATTTGAAATTTGATTACGCAAACAACCCTTATTTTTTATTAAATTACATGTACGTCTTTTGAGAGGATGTTAGTGCAGTGTATCCAAAGAGTGTTTTCATAAAGTTTCGTCGTTGAATAGGGGAATTATACGAGTTAAATTCATTTTGACCCCCTGTGTATGGAAAAATATAAAAAAACCTCTTATGAAAATTTAAATATAAAAATTCACCCTTATGCTATGAAAAAAATGACTCACATACAGCCCCCTAGTCAACCTGATCTCAGGGGGTTTTTTGAATATTTTTTTATATCACATGGGGTGTAATTGATACTTTATTTTTTTTTGGAATCTTTTTTTAACATTCTAAATATTACAAGGGATCTTTGAATTTTTCGCAGAACAATACTTATAATTACAACTACAAAGTCAAGGGGTGTACTTGTAATTTTATGAATGACAAGAGGTCTGAGGCCTAACCTCTGTAAATGTCAATATATTTTAACCAATATTTTAATATGCCTCTCCTCTTATTTGGCTTAGCTCTAATATCGTGTTAAACGATTATCTCATCTAAATGTTTAAGCTTTTAAGAGAAAACATTATTTACTATACTCGTACACTGCAGAATCCATTGTTGATGGCTTAATATAGAAGAATTATGATGTTAAAATAAAGGGATAATTACACTGTCTTTTTTTATGTTTGAAGTAATTACACGTAAATTCTCTGTGATTTGAAAAATTACATTTAGTACTTCTGAGCTGCTTCCGTCTAACAAATAGTTCTCTCCGTTAGTCCAAATTCACTGAATTGATAAATATTAACAAAAAAAAAAAAAGGATGAACATTGATATTTACTTTCGATTGATTTATTACAGACTTAATTATATATTGCAACTCAAACAAATATTTTCTAACTAAACTACCTTTAACTGTGAAAATATATCTCCTCACATGCATTAACATGTGAAGATGTATAAGGTTAATTTTATCATAGAAAGATTTATTTAACCTGCAATAAAACAATAATACATCACAATCGGAGGTAAATATGGATTGTTATTCGATTTTTTATTAATACCATCAAATTCGATGAATTTTGGCTAAGAAATGGATTTATTAATCAGACAAAATAAATATCGAGAATACTAAATGTAATACTTCAAATCATAAAATTTTTACGTGTAATTATATCATATTTTAAGAAAAAAGGAGTGTAATTATATCCAAAATGAAAGAAACTTTTGGCAGGATTCGAGCTCCAACTTCCTGGGTAAATTCCATGTTCTCTGAGTTGAATATACCTACCCAACTCCAATATCTTGTGTTACGTCTTAACAGATATAATCGAAGTGTAACCATCACGTTGTTCATAAATTTAAATTATTTCAACGAAGGAAATACTAACTTATACAATGATAAATGTTGTGTATATATTATTCTAATTTTCCTCTATAATAATTTAATTTTTTTAAATGAAGTGATCGTCATTATAAAATAATATGATATTAATGATTAACTATTAAGTGATAATTTTAAAATTATCATTATTAATATATATTAAGTTGCAATCATTTTTTTCTTGTCACTATATAATGGTAAAATTACATTTTTGGTCCTGTAAATTTAGGTCGTTAGCACTTTTAGTCCTGTAACTTACTTCATTTACACATTTAGTCCTTTTTTTGACGAATTTAGTCCTTAACATCTCACATTTGGTCCTTTTTTGGCAAATTTAGTCCTGTATTGACAATTTTTGTCCTAACGACTCATAGTTACAGGATCAAAAATGAGATTTATTATAGTTTGAATAGGAGCAAAATTGTCAACACAGGACTAAATTTGTCAAAAAAGGACCAAATGTGAGATGCTCAGGACTAAATTCGTAAAAAAAAGGACAAAATGTGTAAATGAAGTAAGTTACAGGACTAAAAGTGCTAACGACCTAAAGTTACAGGACCAAAAATGTAATTTTGCCCTATATAATTATTAGTGACAAAAATGTGTGTAAAGTTATCACTAAATACAATTAGTGACATATCTATAGCGACTACTTAGTGACAATATAAAATAGTGACAACTATTTGATATATTTTTTAATACTAGCCGTCGTGGTACACCGTTTCTGCGTGCATGTAATAAATAATATGTTACCTTTTAAACTATATTATGAATAAGAGAAAAAAAAAAATATATATATATATAATATATATATATAGAAAAGAAAAAAGAAAGAAAGAAAGCAACAAAGAAGAAAAAAAGAAATTTAATTCAAGGGTATTATGGTATAACGAAAAAATTGGTGTTGTGGTGTCATAACCGTCATTTGTCAGAGAAAAATGCATTTTCTTTTTATATAGTATAGATTAAATGATTCTCGTCTCTTATCCAAAATCATATTTGGTTGAATCAAACCAATCACACAACAATTGTTATAATACATTTGTCATGTAATTGACGATTTTTCTTAAATCGCACACTAGTTACATGACGGGAAATTCTAGCTTCGACCCATTTCGGTCAAATTTGAACCAATCATATAGCAAGTGTAATTCACTTGCAGTGTGATTGGTGTACAATTAAATGAAAGTGACCAATCACAGAACAATTGTATCAATCACAACAAGTGTGATACACTTGTTCTGTGATTGATTTAGTTCGGCCAAACCTAATTCATACAAGAATTTTCAGTTACTGAATATATACAATACTTACTACGTAATTGGTTCAAATCTAACGAAGTCAAATACGAGCCACAATAAATTGCCATATGAAGAGAACAAAATACATAATTTTTTGAAATTTTTTTACCCGGACCAGATTTAGTCGAACCAAACCAATTACAGAGCAAGTGTATCACACTTACTATGTGATTGATCACTTTTTTATGAACTGTACGCTAATTACATAACAAATGTATTGCACTTGCCATATGATTGATTAGGGGCTAGAATTTCCAATTATACAAAAAATATATTACACGATTAGTTCAAATTCGACGGTATCCGAAGTTACAAGTTCCCCCCCCCCCCCACCCCCCCACCCCAAAATTCTGTATCCAATTCCCTAGTAGAACAAATTCCTCTAATAGATGGGATTCCTTATGAAGTATGAGCCTAACTTCTCCAATTTACTAGATTAGTTGCATGGACATGATTCTCCTCACAACCTCATACCATATCCCAAATATATATTTTACTTTTTGGAGGATCCTCTAGAAATTAAATATCCTCTTACGTAACATAATATATTCTCATCTACACCTTTATATATATATATATATATTATATATATATATATATATATATATATATATACTTAGGTAATTTATACTTTTATATAATTAAAAAGTAATTTGATGTTTTTAATTTTTTTTGTCACTTATTTTTATTTTTTGTTTTATTTTCATTTCCCTCTCTCACTTTTGAATTTCGACTTCTCTAAACTTTTTTTTTTGGATACGTTTTATTTATTCAATTAACATTTTTTTTAAAAACAGAAATTTTTTAAGTTTAAGATTAATAATGCAGACATATTTAAATGTGTTATATATAATAGTCCTTTTATAATTGATGAAAAACATATAGTTTCTGTATTTTATTTAATCTGCCTGATCTGTCATTTTTCTTTTATTTATTAATATCTCATTTTAATTAATTTTTTTTTATCTCTTCTCAACATCCACATCCCCACGAGACTTCCTCGGATATTTATAACTGAATAAAAGCATATATTTTTTTTAAAAAAATATTACTTATTTATTTAATTTAATTTAATTAATTAATTCAGTTTGTCGCGTACAATAATAATTTGTTATTCTGGAAACCAATATTTCTCAGAACATGATAGTTAATCTAAAATGGAACATACATAAACCATATTAATAATTCGGATACTTACATTTACACTCCCTTATATATCTATGCTTTGTTTACACAAACTATCACTATATGTTGCATACCTATAGAAATTTTTCTTGACAACCAAAAAGTATATATGCAGTTTGTATAACGACGTTGACGTTTTGGGGAGTGTATGTGTAGTTTTTTAAAAAGTATCGGTGATTTGTATAAATAATGTTGATATTTTTTGTAGATATACTTATTGATGGGGGTATATCATACCCACTTGAAAAAAAAAACATAAACAACCCTCCAACAGCACTAAAATACCACTGGAGCTCCAAAATCCGCATCTTTCTACTGAGCAACCTGACTCGCTATGGTAACCCAAGATCTAAATTATAAATCCTCTGAAAATTTATGATTTGAGATGAAACCACGTGGATTAGTAGGTGAGCACATGTAGCCCTATAAATACTCTTATTCCAGGCATTTATGATAAGATATTTTTATGAGTCGCTATCTTATTTACTACTGCAATTACTATTTATCATTTTAAATTTGGGCTGATTTAAGTATCAGAGAGCCTTCATCGATGACCATCTCAATTAGCGTGACGTATTTTTCTCTTCTCAGATGTGCTCATCCCTTTCACTCTGCATATTGTCGGACTTCCACTGTGTGAAAATGATGCCAAACGAATCAATCTGATCTGATGCAAAGCCGACATCTCCCCTGTCTTATGGGAGAGATTCTCAGCCTCATCATTCCTCCACTTGAAAATCTCTTGTTTTCACTCATTCCATCCTATTCCATCCCTTTGGAATTTCAGATCCTTCATCAAATAAAAAAATAAAAAATAAAATAATAATAATAGAATTTTTTGGGTAATTTCCGACTCCTAATAACAATACTGTTTATTTGATTTCAGACCCTAAATAGTTATTAGGCTAAATCACAACGGGCTTTCCTGATACTTGGGAAATACTCGAACAATATAGTCCCTTTGCGGCTCTCTCAACAAACAGTTAATATTTTTGAATGCCTCAAATGCATGAAATTTTGATAATTTTTTACTTCTCTCGATTAATGACGGTCACTGCGGTTAAAAAAAATAACCATAGAAATGCATGAAAATTATCTTTAAGGAAAAAAAATGTAAAAGTGTGATAAAATTTTATACTGAAATCGAATAAGTGATATTTTTAGGGGCCAAAAGTATAATTCTCTCATAATTTTCTCTTTTAGAAAAAGACTTTTATTTTATTTTTTTGAAATATTAGTAATTAATGAAAATTATTATTTCTACAAAAATAGTTTCCTCTCCAAATTATCCACATTATTTTAATTGAAGTTATTATAAAACAAAGTTAACTATGGTGCTGCCTAATTTTGATCATTTGTATATTGGTTAAAATATATATAATCTAGTTCATTATTTATATTTAAATAGAGATAACATAAGATACTAATAATTAAACTTACCTAAATACAATTAACAACGAGTAATAAAAGTGAACTTTTTTTTAATTGATTCTAGAGAATATTTTTGAAGACCAAATCATTATTTATCTTAAAATATTTTCAAGAATCTTTAATCTATTCTTAATTAAGCTTGTGAAAATCATATAAAACAAGTTACATCGTGATCTTTGGGTCGAGATAATGTAGACTAGCAGGGGCATTCAATTGCAAACAAGTAACCGAACTATAAAAACGAGCAAATATTATATTAATTAGAATGTTCCAGCTTAAAACCCTTTCATACTTAAGCAGTTTAGATACGAGATATCCAAGATAAACACAGATACATTTGTTAGAAAATGGCGTTAATTCAAACCTAAGTTGTCTCAAGTACTTATAAGAACCATAAGTTCGTTTTTGTACAAATTCATGTATAAGAATCTTCACTTTCCATATATTCTGAAAAAAAAAATAATGGGTTTCGAGTCGCACCGAATTCGACCCAACATGAATTAAAAGTACGTAAATCGTCGTCGAAATTTCAGTATCTTATGAAAATATATTTTTGTCCTTTCAATATCAAATTGAATATTTGTTGTAAAAGCAGTCACAAAGTGGAGAGTAACTGCTCTTGCCTCATGCTTGAAATATAACTTACATTCCATGTGAAAACTCCCAAAGGTTCCTCCAAATGTGCAGACTCCTTCTGACTTTTTGGCATACAAATGTGTTTTATCAGAATAAATATTCTCCACAAAACATATGCCAATTTTTACTCAAATAGTAGTTTATGTGAATTTATTCAAATGGTTGCCCATCATTCAAATGATATAACTACGTTTCATTTCTTTTAGATTTGGTGTAATTATACGTAATTTTTTTGTGGTTTGGAAAATTATATCTAATATTCCTGATGTTTGCTTCCATCTAACAAATAAATCTCTTGTTAGTTAAAATTCACTAAATTTATCGATATTAATAAAAAAATTAAAATGAAATTAATATTTACTGTTGATTGATTTAAAACTGATTTACTATTGCAGGTCAAATAATTATTTTCAAACAAAAAAACCCTTATAACGATGAAAATATACATCATTACATGCATTAATAACTTGTGAAGACGTATTAGGTAAATTGGTCATAATATGATTTATTTGACCTGCTATAAGTCAGTAGTAAATCAATTGAGGTTAAATATAAATTATTTTTTTTATTTTTTGTTAATATCAGCGAATTCGGTAAATATTGACTAACAGAGGGACTTATTTGTTAGACGAAAGCAAACTTCAGGGGTGCTAAATGTAAAATCTCAAATCACAAAGAATTTACGTGTAATTACACCAAACTTTAGGAAAAAAAAGTGTAATTATCCCTAAAAAAAATATCTCAATATCTCTCCGGTTTTGGGTTAGCAGCTGCTGAATGTCTTTTCACAATCACATGAAATTCTTAACAGGTTCTAATTGAGCATATATATATATATATGAAAATGTACATCTAACATTCATGAACTGCCTCCATTTGAAAGTTTGAGTTGTTAAAGTTAATAATTAACTAATGTAGACTTATTTTTATTTATATATATAATTAATTAATGTAAGTTTATGTTTGCACCTTGAAGTTCAATAATGCATTTATTAATATTCCGGCTGATCATCACCATGAACTCAATGTGCACAATAGATCGGCCTATTTTAGAATCAATACAGACTAGTTTAGAAAAATCTGATTTAGTATCAGTCCAGTACTGTCCATTGCTGGTTTTGGACATTTAAATGAGAGTCCCAAATTAGTTTATTTTTAAACTCAAACCCGACCTGTAGACCGACCCTGATGAGGCTCGAAATAGGCTCTATTGAGGCCCAATTGGGCTTCTTTCTTTTATTTTTTTTTAATAAAATTAAGGTCTTTTTTTAATAATTACTTAAATTTGTTATTATTTTATGAATATATATATATATATATATATTAAATCATAATATATAAAAAAAAAAATACATATGCTACTTGCAACTTGCAAAATATAATCTAAAATGTGACACCAAACATAATAGGTCCCTCCCGGACCCTATCATATGTTCCGAATGAACATCTGAGTTTCTTGTTTGTTGAGCTTTAAGGTAACTATTTAGGTGTTTTTCTTTCTTTTTATATATATATATATATAATATATATATATATATATATATTGTTAAAACTTGCATAACTTTATTTTCTTTTCTGTAAAAAAAGGTTTCGACACCAATGTAGCAACGTGGTTCCAACATACCTTCAATAAAGCTCACAAAGACCATAAGACGCAAACTCGATGACCTATGAGATTCGAGTGGCATTGCTCGTAATCTAGTTTATTTTGGAGTACCAACAAGGCAAAATTGGTGGTGTATATCTTTTAATTTTTTCATTTTATAACAATTTGACACGAGACCCAGCTAGGTAGGCCACTGAAGTTTATGGAGGTTTTAATCGATTATCGAAAGAAGAAGTCCGACGGAGACTGGAGTAGCTCGAAGGCGACAGAGGTAGTAGTAAGTGTAAAGTACTTTTGTTCAATATTTTATTATTTTATTACTAATTCTATGGTTTTTTTTTTAGAAACGTTGTGAAAAATAACTAGAGGAGCACACCTTCCATTTGCCTAAGGAGGAGCTTTGGATATTAGCAGCAGGTTCAAACAAAAAGGGACAGTTGTGGGTGTGAGGTTTAAAACCTCTCAGAGACATTGGGTCTAGTGATACAACACCATACATTACCTATTTACTATACTTTTATTCAAATTTCTAATTTACCATCAACCATAGAAACAATCCTCGTAAAGTCATAACAAATTTACGATGATTTTTGAAAAGGCCAATCCATCCCAAAAAGAGCAACAAGATTGTGTCTTTACAATGATTTTTGAAACGGCCAATCCATCCCAAAAAGAGCAACAAGATTGTGTCTTAATTCCGTTGTAACAAGGGAGTGCCAGGCCGTCGCCCGATACTGTTGCGACAAACGTATTGGTCGTAATAACAAGACAAAATTAATTTAAATTTGCTACGGATAGAAGTTATATAATCCATCTTAAAAGTATGGTCGTCCATTTCTTCCCATCATGTGATGCAAACTTGACATCCCAAAATGTGTTTTTTACTATATTTTTCGCAAATAAATAAATAAACTTTGCGATGATAAAATTTTTCGTCGTGGAAATTTTACAATGAGACTTTTTGTAATTGACTTCAGGTTGCCCTTACGTTAGTCACAAATGTTATTATGCGACTGATTTCTTGAATTTTCCATCGCAATAAATTAATTTTTTTAGTATTTGAAAAATAATATAAACCTGTTTTGTCCTTCCAAATAATTTCTTTAATTTTTAATTGTATTTTAAAAATATAAATATGAATATGTTACAACTTTTCAACTTTCATATTTTTCCAGCCAAAAAACTTTTTAAAATGAAACAATTAATTATACCAGTCTGTCTAATGAGGTAAATTGTTTTATTTTAAAAAATATAAGAAGATAAATTAATTGTGTATTTTAAAAAATACAGAAAGATAAATTATTATTTTTTCTCCATAGGGGGATAATTTACTCATTTAAAATATTACATGAGAGTTGCTTGCATTTTACCCTTAAACTTTGTATTCGGCAGACGAGGACAATAAACATTGGAGAATTTTTGTCCGGATCAGGTTTGGTCGAACCAAACCAATCACAGAGTGAGTGTATCACACTTGCTATGTGATTGGTCACTTTTCCTGAACTGTACATCAATTACACGACAAGTGCATTGCACTTACCATATTTATATTAGTTCAGATTCGACCGGCGTTGGAAGTACTTTTATTTTGTCTGAAGAATTTTCTTCGTTCTCTCCATCACATCATTGAAGAAATAACATACCAAAACTTTGACTGTCCAAACAAAATAATGACCAACTGTACTAGATTGTTTTTGTTTCTCTGGTCTCAATAGATCAACAACTTTGTTGAAACGAAGCCTCTGCATGCACAACAAATGTTGTCACTTATGACTTAACTACAACAAGTAAAAACTCAATTACCCAGAAAAATATTAACAAGAATTTGCCATTTATGACAAGTTACTGTTGTTTCAGACGTAAATATTATTACTATTAAAATTATGACGATTACTATTTTTTTGTAGAATAAATTTTCTTTGTTTTATCAGTCTGAATTCACTATAAGACACTAGCAACTGTGGCACGTCATTTCTGCGTGCATATAATAAATAATTTTTCATACTTTAAAATATATTATAAATAAGAGCAAAATATACAAATAAATACATGACATTAAAAAAAAAAAAATTTATTATTTAATGCAAAATTTGAAAAGTTAAATGAGTTAGTTATCTTATTACTTAAATGACATTTTTTATTTCACAAAAAATTGGTGCGGCGGTGTCACTAACCGCCGTTTGTGAGTATGGAACCCCTTTCATTTTTATATTAGTATAGATATAATATTTAATTATAATTAATAATAAATAGTCGTAGCATTGTTGGTTGTTGGTGGTGGTTTTTGTGGGGGTGTCTAAACCATTCGTCATGGCTATAAGTTATGGCAAATGTCTTTAACATGGCTCTTAGCTGCAACAAATAATTTTTTCATGGTATATAAACTAATTCTTTGCATTGATTTTATGTAATCGTGGTTAATAATAGTTGTTTATCACTTTTTTTTAGCCATAGCCGTTATTGTAGCCAATAGTAATTTTTTTTCTTCTAGTGATTATATTAAAACGGTATTTGGACTTTAAAATTTTATGTGAAAGATATTATAAGTTGATACATGTTACTATCAGATACACTAGAAAAAAAAATGACTATTGACTATAATTTTAATGACTATATATGGACTAAAAATTACAGTAAATAAATTTTATTTACCATAGTTAAATAAAATAGTTGCCAAACTATAGATTTACTATTAAGAAAAAATTATTTGTCATGGTAAAAATATTTGTCATGTCTTTTAGTCATACTAAATGTTTTAGCCACCCTTGCAGATATCTCGGCCAATAATCGTTTATGGCCATAGTCATCGACTATTTGCTACGATTTTTATTTTACTTTTAACCATGATAATTAGCAATGGTTAAATATTGTTGCATTTTTTATGGTGATATATACTAATTTTAGGCTTATTATAAAATATTAATTATATCTTATTTTAGCAATAACTAGGGTCTTGTTTGTTTTGATAAAATAAGATAACTATAGAGCATAAATTATTGTTAGTACTGACAATTATATATTTAATATGAATATATTGAAAGATGTTAATTTAAAAAATAAGTTAGAACTCCTTTTGTTTTTGGATCTTATTAGGTCATTTTCAAAAGAACTTATAACATGTAGAAATCCATGAGCACCATAAATATTAATTGATATTTGGATATATATATATAAATTGAGAAATTGAAATGAAATTAAAATTTTAAATTAAATTTCTTTTTGACCAAAAAAAAATTATGTCGAGGTATTTTTTTTTCTTTTTACTGTGATTAATAACTCGTTCAAGATATTGCAATGACTAATGGACACGTGCCATGAACGTGCGCCTTTTTATTACTTTTTGAATGGGATATTTGAAAGACAGCAAAATATGAGGAATTTTTTGAATTTTGGGACTAATTAACTTTGTTTAACTTGTAAAATTTTTTGGATTATATATATATATATGTATGAAGATCTTCCTATTAAATGAAATTAAAAGTATAATTTTGTCCAACTAAACTAACAGTCGTATATATGAGAAGCGCGTGCCAATTGCTGTAAAAAATTAACAAAAATCTAATTTTTGAACAAATTTTGCGACCTTTTCTGAAATTTGATATAGAAAACAAAGTTCCGGAAAGTGTAAAACCATTTTTATATAGAGCCCATATTCCGTGGGTTAAAAAAAAACATATTTGCCTAACATTTAATAAATTTTTTAGTTAATTATATTTAAAAACCTCTCTAAAAATATGAGATTATACATTCCTTCAAAGAAGTTTTGAAATTATACTTACATCCTATTCGAAAATTCTTCATTTATATATACCTAACTCTTTTCTACTAGTGTTTAGACAAAAAATACTGATGTTAGCAATTACATAAGTTTTTAATTTTGCCACTCATTTAGCATTTTTATGTATATTTTTGTACTTATAAAAAGATAAATATAATATACATGTATTATATATATGGAGTGGGGTTGACATCATTACATAAATATAATATATATATTTATGGAGTGAGGTTATCATCATTAAATTTTTCCCCTTATACGTACAAAATTATTACATGGGAATATTGAATGAGGGGTCAAATTAAAATTTTATGTAATATTTTTGCTAACGTCAGTATTTTTTCATCCAAGTCATAACGAAAGGGGATGTGTAAACAGTGAATTTTTAGATGGGGTGTAACAATTTCAAAACTTCTTTAAAAAAAGGGTAAATTACAATGACTTGTCATGAGGTTTGACATAATTACGAATACCCTCTCGTTGTTTGAAAAATTACCAATACCCTCCTAATTTTAACGGTCGTCTAACAATTATCATAATCCGTTAGGTTTTCATTCATTTTTTGTGATGAACTGACCAAACTACCCTTATGGATTAAAATTTATAATTTTATTTATTTTTAAAAAAAATTAGTTTTTTTTATGGACTGAATGGATAATTTTTTTATAATTTTTAAAATTTTTCCATCCACCCATTTGATTTTTTTTACAAGTTTTTAATTTAAAAAAAATAAAAAAAAAATACTAAAAGGGCAAAGTTGACAATTGCATACCTCCATCCAAGGATTATATAATTTCATCAAACATTAGGGGGTATTTATAATTTTTCGAATAATGAAGGAGTATTTATAATTATACCAAACCTCAGGAGATGATGTTGTAATTTATCCTTAAAAAAAAGTGCAAATTTCACATTTTTAGAGAGAGTTTAATTAGTACAATTAATCCTAATTTTTTTAAATATCGTACACAATATTTTAAGTAACTTAATTACAACTCATCCAAACACACCCTATATTAGGTATAGACTAAAGGCATTTTCAAACAATTCATTCCCCTGAGACCATACATAACTTTCAAATTAGAAAATTAGAAAATTCAAACTTTGGTAATGAATATTTTACCAGTACAAATTCCACAAAAAAACCTAATAGCAGTTTAAAATTAATGGTAAAGATCATGTTCTATCACATATTGATCTTATTATATATAAAGGGATAATTACAGTATTTTCCTCCAAAATTTGGTATAATTATACGTAGATTTTCTGTGATCTGAAAAATTACATATACTACCTCTAAAGTTTGCTTTCGTCTAACAATAGGTCCCTCAATTAGTGAAAATTTACTGATATTAACAAAAAATAAAAAATTGATATACTTGCCCTAAATTGAGTTATTTTTGACTCATTGCAAGTCAAATAAATTTTTTTTCAACTAAACTACCTTTACTTATAACAGTGAAGATATACCTCCTCACATGTATTAACGTGTGAAAATGTATGAGGGTAATTCGGTCATATAAATATTTATTTGACCTGTAATAAATAAAAAATAAGTCAAGAGGGAGTAAATATAGATTTTTATTTGTTTTTTGTTAATTTCGATAAATTCGATGAATTTTGACTAACATATGAACTTATTTATTAGAAGGAAACGAACCCTAGGGATGCTAGATGTAAATTTTCAAATTATAAGGAAGTAGAGTAATATTATCCCTATTATAAATCCATATCCAACCACGCGTATATTGTTTGCAATTCTACTTTTAAATAATAATATAATTCAACTAATTTCATTTATTAAATTTAAAAATAAATACGTCTTATTCGCTTGTTGACGTAGCACTAATATGTAACATGAAAGTTTGATTGAAGATTCAAATTCGAATTTAACAACAAAATGCAACAGAGTGTTAGGACTGACAAGCCGTTGTCCGAATTTTCAGCTGGACTTTGCTGCCATGCACATGTTTTTGGAAAAACTGAAAACAAAACAAAAGAAAAACCAACAACGAAAATTTTTGTATCGATGAAATTTGATCGACCCAAATCAATTACAAAGTAAATATAATATTCTTGCTATATAATTGGTTATTTTTTTAAAAAATTACGACAACCACACAACAAATGTAAGAAAATTTTTGTTCGGGCCAAGTTTGGTCTAACCAAATAGATAACGGAACAAATGGATTATGCTTCTTATGTAATTGGTCACTTTGGCTGAACTGTACACCAATCACATGACAATTGTTGCACTTGCCATTTAATTGGTTCAGACCGGTCGAGTAAGAATTTTCCCACAAATATATTGCACTTACTATATGATTAAGGTCAGTCGAGTGCGAGTTGGAATTCCACAAACTAACAGTTTGCTTTGAAATTTCAAATTTATTACCTTCCCTAAGCTATATATATCCAAAAATGCAGAAGCATTGAAGTAGAGCAATCCCTCATCATATCTGCCTTCCAAGAACATGGATTTCCAGTTCCTCCCTACCAATATCACTACTCTGTTCCTCTTCTTCTCCGTCGTCTTATTCATCAGCAGAAGATGGAAGAAATCGAAAGACAAGAACGAACCGGCAAACCTCCCACCCGGCCCGCCAAAGTTACCGATAATCGGCCACGCACACCTCCTCGGACGACTCCCTTTCCGCTCTTTCAAAACCCTGGCGAAAACCTATGGAGACATCATGCACTTCAAGCTCGGTGAGGTTTCCACCATCGTCATATCGTCGCCCGCGATCGCCAAAGAGGCGCTCAAGACCCGCGATCCTATGTTCGCGGACAGGCCGGAGAGCGTGGCTGCCAGGATAATGTGGTACGACTATGTCGACATCGCGTTTAGCCCGTACAACGAGTACTGGAGACAGATGCGTAAAATATGCATTGTGGAACTCTTGAGTGCCAAGAATGTCCGGTCGTTTGGCTCCATAAGGAACGACGAGATTGCCTTGCTCATGCAGACGATACGGTCGTCGGCTGGCTCTGTGATTGATCTGACTGAGAGGATATTCAAGCTGACGAGCTCGATAACGTGCAGGGCTGCATATGGTAAGGTGTGCAGGGACAGAGACGCCCTCATAAAGCTCATGAACGATGCAGTGGTTTTCACAGGAGGGTTCATGTTGGCTGATTTGTTTCCCTCCTCAAAGCTGCTTAATGTTCTGAGTTGGAACAAGATGAGATTGGTGAGGATGCGTCGGAAGCTTGATGTGATTCTTGACGACATCATCAACGAGCATAAAGTCAATTTGGCGCGTATTAGGAGCGCAGAAGAGTCGGGAAGAGGCGATGCAACGAGAAGGGGAAACGGGGAGTTCGGGAACGAAGATCTGGTCGATGTTCTACTACGGCTGCAGGGAAGCGGAGAGCTTGAATTTCCGATAGCCAACGACAACATCAAAGCGGTCATTTACGTAAGAGAATTTACCTCCTTCTTATATGTGCGGAAAAATTATTGTTTTAGGTCCGACGAGTTAGGCCCTTATAGCTAGATTTTGATCTTGTTTTTTTTAGGGATAATTACATTTACACCCCTTATCTATTGTCTTTTTACACAAATTATCTATGCCTTTTGAAAAATTACAGAAACTACCCCTGATAGTCTTTAAAACCCCAAAATACCCCTAGTTGACTAGGTCAACTTTCCAAATAATTTTTTAAGGACAGAAATGCCCTTAGAGGTGTTCTGTAATTATCAAAAGGTAGAAGGGGTGTCAAAGTAATGTTTATGAAATTGAGAAATATGACCCCATATAATTTTTTTATTTTTTGTACTAATCTTTAATTTAAACTTCAATTTTTTTAATACTTTTTTTTTTGAATCTCTATATAAAATTACATATTTTAATAATTAAAATATTTAATTATTTAATTAATATATACACTATCAACTAGTAAAATTATTAAAATTAAAAAATTATTGAAACAACGACTAATGGTCGTTGCAAAGTCGTGGTTGATTTGTATTTGTCATAATTTTCTTCTTTTGAATATAATAATTAACCGTAGTGAATAATCATATTTTTTTCTAGTGTTTGTCTATATGCGCCCATAATCATAAAATGGGTTAAATAGAGTTTGTAAAAATACTAATAGCTTGGCACCGGGCAAAATATTTTTTTAATTCCATAAAACAAGGGTCAGAATTGTTTTGGTATTACAACTATGATAGGTAACATTTTTAGTCTTATAAAACTCAAAATCACGTATTTTTAGTCAAGTGTGGAAAAGTCCCAAAAACCACGCCTTTTTTAATTCCAAACGACGCCTTTTGCGTCACAAAACTTTTTGGGACTAAAAATGCGTGATTATAAGTTTTGTAGGACTAAAAGCAGCACTTAGTATAATTGTAGTACTAAAAAAGAATTCTACCATAATTTTATGGGACTAAAAAAATATTTTTCCTGTGTAGGCGGCCCTCGAAAAACAAAAGAGGATAACCGATCCCCTCAGGACACAGTTATCTACTTTTATGAAAATTCAAGAATGGTATTGTCATTTGCTTTTTTTGTTTCAGGGAATCTTACGTTTATTAGTATTTTCACAGGAGTAAAATGCAATTAACCCTCCATATTCCCTTGTGTTATTTCATTCTTACAAGTTTGTAATGGAGATAATCAAACTCACCATGCTGCTATACACAGGACATGTTCTCGGCAGCAACCGAAACATCATCGTCAACGCTGGACTGGGCGATGGTGGAACTCATGAGGAACCCACGCGTGCGGGCAAAGGCACAAGATGAAGTCAGACAAGCCTTCAAAGACGGCAGAACCATCGATGAAAACGAAGTTGGAAAGTTGAAGTACCTCAAGCTGGTGGTGAAAGAAGCCTTGAGGCTACATCCTGCAACTCCCTTACTCTCCAGGGCGTCCAGGGAAGACTCTGAAATCAATGGATATTACATACCTGCCAAGACTAAAGTTCTTGTTAATAACTGGGGTATGGGGAGAAATTCCAAGTACTTTCCCAATGCAGAAAGCTTTGAACCCGAGAGGTTCGAGAGCAACGGTATCGACTTCAACGGAGGCAACTTCGAGTACTTACCCTTTGGGGCGGGGAAGAGGATGTGCCCGGGCATGACGTTCGGCTTGGCAAGCGTTGAGCTTCCTTTAGCCCATTTGCTGTACAACTTCGACTGGGAACTCCCGGGAGGAACTAAGCCGAGTGATTTGGACATGACGGAGAACCCCGGAATAAGTGCACCGAGGAAACACCATCTGCACATAGTTGCCACTCCTTATGATCCTTCTTGCCAGGAAATTAGACACATCAATTAAAGATTCATGACGAAATTATATATACCTCCAGTGGTTTCCGGATGATCAACCGTAATCTCTGTTGTGATTCAAATAAATTCATGTTAATGGTTAATCTAAGGTATCTTTCCTGACATTGTAAAACTGTGTTGATTATTTATGCAGAATAAAAAGTGAAGTTTTTCCTTCTTCTACGCGTAGTTTTGTTGTGTGCACTTCGTATAACTACAAGCTGATTTGATGGAATTTTTTGAAGATCTGAAATCATAGGTACTTGACTTTTTCAGTAACACACAGCTTGTTCAACTTGTCTATTCAAATTTTTATTAAATCTTTATATTGGAGTACTTTTACACCTTAAGGTAGGAAAAGAACTAGAGTTGTGTTGTTCGTTGTTGAAGGGCTTAAGTACTTGCGAACCATCTGTTGTGGTAATGTGGTTGAAGAAAGTCCGTAAATCAAGGACTTGTAATACCGGGGAACAAATTGATCAAAACAAGGTATAAATTTATGGAGACATAATTTTATTTTTGAAAATATGTTGGGTTTGATCATAAACATAGAGAATGCATAGTTGGACTATATATTTTCTTTGAAATGGCAAAATGGTCGCTAATTAGGCATAAAGACCAAAACTGTCAATATTTTAGAAGTTGAAGGACTAAATAATTTCAATATTTTTAGAGACTGAAAAAGAATTAATGATAATATTTGAGGACTAAATCTATAATTATCCCGCATAATTCTTATGGACTTGGCAAGGTTGATGAGTGATCCAGTTTCATCAAAGTGTCACCAATTAAGGGCGCAGGCCATGGCTTGGGATCCTCTACTCCCATATCATACTCCATTTCCTATTGCATCAATAGATTGATGCCACGTGGACAATTTTAAAAGAAGATAAAAGTCCTGTGCATGAAAGAGAAAATACTAATAAATATATGGGCAAGAGAGAGAAAATCCAATATTCTTGCTTCCACACACTACATACACAACATTTACAATTACACACACCACCGTCTCCTCTGTTTATTATTTCTTCTCTTCTCATTTGTAATCGGTCCTCACTTAAATAATATTTTGTTGTAAGTAGAACCAAAACTGTTTTTTTGTATATACTAGCAGTACATATTTGAATAAATATGTAATTCAAAATATATAAATTTAAATATTTAAAAAAATAAAAATATAAAAATTATTAATAAAAATATACAAAAAATTTTGACCTGTATTGAAAGAAAAATTAAATATATTAGGTATTATAATATCACAAATTTGTATAATATAATGTAACTTACATAATAAAATTAAGGGATAATTACACTCTCACTCTCATTTCTTGTGGTTTAGAAAATATATCTAATACCTCTAAAAGTTTGCTTTTGTTTAACAAATAAGTCCCTTCGTTAGTCAAAATTAATTGAATTTACTTATATTAACAAAAAAGAATTAAAAAAATCTATATCAACACCTGATTGATTGATTATTGACTTACTGCATGTCAAATAATTTTTCTATAATCAAATTACCCTCATACATCTTCACGCATTAATGCATGTGAGGAAGTAGACTTTTATCGGTATAAGGGTAGTTTAATCTGAAAAATTTATTTGATCTGCAATAAGTCAATAATCAATCAATTATATTAAGGGTAAATTTCATTCTGTTTTTTATTTAATATAAGCAAATTCAGTGAATTTTGACTAATAGAGGGACTTACTTGTTAGACGGAAGCAAACCTCAGGGGTGCTAGATGTAATTTCTCAAACCATAGAGGGTCTAAGTATAATTACATACACCAAACTTCGGGGGTGAGTGTAATTATCTCTAATTAACTATCATTCTTTGGCTAAAAAATTGCACATGACCTAATTAAATTCTAATTTTAATCCTGCAACTTAGAAGGTATTGACTTTTTAATCCTATAACTCAAAAAAATTATTTTTTTTATCCTACACATATTTATTTACTACCCTTTTCTTAGCAATTAGGCAAGTACTTTTTTCTTTTAAATAAAAGCTCTTGACCATCTTCTTTTGAATATACTTCAAAATAAGATTTTTAATTAAGTTTAAAATTTTATTTTGATGATAAATACTCTCTAATTTAAAATAGTAATTCTTATATAAAGTTTCAAACTAGTTTTAAGAATAATAAGAAATTAAAATTGAACGATTTTTTTTTTTTTTTTTTTTGCCTTACACATGTAATACTATATACTCAAGTATACTAGACAAGTTAATTTTAGATATTGAGGAAGTATAATTAGTCTATTAATTATTAAATTAAATTAGTTTAAATTCCGTCAAATTCAGCCTTTAAATTAGTGTGTGGAAGCAGGGATATTGGATTTTCTCTCTCTTGTCCATATATTGTATTAGCATTTTCTCTTTCATGCCCAAAACTTTTATCTTCTTTTAAATTTGTCCACGTGACATTAATCTATTGATGCAATAGGAAATGGAGTATGATATGGGAGTAGAGGATCCCAAGCCGCAGGCCATACCTCTCCATTTTAGATATCTTAGTTTCACACTACTACCCGAAACGATATCACATATTGTGTCTTTGAACATCATTGGAACACTATTCAATACTTCTTAGAGTTTGACTTTGATGAAATCATTATTTAAAAAATTATGAATATTTTAACCGCTGTAGTTACATTACTCGACTCCTCGAGTTCCAAACTATCATTTAAATATTGAAAAAATTATAATTTTAGTCCTGTAACTTAAGGGGGTGACATTTTTAGTCTTATACAAATTGATTTTAACAATTTAGTCCTGTAACTTTATAATTTTGGCAATTTTAGTCCTTTTTGGCCTGAAATTGCAATTTACTTGCAAATTTTTAGTCCTGTAAATAAATTCATGTAGGACCAAAAATACCAATTCCTCTAAGTTATAGGACTAAAAGGGTCGATGTCCCCTAAGTTATAGGACGAAAAATGCGGAAAAAAAAATTGCCAAAATTTTAAAATTACAGGACTAAATTGTGAAAATCAATTTGTACAGGACAAAATGCCTCCCCCAATAAGTTACAGGACTAGCTACATTTTTTCCTTAAATATTCAATGAAAAACACCTTTTTCAAGAACATTGGTTACTTGAAATAAACCCTTTTATTCCAAGGAGATCCAACATTTCACAATTTTTTTTGGATTTTTAACTTAGGGTAGATCTCATATTCAACTTTACTCAGGCTAATTCTTTTACGTATGTGGGATACCCCATATCTCATAATATGGGATACGTCCTACAATGCCATATCCCATATGGTATTTTGAATACAACCATGCTCTAGAACTGAACAGAGGCTATTTTGTGGTTTAAACTATGTCCAACGTGGTTCATCTCCTCCATAAACGAATATCCTCATGATGCATTATTGTACCTTAGATGGAGGCTTGGATAATCGTACTTTTTTATTCAATCTATTATGAACCTAATATTTAATTTAGAGTCTTCAAACTCATCTATCATAGTATCGCCCTCATGACTCGTGAGACAGAAAAACAATGAAAAATATTCATTTGCGTAGAATGATAGTGCAATTTTCACTAAATTCGAATGTGACATGGCTCGTGAGACCACGAAAGAAAAATAGTAGCATCTCATACTTCATTACTATTAATGGTGGCTCAAGATTGTCAAATCCAAATTGACTTTATCCTTTAATGGGCTCAATTTGTATGCTAAATACAAGTTTTTTTTATTTATTTTAAATGGTTAAATTGAACAAAAAATATGTTTAAGAATGACTAGTCAGAAAATAGAATCAAATCCAAGTCCATGGTGTTCAAGCCCAATAAATATGAATCCAAGTTACTGTAGCCCTATCCATTCCTATAAAAATGACCCTCCACCACTCAAGTCAAAGAAGACATACAACATACAAGATAAGTCTCTACATACGACACACAAGACGCAACATCAAAGGACCAAAGTCCAAAACTCTATGCCACAAAGATGCTATGCAAATGCGAAGGTTCAACGTCTTTTTCGGCATTAAATTCTCAAATCTTGATATCAAATTTCAAGATAACATGTAGTTTGCTCACAAAATCCGAAGAAGAGATACATCCACATCAAAGAACAAGCTTTAAGCCATTTCATCCATATTTGGAGCGAAGGGATTATCTTTTCGTAAAGATTGTATTCACTTTTCTTTTAAATCAGAAAATTTCATTTGTCTCTTGTCTTGTAATTATTTTTACAGACACAAAATTTTGTATGAACAATCAATCTTAGTCATTGTACATCTACACACATAGACATACATATATATATATATATATATATATATATATATATATATGTGTGTGTGTGTGCCTTTTTTAAGTGCTTGTTGTGTATGTATATAATTATTTTGGCCCAAATAAATTGATATGAATTGAAATTTTCTTAAACTAAAAATGATACATAATGAATGTAGAAAAAAATATAAGTTTAATAATATAAAACTATAAATAAGGAGAAAAAATATACTGTATAATTTTTATTTTGTAAAATTAATACTTTTTAATTTATAAAGCACCTATTTATTAAGTTTTAATTAACCTATTTTTATTTTGTAATTATTATAATACAACAAGTTTATCGAAATAATACAACTCACGTGCAATGCACGTGCTTCTCCCTACTCTATACAATAAATATATAAATATTTTATAGGGCACATTGCAATTTTGGTCCAGTATTTTAAGGGCGGTGGCAGTATTGGTCCAGGTTCTTAACGAAATAGCATTTAGGGATATTAGTGCTAAAATTATAGCAATTGCAGGCCAAGAAACCCTAATTTCGCCTGAATTGCTCACGAGGGCCGCACGTGCTCCCGTAAAATTGGAGCTTTTCCTACGTGTCCGACGACGGTGCTGAAGTGGAGAGGGAAAAATTAATCGTCCCACGTGGCAGGCTGACGTGGTTAATTTTTACTTCGTCAGCCTGCCACGTCAAATATATATTTTAAGAGGGTAAAACACAGCACGTGTTCTATATATGTTATCTTCTTCCCTACTAAACATTTAACAAAAAAAAAAAAAAAAACCCTTGACTGAAGAACTGAGAGAGGCAAAATCCCTAGGTGCGATCAGTTGCTACAATTTGTGTGGGCGAGTTTCGTGCTTGGTTTGGAGTAAGTGAGACCACCTATTTGGAGAAAATGGTGATGATACGTGCAGAAAGACATTTGAATATGCCTCCACCAGCATACCATAAGTCCCAACAAAAACTCATTTTTTTGTATTTTGACACAAGAATGTTTGTTGTGCTTGTTTGTGTGTGAAAGTTGTGCGATTATTTAAAAGGGAAAATATATTTTTTGAATGATGCATCCCTGGTCCCCCCCTGTGCCCTAGATTCCCTCTTTTTTGTTGTTTACTGCTTTATTATAATGTACCCTCTGTGTGGGGTACAATAATATAGTTTATTGGATTGGTATGATGTGCTGATTATTTATTAATGTGTTGCTTAGTTTTTTTTTTCTTTGTTTCTTCTATTTACAGACCCTGAATCACAAAGTATTACAGTAGCATTCCACTTTGGGGGTGAACACAGGAATTTGCCTGTTGCAACTTGTATTGGTGGAAAAATTATGAAATTTGACTATGTGAATGCACTTCATATGAACAAGAATAATCTGGACCTACTTTCTGTCCAAGAATAATCTCTTTTCTGACCATGCAACATAGGTATCTCAAACTACTTTCTGTCATTCTATTTAATACTTGTTATACCTTTATAACAAAACTTGTATTTTAATGCAAATAGGAACAAAGAGGTGCATCATCTTCAAGCAATCCAAGAAAGAGGAAACACTCTGTCTATCAATATCCTACTAGGGTAAGTAGTTTATCTTTATTGGTTGTTTTATGCACTATCATGCATAACTAATAAATACTTTGACACAGATGAATATGACTGCTGCTGCATCTGGAGTAAGTGACCAACCACACATCTTGCCTCCTATTGTAGAAGACAATGAGCCAACTGAGATTGAATTCACTCCAGAAATATTAACTGAAGCTGGTCCAAGTCAGACTCAAGCTTCTGTGCAAGGGCCTACTATGTATGAGCAATTGCAAATGGCCCACACAAGTATGTCTGTACAACCACAAACGACATTGCAGCCAAGGCTTAATATTAGGGCACCTCCCCCTATGACAGGCATTGGTGTCATGCTATGTTTCTCTAACATGCCCTTCATTCCAGTTTCCAAAACTATAATCAAGGAGCATGGGAAAAAGTTTGTGGATCTCTCTAAATGGCCTTCTCAATCAGCAAAAGATCACCAGCAAAAGTAGTGTAGTTCAGATTTTAAGTTGTGTTTTATTTGGTACTTTGTAGCACATAAGTTATATTATGGAAGTGTGCATATGGCACCATTTTGGTTAGAATTTTAGTGTCTTTAGTGCCAGCTTTTGACATGCAAAACTGAAACTATGTAATAGCAGTTATGCTTTTTAGTTAATGTCAATGTTATTTCCCTTTGTCTAATTTTGCCTCGAGTATTTGCAGATTTTAGTTGGTTAAATGTACAAAAAAACATTGAAAAGCAATATCATCCATTAGTGAAATATAAGATTACATATTGCAGGTTTTAAATATTACAATGGGAAACAGAGCATTAAATAATCTTCGAGTACATTACAACCAAGTACAATATGAACTTATATACTACACAAAGACACCATCTTCCAGAAACACTACATTACAACCAGTCTACCCATCCACTCTTCCAGAGATCATCTTCATATTCAACTGCCTACTGCAATCTTCTTACTTCTTGAAACACCATCCAATACTCATCCAAATGCACATCAGACACACAACAAAAAGAAGAAGTATCACTTTCCACAACCTCTTCTTACTGCATTTCAGCCTCACTATCTCAACCTCCATTTCATTCTTCTTTCGCAATAATTTTGGGATAATTGCACGTGCCCTTCTACACATTGGAGGGTCCTCCCAATCAAAAAAATCACAACCTCCTCTCTACACCAACAATCAAAAAAAATTATTTCATGAAAATATTGTAGAAGTGGAGGGGAATAGAACAAATAAAAAAAAAAAAAAAACAGAAACTTAAACTTACATTATAATCTCTACATGCATGGAATCTCCTTCCAGGATTCATCTTTGTCCATGACGTTCGAAGAACGGCTCTTCTCCCACAATAGCAGTCAACGAGACCTGTAACACTGCTCATCTTCAATCGCTGGCTCAATTTCAGCTTCAATCGAGTATTTTTAATTTCGGCTTCGATCGAGTATTTCAAAGAACTAGGGTTCTTCAAAAGTAGAATTGGGGGATTTCAATCCTACCGTTGGGAAATGGCTTTTATTTTCACTCTTACTTGATATAACGTGGTGGGTTAATCTGACGTGGCAGGCTGACGTGGTTAAAGGTTAATTTTAACCACGTCAGCCTGCCACGTGGGACGATTAATTTTTTCCCTCTCCACTTCAGCACCGTCGTCGGACTCGTAGGAAAAGCCCCAATTTTACGGGAGCACGTGCGGTCCTCGTGAGCAATTCAGGTGAAATTAAGGTTTCTTGGCCTGCAATTGCCATAATTTTAGCACTAATATCCCTAAATGCTATTTCGTTAAGAACCTGGACCAATACTGCCACCGCCCTTAAAATACTGGACCAAAATTGCAATTTGCCCTATTTTATAAAACAAAAATAAGTATATACAAGACCATATACAATGAAAACTAATTATACAAATTTAGTAATTCTCAATATTTGCCATGCAATGCACTTTGAAATTTGTTATTACAAGACTATCTGAATTTAATGTTTTCAATTAATACCTTTTATTCAGTATCATCACAAATTGAAACAAACTATATATTCATACTTTATAAATAATAGTACAATATAATATATATTATATATATATTATATATAGACATGACAGAAAGATTATGAAAATTTCAACAAAAGATCCATGCTATTAATAATACCATGGAAAAACTTACATTAATATATTTTATTTTCACAAATTATACAAAACTTTATGTAAAACCAGAAGAAGGAACAACAAAATAACTAGACAGGCAGAGTCTCACACCAATCAACTCATCATGTGTAGGATTATTAATTTAAGCAGAGGAAACTTGACAAGCTGGAGGGACCAGCTGCCCTGTAAGTTTTGGCTTTACATTGGCACACTCAGATGTGGCTGCTCCATCGCTTCCTTTGTAGGCCAGATTTATGTTGCTCAACCCCACATTCTCGCATGGACTCCCACTGCTGCATCTGAGCTTCACTGCTACTTTGCTTGCTGATGTTCCCCGGATATCGTCGAAGGTAACGTCACTGATCTTAACACGCGACGGGACCTTATCAAAATCAAGAAAAACCAAAACCCTTTTCAGAAATCCGAGTTCACGACGCGAAAACGAAATCGTCAGATCATTTGCCTTAATCTTTAGCCGTAACTAATGTTTTTTTTGCGTTGTTTACAGAAACAATGGTCAACAATCGTGACTTGTTTCTTGTAGTGCTAGTTCTGGAAAATTACGGTGATCGCTCGGGAATTTGAGCATGCAGAACGTACCTTTTTGTCGCATTTGTAAGGGCAATATTCCTGATCAATGGAAATAGGTGTGCCGACGTTGTTCATGATGATGTTCTGAAAGTGCAAGTCACGTGCTATACCATCTGAAGGGGAAGCAGGCCATGTTTCCACCCTCACTCCATGCACAGTGTTGGTCAGGGTGCAATTCTTCACTGTTACTCCGACCACTGGTTCTTCGTTGTTGTACTTGCCTAGGCTTCCGATGACGATGCCGTGGCCCGGCCCGCACTTCACTTTCTCTATGTTCACCTGTTGGCTGCCGTCGCCCACGGACACGCAGTCGTCGCCAGTTTTGATGTCAGCCTCGGTCACGTTGATCCCGCTCGAACGCACAATGTGTATCCCGTCCGTGTTCAGGCTTTGGTCTGGAGCTGAGACTCTGATGCTACGGAACGTCACGTTCTTGCAGCCCAACACGTCCATGTGGTATTGCTTGCTATCGTAGGATGTGATGGAGTGAATTAGAGCGTTGGTGACTGTGTTGAAGCTCAAATTCTGTTTACAAAGTCCAAGAAATTAGAATTGAAATGCCGACAAACATGTCCTCATCATAAAAAATTCTAATTTGGATCAAATTTGATCGAATCAAACCAATCATAAAGCAAGTGTACGATATTTTCTATGTCATTTGTCACTTTTCTGAACTGTACATCAATCACACGGCAAGTGCATTGCGCTTGCTATATGATTGGTTTAAATTCGACCGAGTCGGGTCCGGGCTAAAATTTTCCGTGAGGTTACATAATTCATTTACATCCTCATATGATGGAAGGAAAAATCGTATTTCTTGTCACATAGAATAAGATCTACTTTTTTGGTCCTTTGTTTAACGCAAATTTTAGAATAATTTAAAAAATGAAGTTTTTCGAAATATTTAGTTCCACATCTGAACTTCTATCAGAAAATAGTTGGTAAGACACTATATTCTGCATCTGGCCATTATTTTTCGATCAAAATTGGCTTTCAATACTAAATGTGTCAAAAATATTGGAAAGTGGGTACCAAAAGTGTAGACCTCTATGCGTTGTGAGACAAAAAATGTTGGGGTAAAATTGCATTTTTTTTGTCTCACATAAGAAGAGGGTCTACAATTTTGTTCTCATTTTTTTTCCAATACATTTAGTCCCAAAAGTCATTTTTTAAGAAAAAGATAAAATAAAATAATAATCACGTGTAGGACACGTGAAGTAATCTTTTTTTTCACGAAAGTTGAATTGTAGAGCCACATGTCTTGAATAAAATTCACGTCCGGAATCATTTTAAAATTTAAAGAAAGCAAAATGGTGAAAAATGTTGATCCATTATCATGTTGGACTAAAAATGTAATTTTACGAAGGATAAAATTATATATATGAATTTCTTTTGTGGAGAAAAAGGAGTGAAAAACTTACAATAGGCATGGAACCACATTTTCCTGTTCCGGCACAATTGTTCTGGTGCCAGGCGAGCTCTCCTTGCCCATCAAACCTTCCTCCTTGGAGGACAAACTTGTCGATGCCTATGAAGTTGATCCAACCGTTATGCGACCTCAATTGGTTCGGGTCAATCGGGGCAACGAATCGGGCTTTATTTGCTTCGATTGTAATCGGAGCTTTACAGGGACCCTCGATTTTCATCGAACCAACCATATAGGTTCCTTTTGGGATCACAACAGTGCTCGCATCGCCTGCATTGCATGCTGCTTTCCAAGCATCCAGGATCGCCTAAAACAGAAGAAAAAAACGTGTTGTGAAGTTCAAAGGAAAAATGAAAATACTGCATGATCCATTTAATTACAGGCTCCATTGCATTCTTCGTCCTGTAATTATGTTTGCTTTGCAAAATAGTCTCAGATGCTCTTACTTTTTGCAGATTTAGAACACATTTGGTAGGAAAGTCCCATGTGCTATGCACGTGTCAGTGGAAGACCACCGGCGATCTAAAATTTTCCGGCCAAACACCTCATAAATTCGCAAAAATAGAAAATATGCAGAACTATTTTGGCATCCTAATAATATAAAAAACTAACAAGTATAATTAGAGGACGAAAAACACAACGTAGCCTTTAACTCTATATATATATATATAGAAGTTTCGAACCTTGCTATCGTCAGCCTTGCCGTCGGCCTTGGCACCATAACTTTTCACATCAAAAACAGCAGCATGGTTTCCGGCCACCATAGCCATCAGCAGCATCCAAATCCAAACACCTCCCATCTTCCCTTTCCTTTGTGTGTATGTGCTCTTTCTTGCTGGTTTCGGAAAGTATGTGTGCGTTGTTGAATGGTGGTACTCATCATTTATATATACATATGTAGCAAACGGAAAGCAAGATTAAGACCACAAAATCTTGAATCTAAATTTGGGAAGTTGGAGAATGTCTGGTAGTTTGTGTATGTATGAGCCATAGTTCTCGCAAGGGCACCTGCTTTTGCGTCCATTTCTCCATCTAACGATCCAAATGCATCCATATGTGGTGACTAGTCGTCACCACACACAAGGTCTCCACGAGTATTAAAAACAAGGGATAATTACACTTTCTTCATCTAAGGTTTGGTGTAATTATACGTAGATCCCATGTGGTTTGAAAAATTACATCTAGCACCTTTGAGGTTTGCTTACGTCTAATAAATTAGTCTCTTTATTAATCAAAATTTACTAAACTTGATGATATTAACAGAAATTTGAAAAAAAATTTGCTATATAACATCGATTGACTTATTACTGACTTATTGTAGGTCAAATAATTTTTTTCAAACTAAATTACCCTAATAACGGTGAAGATAAACCTCATATGCATTAATGCATAAAGACGTATGAGGGTAATTTGATCATAAAAGGATTTATTTGACCTGTCATAAGTCAGTAATAAGTCAATCGGGGTAAATATATATATTTTTTTTAATTTTTTGTTAATATCAATAAATTCGGTGAATTTTGACCAACAAATGGACTAATTTGTTAGACAAAAGCAACCTTCATAGGTGCTAGATGTAATTTCTTAAACAATATGAAGTTTACGTATAATTACACAAATCTCAGAAGATGGGAGTGTAATTATCCATAAAAATAATCATGGAGTGAGATGAGGTGAAAATGAAATTTGTGAAATAAACAAATGTGCGTGGTATGAACTGATGAGATGTAAAGAAGTTTGTCAGAATAAAAAAATGTGGAGACCAAAAAAAATATATGGAAATTTGTGAAAAGAAGAATTCAGGAAAATAAGGTGAGAGAGAAACGTGAAGTAGTGGATTAAGAGAACAAAAAGTATTATAATTGTAAAGTTATTAAAAAATTATTAAAATTACTAGTTTGGCCAAAAAAAATTTAAGGAAAGCAACGAATTAAATGATAAATTTAGGTATTTAAAAATTGGAATGGCAAAAAAATTTTCTTTTAACAGAATAGATGTCAATTGGCTAGAATAGCCTATACTACTAAAAGAGCTAGCGGCTAAAGACCCGGCTGTAAGCCTGTTTGTAAGCCAAGAGAGCTCCCCGAGCCGAGCATTCCTGAGTTTATGAAGGAATGCAGTAAGGCTCTACTACCTTTATATGTTCTTGAGGTAGCATTAGCCAAATAAACTAAAAAATATAGCACGTATCCCTGTGATTAATATTTGGATAAAATTGTCTTTATGTTATATGTACATATTTCACTAGAAGAAATATAGTATTTAATTAGACTTAATTATCATGATTAATAATAAATAATTATAACAAATAGTCATTTGTATGATTTTGCAACGGTTGTTGGTTGGGATGGAGACTTAAAAACATTTGTCATGACTTTTATTTTACAATGGCTATTAGCTGCGAGAAATAATTTTTTCAAGCGTAAAAGGTAGTTTTTTGCGGTGATTTTATTTAAACGTAGATAATTACTATTATTTATCACGATTTTTAGCCATAGCGATTAATATTATAGTCAATAGTAATTTTTTTAATCATTTTGCATCTTAAATTCAATTAAAAAATTTTCAATTGAAAAAAAATATTTTATTTACAATAAAGCAAAATGTAATTAACAAGTTAAGTAGTGCAAATTTTATAGACTAAAAGTTAAGTATAAATGAGTACAATAAGCACACTCAAATATTTCATGTAAAAATTATTATTAATTTGGTAACAAAATTAAGTTATTAATTATTTATTATTTTACATAAAAATCAATAATTAATTACGTATCCGCTTTTTCAAATATATTTCTCAGGAAAATATATAATAATTTATTTATTCATTTTGTTCAACTTTTGGTTAGTCATATTGTCAATAAATATATTATGTTCGTTGTGTATCAATTATATTAACTAATTACTTTACTTTTGATTTAAATTCTTAATTTATTAAATACTTTTCTATATCTTGATTGAAAATATTCTTATTTAGTTAGAAAATAATTTGACGATGGTTTAAAGTGCTAATATTAATAAAAAAAATTAAAAAATTATATTTAATCCTGATTGACTTATTGCATCTCAAATAAATTTTTCTATGATCAAATTACCCTCATACGTCTTCATACATTAATGCATATGAGAAGGTATATTTTCACCGTTATAAGGGTAGTTTAGTCCAAAAAAAAATGTTTGACCTACAATAAATTAGTAACAAGTCGATCGTAGGTATATATTAATTTTTATTCAATTTTTCTATTAATATCGGTAAATTTAGTTAATTTTGACTGATGGAGAGATTAATTTGTTAAATGGAAATAAACTTTAGGAATATTGAATATAATTTTTTAAACCACATAAAATTTATGTATAATTACACCAACTTATAATATTATCTAACCCTTCTAATTCTATCCCCCCTCCCACAACCAACCAAAAAGGAAAAAAGTAAGGGTAAATTACAACCACCTCCCCTGAGGTTTGGCATAATTACAAATACCCCCTCGTTGTTTGAAAAAATTACAAATACCCCCCTGATTTTTGATAAAATTATGTAATCATTGGATGGAGGTATAGAAATGTCAACTTTGCCCTTACTGTATTTTTTTATTTTTTTTAAAAAATTAAAATCTTATAAAAATATTGAATGGGATGGATGAAAAAATTTTAAAATTATAAAAAAAATTATCCCCTTAATCGATAAGAAAATTTTTTTTTAAAAAATAAAATTTATAATTTTTAATTCATAAGGGTATTTTGGTCAGTTCACTATAAAAAATGGATAGATTGGGGTAATTGTTAGATGGTCATTAAAATTAGGGGGTATTTGTAATTTTTCAAACAACGAGGGGATATTCGTAATTATGACAAACCTCAGGGGAGGTAGATGTAATTTACCCAAAAAGTAAAGCAGCCCTGAGTAGAACTGTAAAAGCAACAAGGACAAGAACAAGAACGAGGGAGCACTTGAATGCTTGTCAGCAAATGGGCGCTGACCGGAGAAACGTACCTGTTCAAAGTCAATGCCGATACATATACTGTAGGATTTACATTTATTCATCGCATTCACCTCCTGAAACTTTGGTATTTGCACCCAGTTTTCCTCCGTTCTGATCAAATGGCAGAGGCAGTTGTCTCCGTCACTCTGGAGACAATCCGGGACCTCCTTGTAGAAGAAGCCAAGTTCTACTATGGAGTGAGGTCCGAGGTGGAGGCTATCCAGCAGGAGCTCCAGCGAATGCGCTCGTTTTTGAAAGATGCTGATTCCAAACAAGACACGGATGAAAGGGTCCGGAATTGGGTTGCTGAAGTTCGAGAGGCAGCCTACGATATCGAGGACAACGTTCTTGTTTTCGTCGCTGCTAAGGTCGCCTCCAGGAGGTCGAGAAATTCAAGAAATGTTTTCAGGAGAATGGGTTGTTTTTTGAAGGAGATTGTCACTACTTACAGGGTTGGGTCCCGGATTTCAGATATCAAGAGCAAGATTTCTGGGCTCACCACGAGCCTGCAGACTTATGGGATAAAGCCGATTACTGATCCTGGAGAAGGGGCCAGTTCCAAGAACACAAGAATCAACGATTTGAGGAGGTCTTATTCCCATGTCGTGGAGGAAGACATTGTGGGGTTGAAGGAGGACATTAAGATGTTGGTTGGCCATTTGGTGGACGAGCAGAAAGATAGAGTAGTTTCTATTTATGGAATGGGAGGTTTGGGGAAGACCACCATAGCCAGGAAGCTGTACAGCCATAGTGTTGTCAGGAGGCATTTTGATGGATTTGCTTGGACTTGCGTGTCTCAGCAGTGGGATAAGAAGGATATTATGCAAGGGATACTGATCAAACTCATACCGGAGAACCGGGAGGACATTCTTTGTATGAGGGATGAGGAATTGGTGAAGCAGCTCCATGATGTGCAGCTCAAGAAGAAGTGTTTGGTGGTTCTTGATGACATCTGGTCTGGACAAGCTTGGGAGAGCTTGAAACCAGCTTTTCCGAATTCCAGGACAGGGGAAGGTAGTAAGATCCTGCTCACGACCCGCAACAAAGAAGTTGCAGTGTTTGTGGATCCTAATGGTTTTCTTTATGAACCGAGGTTTTTGAGCAATGAGGAGAGCTGGGAGCTGCTGAAGAAGAAAGCATTCCCTAGAAGGGGAGATGATAATGCTGGTAAGACTTGCCATGTTTGCTGCAGGCCTTCTTATATATTTTCAAATAAAATTCATGGGGTTGCCACATATTGGTCAAATTTAGTTCTCATCCTTATAGCCTATGTGTTTAAGGTTAGTAATGATCTAGTTTGGTTGATCTTTTGAAGATAAAACTGCAAAGAAGTTGGATATTTTAAGTGCTGGCATCATGGGCTAATATTTCGGACATAACTTTGTTTTGTTTGGTGTATTGATCTTACATGTTTTAGACAAATTGCTCAGAGATGCTACCGATACCAGCATTTATGCTGCTGTTTAGCTAGTCAGTTGCTATGTTTGGATCTTGAATTTTAGCAAGGGAAAAGGTAAAACGAAAGCAAAAATGTTCAAAAATTGAAGTACAAAGTTACATCTCATGAAGTGAGTGGATAATGTTTCTTAGCATTTTCATTGCTAAATTATAAGATCCAGGCGTAGCATGGGTTAATATGGCGGTGGAAATTTTAGTCCCACCCATGCGTGGTTGTCATGATTTCTTGAATGAGGGGAGAGTACCGTTAAGCTATCAGATTTCATCAGAAAACAGGAACGCACTAGCACAGTTTCCTTGTCATATCACTTAAGCGCTAAACTGATCTTCAATGCGATAATGAGATCTCAGTAGTTTCGTATCTTTGCTCCTAACATGTTTGAGTATATGATGTTAATCCGTCTGCCCTCTCCTGTTCCTAGAAAGCATTTTCAATGTCACCGATAATAACATGTAGAATCTAACGTCAATCCGTTTAAAGGGACTTCGTATTCCATCTGGACCAAAATCCCGAAAGATGGAGGCAGCAGGATACTCTATTTCCATATAATTGTTTATTTACATTTCTTTATTACTAAAACCAGAATGCAAAAAACTAAAGAATGAGCTTATATTATTCTTTTTTCAGAGTTTAAGATTGATCCGGACATGGAGAAATTAGGGAAGGAGATGGTTGGACCGTGTTGTGGGTTGCCGCTAGCCATTCTTGTGCTTGGTGGACTTCTGATTACAAAGCACACATTAAGAGATTGGCAGAGGGTATATGAAAACATCAACTGGTACTTGGCCAGGGGCAGAGGCCATGGACAACAACAATCAGTAAATGATGTTTTAGCCTTCAGTTACCATGACCTACCATACCAATTCAAGCAATGTTTTCTTTATTTCGCCAACTTTCCCGAGGATTTTGAGATAGAAGCTGAGAAGCTATACCAGTTCTGGTTGGCTGAAGGTATTATATCGCAAGATGAGAGGGCTGAGGAAGAAACAATGATGGACGTTGCGGAAAGATACTTGGCTGAACTGGCTCAAAGGTGCATGGTGCAAGTCAATGTTAAGGAAACTGCTGGTGGTTTCAAAAACTGCCGTCTTCATGATCTTATGCGAGATCTATGTATATCTAAAGCCAAAGATGAAAACTTCACCAAAGTCATTGATTCTAGACATGAAAGGAGAGTGACGGAATTATATGCATCCAGCAACACTGCACGGAGAGTTTCTGTCTACTTGGAGACCAATGGTACCAATTTTCCAGTTGCTTGCAGTGAATATAATCACATTAGGTCAGCGTTCTTCTATGCCATTGATTGCAAGGGAGACTTTTTGCAACATATGAAATCCCACCTCGGCAGCTTCAAACTACTCAGGGTTCTGGATCTTCAGGGATTTCACTATCCTGATGAGCTGCCTAAAGCCATCGGAGACTTAATCCATTTGAGATACTTGAGTTTGAGCTATTCTCAGTTCAAGAAGTTGCCATCGTCGTTAGGCAAACTGATATTCTTGGAGACACTTGATTTAGAAGCGGATACCACACTCGAGATCCCAAATGTAATCTGGAAATTGGGGCGATTAAATCATTTATATCTTCCTAGTAACTTTCTTACTCAAGACGGTGCAAAATTGAGATTGGATGGATTGAGTGAGCTGGAGACACTGGTAAACTTCAATACTAGCTTATGTGATGTAAAAGATCTTGAGAGATTGACTAATCTTCGGAAACTACGTGCAGCGATAAAGGATAATCTTGATGACCTGCCAAATATCATCAAATACATAAGCTTCACACAGAATCACCTCCGGCGCTCTTCCCTTTCCATTTCCTGTCCACAATTTTGTTCGGATGCAGAGTTAAGCCTGTTGAGGACATTGCTAGGATGCCATCGTCTGTATAAATTATCCATACGCGGGCATATTGCTAAGCTGCCAGAATATTATCATTTCTCTTCCAGCATTGCTAAAATTGCCTTCAAGGCGTCAGCACTCAGTGAAGACCCAATGGCTACGCTAGAGAAGCTACCAAAGTTGAGCAGCCTAACGTTGTATGACTCCACCTACATTGGAGAGGAAATGGTGTGCTTGACAAAAGGTTTCCCTCGGCTTTTGTATCTGAAACTGTGGGGTTTGTCGAACTTGGAAACATGGAGAATTGGCGAAGGAGCCATGCCAAAACTCACACGCTTAGTCATCGCTCACTGTGGAAAGCTGGAAATGCTTCCGGATGGTTTGAAATTCATAACCACACTCCAGAAGTTGAATGTTAGGTGGATGCCTGACGGTTTCAAGAATCGGCTCAGAGCAGCAGATGGTGAAGGAGAAGACTTCTACAAAGTTCGACATGTGCCTGACATCAAGCTTGATTAACTCTTCTCATTGCTGCATGATGTCGTGAACAACCGCAGCTTCTTTTACTGTGTTATATGGTATGTTTGCTTTGATCATTGGTATTATTAGTTCTTCTGTGTTAGCTGCAGAGATGTCCATTCTCTCAGGTTCCCAGATTTTAGAGCCTCAATATTCATGACTTTATTCATGTTTAAGATTATTGTTGAGCTGGTTCCTTCCCACAGATGTTTCTACCTTTGTTGATTGCTTATGTGTTTCAAGGTTACTGAGTTACCACTTATATAACAGGTCTTTGGCTGATAAATTGTTAAACACTTTTAATAAAGGGTTAATTACGCTTAGATTCTTTCTAAAAATGCAAAATTATACTTTACCCCAAAGATGTTCTGAAATTATGCTTACGCTCCCTTTGAAAATCCTCTGATTTAGTTAGTGTTTGGATGAAAATGCTGACGTCAGTGAAAAGAATTGCATAGATTTTCGATTTTGCGCTTCATTTAACATTACAATGTATATTTTTGTACTTATAAGAGATAAACCATGGACATCATTTAAAATATAATGTGTATATATGGGGTGATGTAATATCATTATATTATTTTCTTATAGTATATATTATTATACAAGGGTGTTAAATGCGGTGTAAAATTGAACATTTATGTAATATTTTTGCTAACATTAATATTTGTCCAAATCCTAAATAAAGGGTGTCAAGTGTAGACAGTGAATCTTTGAAAGAGTGTGACAAATTTTAACTTTTTTAAAAAAAAAGTATAACTTTGCATTTTTAGATGGACATAAGTATAATTAACCATGGACGTAAGTATAATTAATCCAATTAATAGATTATCTAACAAAATAATAGTTTACATCGTTTGGGTTTGCATATATATTCTTTCTATGTTTCTTTAATCATTAGGTTGTACTTTAGATTTATATTATTCTTTTAAGCATGACATAAATTAAATTCTCTTAACTCCTATTACTGAGTTTATGATTAACGCTACACGAATTAATAAAACAAAAAAGAAAGGGTAAAATACAACCACCTTCATGAAGTTTGACATAATTATGAATACTCCTTCGTTGTTTGAAAATTACAAATACCCCTGATGAAATTATGTAATCCTTGAATGGATGTATGGAATTGTCAACTTTGCCTCTACCTTTTTTTTTTTGTTTTTTTTTTAAAAAAAAAGATAAAAATTTGTAAAAAATCGGACGGAGTAGATGAATTTTTTTTAAGAATTATAAAAAATATATCCACTTAGTCCATAACAAAATAGAAAAAAATTATAATTTTTAATCCACAGGGTCATTTTGATCAGTTTACCATATAAAGTTGATGAAAACATAATGGATTGGGCTAATTGTTAGACAACTATTAAAATCAAATGGGTGTTGATAAGTTTGCAAACAATAAAATGGTATTCGTAATTATATCAAACCTGAAGAGAGGTCGTTGTAATTTACCCTAAAAAATATTATGTAGCACCCCTACCACAAATACAACCCTTCTAATAAGAGATTCACATTAAAATTAATAAGGAAAAAAATCCTTATTTTATCATATCATATTGAGATAATTACACTCGCCTCCTCTAAGGTTTGATATAATTACATCTAGATTCATGTGATTTGAAAAATTACATCTAGTACATTCGAGATTTGCTTCGGCCTAATAAACAAGTCCCTCCATTAGTTAAAATCCACTGAATTTGTTGATAATAATAATAAAAAAATGAATAAAAATTTATATTTACGCTCGATTGACTTATAAATGACATATTGTAGGTCAAATATTTTTTCGGATTAAACTACCTTTATAACAATAAATATACATCATCACATGCATTAATGCATAAAGACGTTTGAGGATAATTTAAAATTTATCTGACTTGCAATAAATCAGTAATAAGTTAAATATATATTTTCCAATTTTTTGTTAATATAGACAAATTTGGTGAATTTTGACTAATGGGGGACTTATTGTTAGATGAAATTAAACCATAGAGGTGCTAAATGTAATTTTTCAAACTACAGAGATTTAAGTATAATAACACCAAATTTCAGAAGAGAAAAGTGTAATTGTCCCTATTATATATTTTATAAACCTCAAGAAATTGAAGGCTTCGTCAAATTTTGGGTATTTAATACTCAAATGTAGCATTTATGATCAAAGGAAAAAGGTGAAAAAGTGATGTTCTTGGCTACTATAAATTTGAAATACAATTCAAATAATTGTCTGATATCTCTATAATAATATAGTTAGAACTTAAAGTTTAATATAGTGTTGTTGACCCACCAATAAGACTGACAATCGAGCTTACAATCTAATTATATAAGTCACTATGATCAATTTCATGCGAAAAAAAAATAAAATGGCAAGAAATGAATTGCATACTCAAAATTTATAGTTGATTAGCTTGTATATGTGTATATGCGCACTAAGAGAAATTTTATGCAAATGACACACTAACAATTATTCATCATTGGGGCTAACTAGAAGGACATATGTTCTCTCGCATAAAGTAAAAAGTTCACTCAAATGAGAGTCCTAGCATACATGCAACTGTAAATGCGTATTTTATCGTGTCTGTAAATTAAAATACATGAAAGTTGTTATAAATAATTTTAAATTAAACTCTTGCTTCACCCTTCGTTCTCTATGTATGTGTACGTTCATATAATGTGTTAGAATATGACCAAAAAGTCAATTTGATTGACGATTTTGTAACCTATTTAACAATCTTGGAAACGTAATACTGAATGTGATGAATATAGTAACTATTCATCTTTTGCTATATGTGTTTGTTTATACTTACTAATTATAATGAATTTGCTTAAAAGTCACAACAAATGCCCACAGGGCAAATTGAACAACCCATGTAATTGAGCTACGTATTGGATGACAATTATGAAACTAACTTTTAAATGTTGGGTTTGAAACATTCCAAGTCGAGAATCTCGAGACAAGACATTGAGCTTTCTATTGAGACTTGCATTAAAGTTGCATTCATTTTATGTGCCATGTGTTTCATCAGCAACAGGCATACATCGTCTATGCATTTCTAGTCGGTGGTTAATAAGTTATCCGACTGCACTGACTTACATAGAATCATCATATAGAAGACTTTAAGGATTGATCGGTATGATTGATATTTTCAAAACTCTGATAGTACGGGATTAATTCTCAAAAAAAGAAAAATAAATCACATGTGCACGACAACACTCGCATGAAGAGGGTATTTTACACTTTTTTAAACATTAAGAAGATAAATTGCTATTTTATTTTCTATAAGTGAACAAGTTATCTATTTTCATAGCATAGATTGGGTGATTGCAATTTACCGAATTTGAGTATGAATATGAATTGCTAGTATTTAACAAATTGGCCAATAAGGCATAAATCCATAATTTTATAAGTCATGAGTTTGAATTTCGCTACGTGCATGAAATGTTATTTTATTTCGATCAATAATAGTTCACAATTCTTACATTAAAAGAAACAAAAATATGGAAATTGAGAGCACGTGCGAAGCGTTGGGACTTCATGGGCAATGGATGCTGTCATTTGTGGGCATAAACATCCAATTTAGAACGTTTAACTTTGGGGGAAAAAGAAAGAGAAAACCCCAATTGCGAAGACCGCAGAAGTCAAAAATTGATGTAAGTAGTCCTCTCCTCGTTAATTACGAGAATTTAGAGACTGAAGAACAGCCCATAAATAAATACTAAACAGCCTACCAATGATCATCAGACGAAGAACCTCAGTAAAATCCACAAAAATGGAGTTGCGCTCCCACTCGCTGCTGCTCCTACTGTCACTGCTCAATTTTCTCGCTTTCAATCGAGCCAACGACGATGGCGGCGCCGGAGTCATCAAAGTCAACTACAAATTCGCCGGCTCCGACGCCAGTCTTAGTGCTCTCAGAGCTCACGACGACGTTCGGCATCTCGCCATTCTCGCTGGCGTAGACCTTCCCCTTGGTGGCACCGGCCGCCCGGACGCGGTTGGGTGCGCTATTATTTGTTGTTTTGTTTATTCTTTTTTGTTTCCTATTTTTCGTTTTCACAGCGTTTGTTTGAGTAAATAAGGTGATGGTGTAGTTGTAAGTGCTTGGATATAGTGGGTGGAAGTTCCTTGTTTGACGGAATGGATGAGTTTTATATGCCGATCCTGGGACTGTATGTGGCAGTGTTCAATCTTTTTGTGTTTCCAGCGTTTGGTTTGTGTTATTGTTTGAAAAGATGAGTGATTCTGAAGTAATATTTGCGTAATTCTCGTGCTTAATTTTCTTTAGGGTAATCAATTCAGTGATCGAATCCTACGTCTTTTACAATAGTAACTGTTACTGTGACAAATAGTGGATGGTTCAAGATTGTCTTTGATTCTGCCTCATGGTATCGCAAGAAAGAAATGAATTGCTAATGGGGCCTAAGTGAAATGTACTAGTGTTTACTTAGGTGCGCACTTTAATGTATGCATGAATATGCACGTATTAGTTACTAATTACTAGATTGGTGATGCCAGGCTGTGGAAGGTTCCTACATTTTTCCTGAGCGTCCTTACATATGGTTTGCTATATAGTTTTGCACCATTAATTATTTATGTTGCAATGAACCATGTGTAATATGGTGAAATTCCCACCACTATTGCTTTGCTGCTCCCTATGTAGTATGTAGTATTCACACACTATATATAGCAGCTGGACTAACTAGTATAATTACTATCATATATGTAGAAAATGGACTCATGGAGTCATGTACAAACTTTTATACATCGACATTTCTAAACCTTCATATAGTAATTGGCTTATGCTGTGTATTTCGAATGCTAGTTTAAACTTTTATATTTTCCCTGTTTAATAACATGTTGAGGAAACTATGATCTGTTGTTAAGAATATTTGGTCCTGAACTCCCCTCACATCAATATCTGCTCCTGAAATCCCCTCGAATCAGTCTATCTGTAAAATATTGCGCATGGACAACTTACATGTGAACATATGGACACATTTCATTTTGATGGCATAAGGACATGAGCAGACACCCATGCTTTATGAAAAATAAGTGCTGCAATAGAAACTCTTAAATGTCTGTTTGGCTATTGATGTTTACAATGTATAAACTTGCAAAGCCTTGTAAGGCTCTGCAAGATCTTTTGAATATTTTCAATTGCTTGCAAAATAAATTAGCAAAATTTCTTCTGCTATTTTTGAGTTCATTGGAAAAAGTATCTGTTCGTTCTTTCAAAGAGAGAAAAAAGGATTGACTACAATTTTTTAGCTCATTATATTGTCAAATATGACAGTATTCTTCTAACTTATGTATTTGCTACTGATAGTGCAGGCTCTATTATGCTAAAATAGGCATTGGAACGCCTTCCAAGGATTACTATGTGCAAGTTGACACAGGCAGTGACATAACATGGGTTAATTGCATTCAGTGTCACCAATGCCCCCGAAGAGGCTACCGTGGTGTATGACCTCATCTTTATGTTGCTATATATTCTGGACTAGGAATGAACGCCTATGCTTTTACAAGGGCGTCATCCGTATATTTTCATCTTTAATTGTTCTTCTAATAGAATTTACTTTATTTTTTTGGCAGATAGAACTTACCCTTTACAATCCAAGAGATTCTCTTACTGCTAAACTAGTATCATGCACACAAGATTTCTGTAAAGAGATTGGTGGTGGGTTATCTGGTTGCACGGCAAATACATCATGTTTGTACACTGAGGTTTATGGAGATGGGAGCTATAGCATGGGCTACTTTGTTGAGGATGTTGTCCAGTATGATCGTGTCTCTGGTGATTTACAAACCAAATCGGCAAATGGAAGTGTTATTTTTGGGTATGTTATAATTCTTAACATTATCATTATCATCTCTCTGGTGTGAAAGTACTTCTGATGGTCATTCGTTTACCTGCTATACTAGCTTTTCTGATCTATAATCTGGAAATAGGGATATTGAGATCATTTTTATCTATTGCTTAGAAAGTATGTATTAAATACTTATACTTGTGCTTGTTGAAATGCTTGGAAGTCAAGCTTTTACTATGAATTAAAAGAAAGCCTATGCCATGATGCAAATTAACAAATAACAAGCATGAGGAACATAGTGATTTCAATATAAGAACATTCTCATAACAGTAGCGATTAAAGTAGGATGCCACCTTAAGGATTTGATATATTTGAAGCCACATAAACATCATAAACTATTCTCTTACCTGGTGAAGTCTCTACTGGTGTACTGGGAACTTTAGAGACATTTAGTTCCCCTTTCTACAGCTGTCCTGTGTTTGCCAATGTACCGGATTCTGTGAAAGCGTGATGTGCTCTGAAGATGCTGCAAAAGTCTACTTTGGGGGAACATGGTAGGTAACTCCAGGCTCGTTTACTAAAAATATGTTAAAGGTTTCAGAAGGTATCACAAATTAATCGAACTTTTATTTTCTCAATTGTTGTTAGACATGCACTGTTACTGTTACATGTAGCCTTTACTTTATGTCGAGCTACTTAATAGGGCTTTTGAGTGCACTGCACCATAGTGTGAATTTAGCGAGCAAATCGAGTTGACTGGAACTAGAAAAAAGGAAATATCTATGTAGTGGATTGGAACAGATCAAGAAGCACTTTGGGACTGTGCTTCGTACACAAAAATCAGACTGAATTGGAGGGACTATGGCACAAAAGAATGAGTCACTTGAAGACCATTGCTATGTTTTTCACGCATGGTCTGGTAGAAGGTCTGCTATCCATTAAGTTTCTACTTGATGTCCAAGCTGCTTGGTTATGCTTTATGGCCTAACTGAAAATATTTTAGATGCCAATTCTTTTACTTCACTCCTGCTCCTATATCATGATTATTTTCTTATTCAGTCTAGTTGAGCCCATAAAGTATCAACTATTTTCTTCTTTAATCTAGTTGAGCCCATAAAGTATCATGTCTATTTTCTTCTTCAATCTAGTTGAGCCCGTAGAGCGTTTTTCAGTTCACACTTCAACTACATTCCATCTAATTTGTCAGTCTTTCACATGATATACTTTATTGCAATAATGAGTCCTTAATGCGAGCACATGTCATAATGTGTTTACTTACTGAACAGTTGCTGCCTATGTGCATATTTTATTGCACGCATGCACCTTTAGCTTGTGGTGCTTCAAATGTGAATATGAACTGACCTATCGATCAGAAAAGGATTACTCATGGTCAGCTAAACAAGCATGGGCTTTGTCAGTTAGACTTGATATCCTTGGTTTCCTATTACCTATGGCCGTGAAACAGAGAGATTAATGGGCAGTTTGGCCATAGACTTTGTGCATATCTCAGACATGACCATGGAAGAGATAAAAGGGCAAGGGGCAGCTTATGAAGAATACAGAAAAACTGCTAAGGAATGGCGGTGGAAGGTAGATCTTGATTGGCTCAGTCAATGGAAATATCAGTTGTCCTGTCCTTTATATCTGGTTATTGGTCAAAATGCAATATGCCTACTATAATGCTTTATGGATTCAAATCATAGAAACAAGTTAATAGAATGATATAGAGATATGGAATTATAGTTAAAGCCTACCAAAATTTGGTAGTCTTTTAGTATTCCTAACAGTTTCTCTTTTTCTTCATATATGCTGTGTTGTTCCACTTTTCCATCATCTTCCTTAATTAGCTCTTTACTCTCTAACACACCTTCTTCCACCTTTCTCTCTTTCTTCCTATTCGTTCTCCTCTTGTTTTTCCTTCACTGTTGGCCACTTTCCTTCACTTATTTTCTCTTTTCTTATTAAATTTTCCTCCTCTGTTCAATGTGAACCAATTACAGAAATGCAGCCTGTATTTATAGGAAAATTTACACTGTGAGCCTCTTAGGTAGTAAAGATATGCATCAGTTTCGGAAATCGGTTTCACCTGTCACTGCTAGATATAGCAAAAGCTGCATGCCTATTTGTAAATATTTTTTGGGCCCCCAAGTGTCTCATGATGCGCCTTTATCATTTCCTGCATGTTTATATGCAGGTAATTACTTTAGGGCTAGAAAGTAGTCACTTAGTCATCACTCGTCATTACCTCTTTTCATATTTTTGACTCTTAACTCTTGTCGAAGTGATAATTTAGGGTTGCAAGCTATCACTTTATCTTCCATGCACATTGACCTGGTCATCATATTCTAACCTAATTTACCTTCTTTGGGAAATCTTAACTCCTCTTTATCTCCTTAACCAATCTTGCTTACACTAGAGCATTTATTACTGCTTAAGTAACTGATTATTTTTATCCTAGGACTAATGCTATTCTTATCTTTGGGTTGACAATAGATTGGTAGATGTCGTCAAACTAATCCATCATTGAACAGGATATTTCGCATGGTTCAATCGATCGGAGCTTGGTTAAGCAATCTGCGTTCATTTTTCTTTTCTGATTGTGATTGATGTATTCCTTTTCCTCTTTACCATTTTCTGTGTTATACTCTGACTGTACTTTGTGTTCTGTGCATATATTATTGAATTTGTGGCTTTATCATGTGTTTGTCATTTATGAAAGCTTCTGGCTACATTCCAATTCCTGTCTATACATGCAACTATTATAATATAAAATTTTGAATTCTTATCTATCTGATTAATTTAGTTTGCATCTCTGATTAAGTATATATGTTTTTTCTTTTGAGCAATTTTTGAGTACAATCTTTTGATCAGATGTGGCGCTAGACAATCTGGAGATCTGGGGCCATCGGATGATGCGTTGGATGGGATACTGGGTTTTGGAAAATCAAATTCATCAATGCTTTCACAGCTAGCTTCATCAGGAAGAGTGAAGAAGATGTTTGCACATTGCTTAGATGGTGTGAACGGTGGAGGTATCTTTGCTATTGGGCATGTTGTTCAGCCACAAGTGAACACAACACCACTGGTGCCAGACACGTATGTCAGATCCTTACCTTTCTATTTTGATTTTGTCACTTTGCTTTTGGCCTGCAAGTATTCATTTCAGGTAGTAAAGTGATGTTTTACGGCACTTCATTTGTTGTTTCATTGTAATATCTAGTAAATCTTTGCTAGTCACCATAGCCAGTTAGAGAACATAGAGGGCTATGAGGCCATTGTAGTTTGCCAAAGTTTGAACCAAGATTGGAGGCTGGAAACACCGTCTTACATTTTCTCATACCTTCAACAGGATATGGGAATATCTTATCACTATAGGACTTAACAGTGCTATCTATTCTTCATGATGATTCCTAGAATGAGTGTGATCTCAAATGTATTGCTTAATTTAATTCCTCATATTTGGGCTAGTGTAAGAAACCAGTAGTCCAGCAATAAGCATGGGGTCTTAAAGTATAGAGGATGCATCCGGATATACTCTGTGGCTGAAGTATCAGAAAAATATAGGAGGAGAAACATGTGAGAGTCTGGTTGGATAGAATTTTATGACCTGCAAATATGGAACTTCAGGAGTTAATCAACTGCAAAAAGTGCTGAATGGTCCTCGATATATATAGAACTCAGAGTTGAAAGAAATCCTTTGGGGTTGATATAAGCAAGTAACTATAGGACCAAAAAGATATTAGGCAGCTCCCATTTAACTCAGATTCTGAATATATCATATCATCAACTTGACAATATGATAATTGATCCTCACTCTGGGAAGAGTGTACTTTATTGTCTTAGGGACTTTTAATCCAAAACTATTTTCGACTACTATGTCTTCTAGTATGGTAGACAACTCTATGACTTTCATTTTGCGTGCAGACTCAGCTTTTCTCTAGCCTTTTTGAGGTCTGGCATCGGTGATCTTGACTTTCTTCTATGAGTTTCCTACTTACTAAATTCTCATGTGCGGTGGCTGCTCTTATTTACATATAGCCCATATCTTAGTTTTGAAAATCCCTTAAAAAGTTCTTCTATGAAATTGTAGGCCCCATTACAATGTCAATATGACTGCGGTTCAAGTCGGTCTTGATTTTCTGAATCTCACAACAGATGTGTATATGATTGGAGACAAGAAAGGGGCAATAATTGATAGTGGTACCACACTGGCTTATCTGCCTGAGGTGATTTATGATCCACTGGTAAAAAAGGTGACTAGTTTGCCACTGATCCCTTGAAATTTACTATGATTACTAGAGTTTGATGGCGGAAAGCTTACCGTTCTAGGTGCTTTACATTTGTTAGATACTCTCATGGCAGTTGGATTTGAAACTACAGACCCTTCATGATCAATACACTTGCTTTGATTATTCGGGAAGGTATTATCCATTTGTTGATCTCCCTTGAATGAGTTATTCTCAGTTGCTAATACTTATTATTTCTGTATATTTATCTCATTTTTTGAATTAGTGGCGATTGATCTGATATCTTTTCTTTTTTGACTTCCCTCTTTTCACCATTTTTATTATTTTCTTCTGATGCTTGGCTTTTGATATTTCTAACTTATTTGCATATGTATTTTCCTTTCTTATCTTGCTGTGATCCTGTTTATTATGTATCTTTTAGGATTAATTTGTGTTTGTTGGTATTGTCCAAATTGGGGGTTGATTTTCATATTTTTGTAGGCAAAAGTTACTGATCTTCATATTACTTAGCTCTTTCAGATTACCAATGTGGTTGGTGATCAATGTCTAGTCTTCGTGTTTCTTACATATGATGGAGGACTGCCTGACTTTCATGTTTGTATGCCTACGTTCTATCAGTTAGACACATCCTTATTTTATATGTTAAATTGTAACTTAGAAGATGCTTGTTTTTTTTTTGTTTTTTATATTTATAAGAATTTGGTTTAACTACAGAATGAATAAGAAAAGGACACTGTATCTGTTGAAAGTAGTGAAGCTCCATTACATCACTTTGTAAAAATCATTACAAATTGGAATTACCTTTAAAAAGGTAATATTTCAATATTTAGTGCCAATAAATTATGGATTAGTTTACTTTTAGCTTCATTATACAACTCCAACTTTCCTTATATATTTTCCTCTCATTATGTTGGTGGATTTAGATGGATGAATTTGTTATTTTCCACATGATAGAACGTAAGGGGTATATTTGGCATGCGTTTAGGGCACAATACAAACAATTAGCTTTAGAATTGACTCTCTTCTAAATTTTAATTCATTACAAGCACAAACTCTCCAAGTTAGATACATGACAAGTAAATGGAATAACCAAAGAAACTGATTTTTATAGACAAACACAATCTCTCCAAGTTAGATAAACACAATCAACTGTTTATTATGCAATAAGCTATAACTAGCAGAGGCCGAACTTTATTTCCTTGTACACTTGGTAGCCCCAAGCACCATACTAAAGTGATTTGTATACACTTGATGGTACAAAGTGCCATATGAAAGCAACTGCCAGGCATGAGGTAGTTGTGCTCCCATATGACAAGTAATTCAAATTCAGCACAAAATTATGTTATTTTCAGTTATCTGATGTTGTCGTCAGTACTTTGATGCCTTCCAATGTCTCGCAATTGAAACTGAAAGGTAAGTACACAATTTAAATCAATGGAATTTGACACTATAGTTGACAATAATTCTAGGTGTATATTTCATGTGTAACTTTTTGTACGGACTTTTTCATAAGTCACAACAGGCCTAGAGAAATATCATATTAAGTTATTGTAATATCTGAAAGTGCACAAAAAGAATCATGCGAACTAATCTTGTTCTCTCCCTTCATTTGATCTATTGTGTATCCACCAACATGCGACTTGACTTATATTTCTATACTTGCGCTTGAGACTTTTGGGTTTAAGTAATGGAATAAGTGGAGTTTTACTATTCTTTAGCTGATGGGTGATAATTCTCATTTTCAAGTAGATTCATAAAAAATGTACTCTTCACCAGTTACATGCAATATTCCCGAATGCATGCTCTTTTAGTGATTTGCTTCAGGTGTTATTTTCATATGTCCCTCAGTGTAACTTTTTTGTTTTCATTTGCTGCAGTGTCGATGAGGGATTTCCACCTGTCACTCTTCATTTTGAAAATTTACTTACTCTGAAGGTTTATCCTCACGATTATCTGTTCCCTTTTGTAAGTATACTCTTTTACTCAAGTATAATTTAGTATGGTTCTTTGCCAGAGCTGTTTTTAGCCCACTATTTTCTGTTGTCAAATATTTGCGTATCTTCCGTTTTCTTCTTTTCATTTTTTGTTAACCTCCACAGTATATTGAATACCTTACTCTTAAAAGATAAATAATAAAAAAATAAGCGCAGGCTGCCAAAATGTTGCGTTGACTGCTTGTGCTACCAGTTAGGTGCTTACTTATGTAAGAGGTTATTTCATTCCTTAGTTCATTAATTAGAAAGTACTGTAGTGTCAGTAAGCTTAGTGTTATGTTTTGTTATACGACATTCCACATGTTTTGTTATTGTGAGGTCGTTTCAGGACACCGTTTAGCTGTTGTCCCCGTGCTTTAGGTTTGGCAGATATGATGGATAGGATATGTCCAAATACTAGGTCAAGCCTTTTGTTATGAGATTTCTGTGTTGTGGACCCAAGAGCAGCAAGACATAATATTATGCTCTATATATTCATAGTGCATGAAGAATTCCAGTTTCCTTCTTGTGATATGCCATTTCTCATTTCTTATGTGTAATATGTAAATCTCCTTTCTCGTCTTCCTGCTTCTCGAGTTCTTTGATTAACTGCCTTAGTCCCCATTTGTACCATCCTGAGACTTGAGCAGCTCAGCTTAATCTTCCCACTTGATACCATAGATATTAATCAACAACAGTGAATATCATGCATCAGCTATTTACACATTGGTACGAGCCTGCCTCCCATTATTTTTCAGTTACATAATTCTTTAAAATAAACAAAGAATATGCGGTACCATGAAGAATGCTATCCAAGGAAAAAATTCAAGTTAGTGACGTAATGTGCATAACTTTCTTTCCAAATAATGGAGGTGTATGCTTACAAACTCATTTCAATTGTTAATATGGTGGGGACAAGTTAACTGAGAGAACCTAACAAAAAACTTCCAGCTAACACTAAATATATCTTGGGCCCTGTTGCAGATCCTCCCATGGCTCCATCTCCATTTATGTGTGCCCTATTTTACCAATAATCTCTTCTATGTACAGGGCATGATCCTATAAACCCTACTAAAATCATAGAACCCATGTATCTTTAACAGCTTTTGTACCAAATGATTTCTTGTTTCCCAATTCTTGGACGAGCAGCAATGATTCAGGAAGATATTACATATCATGAAGCCATCTCACAAAGCTTGATTTTGCTGTCCTAGTTTTCCTTCTAAGCCCTTCTGAAAGTGAATTTCGAAATCTTGATTTCTTTCTTCACAAATCACAAAATCTCTCCTGTGTTGGAAGTAATTCTTGAGCGAGTTGGGAACTAGCATTAAGAAGTTTATCATCAATCGACATGAGTTAGAATTCAGCCTTTCATCATCTCCAGTCTAGTGTTTCAGAATGACAGAATTAGTGTTCAACCTTTCTACTGTATCAAATCTGTATTTTATGTGTTTAGAAATCCTTCAACCCCTTCTTGGTGGCCTTGGAGAGATCCATTCTCCCTCTTGCCATAGTCGAGATTAATTACTTGCCTTGATGATTAGCTTCTTCTCGGCAGATTTATGAAGTCATTTGCCTAATATGGTTTAGCTGAATTCAACTGAATGAAAGATACTATCCCCAGTTGACAAGATGATACTGCATTCTTCAGCTTACCCATTCAAATTTTTTCTGCAACTTCTCTGATCTATCTGCGCAAGTTTTGGAATTTCATGTGCTGAATACATAAATGTTAGGATAGTAGAATAGTAGATACAATCTATATTTATTATAATATGTCAAATTATCTTTAGTGTACAATAGAGAACAAAAAATAGTTTATGATAGATGACAAATATTTTTAGGGGTGATTTCCAGTTTTATTACTTTTCTTGATTGGTGATTTTCTTGTCTTGACACGTTTTTTCTGTCAGTTTTTTTATCACTATAGTTGTTTCCATGTCTTAGATTTTTGTAATAGGTCTGGGACCTAGATCTGCTGTTTTTTATTTTTTTCAATTTTTTTGGCAGGAAGACTTGATTTGTATTGGTTGGCAAAACAGTGGCGTCGAGTCCCAGGACAAAAAGAATATTACTCTTTTAGGAGGTATGTCCATGTTCATACTCACTATTTTGTCAATTCTTATTATCATGTGATTTAAGTTACTTGGCTGGAAGAGATATTTATTTTCCCCTTCTCAATGACCTTGAAACTATTCAAAGAGCTCTCAGGAATCATAAGCTTTCCTCTTTGTTTGTGAAGCACTGTAAATCTCGCATGTTATTGTAGATAAATCCTTTTACTTATTTTTTTCTAGTTGTCATCAATTGGTTTGTAGAGCTGATAATAAAGAGACTGATATTATTGATAGCCAGTAACTATGATACTAATATTATTGAAGCAGAAGCTACTCAATATACCTTGGAATCTCTGGCCCACAACTTTACTGACTTCTAGAGTTGACTTTTGATTTTTCTGTTGATCTATTATACTGATAAGGATGATCGAGATGGACTGGATTTCCTTTCCCTTCTCTTATTAGATGAGTTGGAGGTTTACTGGCTTGAATAGGATGCTATTTCTTTGAAACTTGGGCATCTTGCAAAGATGTGAAAGTTTTTAGTCTTTATAATCTAAGATTTGACCAAGGAGCAGGACTGAAACAATATTTGTAACATTATAAATTTACTTCTAATTCTCACTTTGTAGCTCTTCTAACAATAATTCACAATCTCAGAATACTGCATAAATAATGGTACTCTCTTAGAAAATGTTGACCAATTGAATCATGTAATTGGTGAAAATAAATTTATGTACATTATCAAGGGTGTGATAATATATTTTTCAGGTAAATCTTTTTGGTTCTGAGTTTTGGTTGGTCACTTGTTGGCAGATTTAGTTCTATCAAATAAGCTGGTCCTGTATGATCTTGAAAAGCAAGCGATTGGATGGACCGAGTATAACTGTAAGTATTCATTTTCTTATATTTGACCACTTTATGCTTTTGATTAGACTCACGATGACCTGCAGACTTTTCGAATTCAATTGATGCCTAAATGAAACATTTATAAACTTATTTCGCGGAAACTTCTGTTGCCTTTTGACTGGCAGTACCAAGAAGGTGTTTCGCTAATTTTATTCAAACCAGCTTTTTTTTTGTATATATATAAGATCCAATTTCTCATAAGTTCTAAAAACATTTTGAAAACCTTATATGCTCACTCAAACACCGTCTAAGTTACACAAGTCAAAAGTTAGAGCAGAAACAGGAGCAGGAATGGGAGTGAGGTAAAATTAAAAGATTTTGAGAGCGGGATTATCTTAAAGTATCTATTGTAATGACAAAAGATGGTAATATTTTGTAGTAAAATGGTTAGTTAATGTGTAAAATATTGCAATCCAAGTCACTATATATTTTGGAACTTCTACAAATTTTTAATATGCAATCCAAGTCACTATATATTTTCTCCAGCAGTGTAAGTGCTTTATTTGGTAATTTGATGAAAATAGTCCAGCCAGATATTTTTATTCTCATATTTCATTTAGATGGAAAAGAAAGACATTAATATGAGTAAAAATAAAAACCCGAATCCATAAGCCTCCTGAAAAGATTCAAAATTCCGCCGCCAGGGAGTACTTTTTTTAATTCCTCGTTTCCTTCATCATCTCTTATGTCTCATCTACTTGCTCTTGTTCCCTCCATCATCCTTTTCCCCCTTGCAATCTGTTCTGTTTTTTTCTCCCCCTCATAAATGGTGTTCATTGATATTCATAAAATCCTCCAAGTCACCACTTTTGACATTTTTCTCCTCTTTAAGACATTAGCACTCTTCAAATTAGGGAATGATCAAGGCCCAAATTAAAATAAGAAAAGTGGATTGAAGAAAATTGGGGCATGTAAGGGCTGTGCCCTGCACTGAAGTTGAGAGAGTGCAACTCATGTGCTGGCAAATTGTGTATCTAGTGTATTGATGGATCATGCGTACATTTATCATATGATAACGCTTGAAGAATATACTTGGTTAAAGCCATCCCAATTGCTACAAATATGAAATTCTTGTTCTCAGACAGAAATAAAATTCTCTACTTCTTGAGTTCTGTAATTTTCTCATGCCAAGTTCTGTCTAACAGTGAGATGAATGTGGAGGATTAAACGTAATGATTACATTGCCATGTTACTATTTCACGTCAAGTTTATTGCGGAAGCCATGCATCATAATAGGAGTTTTTGCCTTGGCGTTTGACACTCATGTGGAGGCTGTTTGAAGGTTTCTTTTGTTACTCTCAGAAGGTTTTGTCATCACTACATAGAAGCAGTTTGCCTAATAATAATTCTAGCATCTATAAGCATTTCATAATAGAGGTCACTTAGTAGTAAGTACAGAGAATTGTATACCATCCCTAGAGCCCTTAGCCTGATATATTTTACATCAAAACAAGTTCTTTGGTTCCTTCCCATGACATTGAACAAGAAATCATCTTGTGGTTACTCTTGTAAGGATTTATTAATACTACATAGAACCAACGTACCTAAAAATCATTCTACCATCTATAAACGATTCTTAATGCGTCCATGAAATACTTAAGTAGGCAGTGAGGGAATTGCGAGATAATCGTGTAAGATCCGTGGAGCTCTTAGTCTGATATCGTTGACGGTGAAATGAGTTCTTTCTTCCCTCTTATTCTTTCTCTATAACATTAAAAAAGATTGCTGTCCTGTTTTTCATCTGTATCTATGTTCCATATTTCTTGAGGCATTACTTTCAGAAAGGCCTCCTAGAGTTTCTAAGTTGTGAGCTGTTGCATGAAAAAAATTATAACTTGCTACATTAATTTTTTGTATGCAAACACGTTGTTGAAGGTTGTAACCTTTTTGGTCAAAAATATTTCAAGTTTTAGGTTCCGATAACTGGTGCATTATTGTAATAACTTTAAAATTGAGCGGCATGGAAAGAAAGCATGTTCATGTATTGCGCTAGTTGAGAAATAGTTTTTGTGGTCTTTGACGAATTTTCTTTTATCGTAGAAGACGACTATGTTCTACTTGAAAATTTCAGCACTTCTCTTGCTTGATAATGTTTATCTGTTACAATAGTTATGTGTTAGACATAAGCTCTGATATAACTTGAAGTAACTTCAGACATGAACATCTTCAAGCAGATTGACTAATCTTTTAATCTGTGTGTTGGTGAATGTCCTGTTGCTGCTACGAACGAGATCTTGAGATCTGCTGTTATTCAATTCATCTATTGAATGGCAGCTTCCTTGAGTTGGTCACAGAAGAAGATGAATCTATGTTATGTTCACATCATACTTATCTAGAAAATGCTCAAAACTTCTTGCTTTTGAAATGTGAAACGGATGCTTCTTCTGGCAGTAACTCTGTTTCAATTTTGCTTGGTGTCAGGCTCGTCAAGTATTGAATTGAAGGATGAAATTACTGGGTCAGTACATCTAGTAGGAGCTCACTCTCTATCTCGTGGTTGTAGTGTTAATGTTCGAGCTATTTTCTTCTTACTAATGGCTCTGTTGTATAGTCTGTTACTGCCACCAATACTATGACCATCGTCGTAGCAATCTCAGTATAGGAAAATATTGAAAGGTGAAACAACTTCTTCTAGCGAATTTCCACAATATACCGAAACTTCACTGGATGTGCATAACTTCACAATTGAGGAAGCTTACAGTATCACAGCTCATCTCAGCATCCTGAAATAACATTTTCAGTTTTGTAGCCTATACAGAAAGACGTAATGTAAATAGTTCTTTGTACATATACATTCTTATATGGCTTCTTATGGAAAACTAACATTTGCCAAATTTAGATTGGTTGTCACGTCTACAATATTTGTACTTGCATACCTTTTGAGATTCTAACATACAGAAAACTCTTGGGAGATCTGGGAGCTGCATTTGGACTTGTCGAATCTTGGAGAGAAAGCTATAGTCATGGTAAGATTGGAATCTTTTAGGTTTTATTCAACAAGCAATTTGCTAGTACCGATAGTCCAATGCCTGCATTATATCACGCATATGAGCACGCTTTGCGGTCTGCACACACTGAATGGAGTCAATGAAGTAGTTGTAAGATCATTTCTGAAGAAGAAATAGAACAGTAAAAACTGTTTAACAGATGAAGACTCCTATGTATTGTTTCTTAATGAGAACAACACAAAGAAGATGAGTTTAGAAGTGTATTCCTGCAAATAGAACAATGCATAAAGTGAATTATGGGAATCTATACTATACAAAAGAGAACTTTTTGTCATACCAATCCTTGAATAGACTCCTATGTATTGTTTCTTAATGAGAACAACACAAAGAAGATGAGTTTAGAAGTGTATTCCTGCAAATAGAACAATGCATAAAGTGAATTATGGGAATCTATACTATACAAAAGAGAACTTTTTGTCATACCAATCCTTGAATAGACGTTCTTGCTTCTCTTCGTCTACTGCTGCTTGTGCGGGGGCTTCCCTCTAAGGTGGAATGCTCCCCTATCGATGTATTTTTACATCCCACAGTTTTGGTAGATCACTTAGCCCCATTCATCTTTTGGCCCAAGAGCACTCGATTAGTGATCTATTATGTATTCTTTCAAGGGTGGTTACTTTTAGGCAAACTTCTTGGCTGTCTCTACATGCTGGGGTGAAGAAGCTGAAAGTTTGCAAAGTGAGGTGTAGTTCATATTAGTCCACAAAATTTCTTCTACGGAGGTCTAATTCGGTCCAACAATGAGGTCTTGGTACATCGCAGCAGGTTTGAGCCCTGAGGAAGCACTTAGGGGGGACGGTCCAGGGGAACGAGGAAGGCAGAAAAACACGTTTTTTCCTTTCACCCTATGTTCTCGATGGAAAGACGTACTACTTGCTCACCCAAGCACTTCGCATCTTTACGGGTTGGTCCAAATTTACCTTTTAATTCAATACATCCACTTAAAAAAATTTGTTATAATAATAATTTTAATTTTTTTTAAATAAACTCACATTTACAACTTTTTTTTCCCCTCTCTCACCTCACTCCGTTTCTTTTTTTCTATATTTTTTTTCTTCTCACCTCATTCCATGTTCGGCCTCAAACAAGTACTAAGGGCATTGTATGACGATGTTTCATGAATTAAATGATACAATGAAGGCAGATATGTATTGGTCCATTCAAATTTTTACTAGAAAGGCATTTGTGCAAATTTATAACACTAATATGACATTTGGATGCATTAGTCTAGATTTGAAGTTTGGTGTAATTATTTATTTGTGTGAAAATTAAATCGTAAATTGAATATGCTAAAAATTATTAATTCATACTAATGAAAGTTCAGTTGATTTTAATCTAACTCGTTTCTGTGGTATACAATAAAGGTATATATATATTAGTTAACAAAAAAATTATAAAAAAAAAATAGCCAGTTATAATCGTCCAATCCCTCTAGTGAGGAGGGTAGTCTGCTTCTTCTTCTTTCTTTTTTTTTTTTTTTGTCATGGATAATTTCTTTTTACAGAATATAATTTTTTTTTTAGTTTACAAGAGGAAATTTGAGTTATTTGGAATTTGAACAAAACCAATGTATATTTTAATTGCTTTTCTTATACATAATCCATATAAACATAAAGAAACTACGTGGCGTTTTATGTTTCATAAATAAATTTTCTTTTGTATGTTTTATAGTTATTTTAAAATTAATTGATATGAATGTTGAAGATATGATATAGGAATAATTTAGTATTAAGAGCGAGTTATTAAAGTAGGAGAGCTCAAGTTTATATAAATTCTATATTGGTATCATGTAACACCAATGCCGGTTCTAAGTTCCACGTAACTAGGATCATAACAATCTAGCATTATTATTCCATAAGAGAGTTATATAGTTGTAGGAAGGTGTTCTCTTTTGGTGGAATTTTGGACTCTATTACTTGTCCAGAGTGAGTTAGAGTCACACGACGATGTCGGGTTATTGTATCCTGAAGGAGATAAGTTAAGAGTGATATTGTTAGATCAATGAGAATATTATTGCAGTGGGCTTGAATTTTCATAAATGGAGAGAGATATTCGTCCTCAACCTAATTAATATTTATTTCTTATTTTTCAATTTTGTAATTGTTATTTCAAGAATAAGTATATGGACAGATTTCATCATCGTCACCCAAGATTAACGTATCCCAAAACAATACTACAATATTAGATTCGTCATCCTCGCCACAAGATCGTAATAAAGAGAGAATGGCTCTAATACCAATGGATATGACATTGTGAGAAACCCTATCTCAAAAGGGAAAATTCTGACCGAACTTGATTCGGTCAAACCTGAATCAATCATATAATGTAATACACTTGTCATGTGATTGGTGTACGGTTTTAAAACCAATCACATAGTAAGTGTGATACACTTATTTTATAATTGATTTAATTCTACCAAACTTGATTCGAATAAGAATATTTCTCAAAAGTTATTGAAATAGAAAAATTCAAAACCACATAAACCCCATCAATACTCCATAGCACCAATGTACTACTCAAAACTCTTGGAATTAGGATCATTAACATTTGATGAAGGCTAATTTAGTGTTATTATGTGTGGGAATTATGAAAATCGTACTTAGACCTTATCCCCTATTCGATCAACAAATAACATTTGAAAATATTTAATTTATTTAAAGATTTCATAATTTCATCCAAGAATTACATAATTTCATCAAATATCAGGAGAGTATTTATAATTTTTCAAACAACGAACAATACTGGTAATCATATCATATTTCAGAAAATATCGCTATAATTTATCATATATGATTAAAATTAGAATAATAAATTATGTGGAAGTTAGGGAGAGGGTCCACGTGCACTAATGGAGGGCAAGACATGTTGGAATGTGTCATTGGTAGGTAGAGTCAAAGATCCTCTTTTCTTCTTTTCATTTAATTTAGCTTTGACTCATCCCATCATTCTTCTCCTCAAACTTCTAGAATCTTTGGTAGGTTTGCAATTTCATCATTCACCTCAACAACACCACCATGCCATCTCTAATAATTTATTGTTTTTGTTTTTTTGTTTTTTTATTTTTATATATTTTTAGGATTCTATAATAATAAATCGGGTTCGGAGTGGATTTGTCAGAACTTGAGATATAACCCGTTAAGAAATTCTTGAATTTGGATCTGACCCGTTGAGTTGAACCCAGTAAACCCTGTTAAGTATTTTTAAAATTAAAAATATATTTTTTAAATATAATGCTGCAAAAGTTTTATAACTAATATGAGATAATAATATTATTGAAATATTATTTTTAGTAAATTAATTATATGTACGGGTTTTAGGCGTTAAAACTTAAAATAATAATTTTTTTAATTGTGTTATTTATATATAGGTTAAAATATTTATAAGTTATTTTAATTTATAAAATACAGCATATTACTATGAATATTAACATTCGACTAGCGATTAATTCAAAATTATTTCATTTGTCACATGCAATCAACGAAATAAAATAATAATTATCTAAATATTACAAAAAAAAATCCTACCTAAGTATTCAAAAGAAAGAAAATTAACAAAAAATTGATAATTAACTATTTGCCATTAGCTTATTAATTAATTAATTAATTTTACTTTGCAAAATTTAGTCGTATAGAATGATTAGTATCACGCTCTTGAAAAAGCTTATAATGATTGACATCACCCTCATATATGTTTATGATCATTTGGTAAGAGACTATTCTAACTAATTTCTATATACAATATATATATATATATATATATATATATATAAATATTTTTGTTATTTTTATTTTTATTGAGTTTTTTTTTTAAAGGTTATATTGTATTGATAAATTTGAATTGAGTTAAATTCATTTTTGACCCCTATATAAAAGAATATTTAAAAAAATCCTATGAAAATTTAAATATAAAAAACCACCTTTATTTTATGAACAATTACTCATACAACTCCCTGATCAACCTGGTTTTAGAGATTTTTTTTTTTTTTTTTTTCATATAACAGGGGGTGTAATTGATATTTTATTTTTCTCAGTTAGTTTTTTTAAATATTTTCAATATCACAGTGGGGTCGTTGAATTTTTTTTTCAATTTGAATTTGAAGGAAAAATTTGAAAAAAAATCAATATAAAAAAAATTCAAAACTCATTAAGATACTTGGAGTGATAAATTTGAATTTGACTAAAGATTCAAAATAAATGGATTTCAATTTTATTTTATTTCAAATGTATATATTTGGAAAGAAACTTATATATAAGGATTTCAAATTCATTTTGGCTAATAGTATCTTGAAGGGATTTAAAAAATTAGGTTTACTAGATGGATTTCAAATTTATCATAACTAGGCTTAAAATTTAATGGATTAAATAAAATCTTTAAAATCCACTAATATATTTTATGATCCAAACAAATTAGATGTATTTATACCATCATAAAAAATACAATTTAATCATTACTAATTGACATGGCTAAAATCAAATATTTGTAACAAATAGTCATTGACTACGGTCATGCAACAGTTGCTGGCTATGGTATATACGAGTGTGGCTAAAATATTTGTCATGACTTTTTACCATGGCTCTTAGCCATGACAAATAACTTTTTCTCAGTGAAAAATCTATATTTTTGTACGATTTTATTTAATCGTGATCAATAAAAATTATTTATCATGGTTTTAATCAGCCCATGCTAGTTATTAAAATTGTAGTTAATATTAATTTTTTTTGTTAATATCAACAAATTCGATGAAATTTGACTAACTAATGAACTTATTTGTTAGATAAAAACAAACACCAGCGATGCTAGATGTATTTTTCAAATAACAGAGAATCTATGTGTAATTACACAAAACCTCAAGGAGGGGAGTGTAATTATCCCATTTTATAAATAAAAACTTTATTTTTTACTACTTTATCCTCATTATAATAATTTTAATTCAAATTTACAGTTTTTAATTTATTCTTAAAATTTCATATTTAACCTCCCATTATGGTATTATATGTAAATTCTTAAACAATTTTGTATATATTCAACTCTACATAATACAAAAAATAAAAAGCCAATTGAATGTACAACATAAAATGATATTATTTAATGAGAAATTAATAATTTATACGATCGTATAGATAGTCTCATACAATTCTGTTAAATTATGGATTATAATTTTATATATTGTTCAGAATTTTATAAAATATTTAAATTAACAAATATACTTAATATATTATTTACTTTACTCATATTCACAATTTTAAATAAAATTCAACAGCCATAAATAGTAATTTTTAACTTATCATTTAAGTCCATGAGGTCCAGCTCAATTAACGAAATTAAAAATATTGACAGAATTTATTATCTGTATAATTTATTTATTTTAATTAATAAAAATTCATCGTATCATTTAAGAATTATATAATTATTATTTTATTTGGGAGCATACTTATAATTGAAATATAAAAAGGAAATAGGGGAATAGGTGTAGACATGCAAGAGGAACCACACAGTAGCCTTGGAGTTGGACCCCACACCCACAAAATCCCATGTATTCAGACCGAATTTCTGCGCGCATGCATTCACTATCATTCCTCTCCTCTCTCTCTCTCCCCAATTCCCACTGCCACCTTCTCTCCGTCTCTCTACTTTTTCTGCTTCTTGCTGTACTGAACGATTCAGTATAATCAACCCACCCCCCATATGTTGGTAGTCAAGAATAGATAGGGAAGTGAAGTAATCATTTTCTGTTGATAGTAGACTGTGATTCTTCCACAGAGTGCTGTTTCTCCACCGGTTTCAGAGCCCCCCAGTTGTTTTGTTGCTGAGGTAGGGTAGGTGAATATTTTCGGATGTGCAATCTTCATCCTGTCTGGTGACGTCTTTTTTGTTTGTATTTTAGTTGTTTCTGTAGTGGTTTCTTTTGTTTGGGACTGAGTTTGGAGGTATGATTTTCTTGGGGTTTCAGCTCTACTCTTTATTGGTTTCTCCTCTTTCTGTTAGTATTTGAATGAATCGGATGAAGTTTCCTTCTTTTGCTTCAGAAAGATAAATGAAATTTGTATCCGGGTTTGTTTACATCTTTCTTTTCAAGTTTGGCAGCCCAAATTTCGTGTTCATCTCTTCTTGTGAAAAAAAGAATTTACCATTTTTGGGGCATGAGGTCGATTGTGTGTGTTGTTAAGATGTTATTGCTGTAACTTACCTTTTTCTTTTTCAAATTCAAATCTTTGTATTCTACACTTTTTCAAATTGTAGTTAATTGGGTCTGTTTGATTGTTCTTTTGAGCTTGTGGGTTTTGCTTTTTACGAGAGGGCTTCATCATTTAGATAGAAGTAGTTGACTGGTGGGCGTCGCGGAACTGCTCAGTTTGGAGTTCTTCTTTCCTTTATCATTTTTGTATTTTATAAGTGTTTTTTATTATCAAATTATTACTATCATTGTTATTATAAAATATTATTTTACAAGATTTTTCTTGTTCTTAGAGTAATGAATAATAAATGTAGGTTTGAAGAGGAAAAAATTAAACTATGTCATACAACGGGGTTGACCAAATGGATTACATGGTGGATGGTGGAGACGTGGCAGATTCTATAGATGGAATTGATGAGGAATACCACGCTGCTGATGATGCAAACCTTGATGAGTATGATATGGTTAGTCACATTTCTGGGATATGTGTCCCTTGCCTGCTTCTTTCTGCCTTCTTCCATTACTCAAATGAAAGTTTATCTGATTTGAAGGTGCTTTCTGAATACTTTTACGTACTAGCAATAATAGTAGCAGCAGCAGCAGCAGTAATAGGGATGCAAGCATATTGTTGTCTATACATTCAACTATGTGTGGTGTGATTATCAAGTGTGGATTGTTGTAATTGGGTTCGTTTTGTTCAAGTAGCTCATGAAAGTAACAGATACATCAGCTCCACAAGCAAGGAAAGGGAAAGATATACAGGGTATCCCATGGGAAAGATTGAATATAACAAGGGAAAGCTACAGATTGACAAGGCTTGAACAGTATAGGAATTGCGAACATACCTTCTGGTGAAGCTGTTGATAAAGTGAGACCTTCTGACAGCTCTCTTTTCTTTCTTTCTTTCTTTATTCCTTCCTATTCCCCTGTTTGCATTAAGATTTGTTTCATCTGGTAACTTGATTATTTTATTGTTGCAGAGATGCAAACCAACAGAGAAAGGAGGTAGCTACTTTGAATTCTTCCATAATACAAGATTAGTGAAGCCTACAATCCTTCATTTTCAGGTGGGTTTATTTTCTATTTAGTGAGTTTGTATCAAAGGCCTGATGTTGCTAAGAAACTGCATTTTATTTCCTTCCTCTGAATGAGCAATTCTTTTTTGTTTATCTCTGAAGAATAAGGTTATCTTGGGCTTTATTTGGTCCGGAAACATGAATTCCAGTACGATTCTTGGTTTATCCTCCTTCGTTTGTGATTGATCTTTGGACTTGTCAAAAGTCCAAAATATATTTGAGGAAGAACTCTGAATCCAGTTCATTGACCAGGGTATTGGTCTTTTAAGTTTCCAGGCCAGGGTTCACATACTAGTACTTTTTAGTTTGTATGCTGTGATGGCAGGTTGCAGTGAAGACATGCTTGGGAACTTACTAGAAGGTTGTATAGTTTAACTTTCAAGTTATGAAACCTATAACTGGTTTCTCATCTAAACACAACCCAATATTTAGTTTCATTATCAGTCAATTTTTCTTGACTATGTGGACTGAACCTTAAATGCTCCACTAAATGTAGTGGTACAGCCTGGGGCTACCACTCATTCCCTGCTCAAATGTTTGATGGTGACCCTATGAGGATTTATTTGGACTTGAGATGTGAGGATGGAATGTCAAGGAGTTCAATTTTTGCTTATTAATTTGTCATGAGCTATCTTATTTTGCCTGATAATGGAAATTGATCTCAGAAATCTGAGAATATGTAATACAGCCAAATTTGTGGTGCATGGATATTTTATATTCTTACTTCTGTCATCATAATCTATTATCATGAAGACAAATGTCAGAAGCCAAGACCCCGAATACACTCACTTAATCTTTCTGCGCCATCAAAAATTGGCTTTAACTGTATAATCATTTACCTTTGCTTCTGAGTTTGAGGTTCGAATATAAGAATGTATACCCTCTGGGTGAATGCTTGAAAGTTTTAAATTATTTGAGTTCTATATATGGTTACTTTATTGTTTAGTTTTCGAACTAGATTTATTGTTGAGTGCTCTCTTACATTCTTGTGTATATCAGAATGTCAATTATCCTTGCTTTTTAGATATGATCATATGAATAGTTTTTTTTACTTCTCTCTGTATGGGAATCTTTGACTAAGGAAATGATGCTTTGCTTGTTGGAAATAGTGACCTAAATTTCTTGAGATTGAGGTTTCTTCTGTGTTTTACTGGTAATGGGACCGTATCATCTTTACTAATCTGTTGGTGACGTTGCATGTTATGTGCAGTTAAGGAACTTGGTGTGGGCTACATCGAAACATGATGTTTATCTCATTTCAAACTACTCGGTTATGCACTGGTCATCGTTACTCCGGAACTTAACTGAAGTCCTTAATTTTTCTGGGCACATTGTGCCAACAGAGGTACTTGATGACATTCAATTTTTATCTGTTTCTCTTTTTGTTATTTGAAAAGGAAGTCTATTTTCCCTTCCTATTTTTTCATATTTAAAAATTCCATGTTTTACATTATAATCCATGTTACTTTCTCTTCATTCTTTTGACCGTCACTTCCTAAATCTTGTTAATATAGAGAAATCCAGGGACCTTCTTGGAAGGTTTTACACGAACACAGTTGAGCACACTAGCAGTGAAAGACCGTTTTCTGGTGCTGGTGGCTTCCATGGAGAACTTGTCTGTAAGGTGAGCATATACACAGGAATTGCGAAATTTTTGTCTGTTTAATAAATTATAAGTCCAGAGCGAGCAACTTACTAAAAGTGGATTTCCAAACTTCTTAAAAGAGCAGAAGCCTCTATGGTTGAGGCTAAATGTTGTTAGATGGTCAGGCTGAGCAATTAACTTGAACATCCTATTGAACTGGTCCAGTTCCTAATGTTTCTGAGAACACATGAGAGATCTTGATAATAAACTCTTACTTGTTCAAGATGAAGTTAATCTTAGATTCAATTTTCTGGTGTGTGCTGACCTGTGTTTTGTGACATTATTCATGCCATTTGCACTTATGTATTTATAGATAGTATGTGCACGACATCCACTTAAGATGATCCTCTCAATATTCAGATGACACTAATTGATACTTAAGCCAATGTCTTCTTGACTTGGCAGGTCAAGTTCCACATTGTAAATAGTTGTTTGTAATTCCTCTGTAGCTACTGGGCATATGGCTGGATTCTACTAATTGTATCTCAAATTATATCTCCTGTCACATGTTGCATTAATAGTTAAAATCTGAAATGAGTTGACTCAAGGAGAAAAGTCCCAGAAAATTGATTTCAGTACCTGCCTGAGGCTGCTCTAGTAACTACTGCATCTGGTGCCGTTGAGCAGTGCTTTTCTCATTTTAGCTTGTTAGTATCTTGTCCTTTGTTCTTCAGCAAGGAGTTGGTCATGCGAAACTCTCAACTATCTACATTTCTGCTATTGAGGTTGGTTGTGAGAGGCTCTCGTTGAGCCGCTATAACTACCTTACCTGCTTTCGGCCTCTTACTATGCATTATGTCTCCCATGGTATTAGGGATTACTTTGGTCTCCATATATTTTGGATTAGTATGTTCGTATTTGGTGTTGGTTAATCAATTCATTAGGTGGCCGTTTTCCAAGATTATCATGCAATTATGTAACAAATGTGTAATATTATGTGATTCGCAAGGCTGGTGAATTTTGTAGGAGATGAATGGAGTAAATGATGATGTTAAGATGAGACATTACATGATTCTATTATATTCCAATCTTAAAATAAAGATGCAGCTGTTTGCATTATACTTTTGCATTTGATAGCTTCTTGGTGTCCTAGCCCTAGGAAGAAGCATCTGTGTGAAGCATAATACATTTAGGTTATTTTCGCTTTCTTCTCTTCATTTCCCTGGAATGTTATCTCCAGTGATAGTCTGTGCTGATATCCTGATCATTTTTGTTGGTTATCATAGACATCGCTTACATTCGACCCTGTTTTAACGGTGAATGTTATATTTGATTGAGATTGCAGTGTCTGGATAAACCAGGGGTTAGCTTTGCACAAGGACCACACATCAAGAGAATGCTATTACAAATGCCATTGAGATATTTGATAGCTCCAGGTAATATAGCGGTTGTCATGTACTTTTGTGTTTGGTTAATTGCTGCATTTGATATATTTGATGCTTGGGTTATTTTGCAGTGGAATCCATTTCATGACATCAATAATGACTGTGGTGTAAGAGATATGACATGGAGAGGTTTCAGCTATTAAACACTTCCGCTTTCCTTGGCAGTGAACGTAAGTTTCTTTCTCTGCATTCTTTTTCTCATCTTACTCCGTAGATTTTGTGTTCTTAGAAAAAATGATCTATAATATTACTCTCCACTTGATTCTTTAGTCGTCTTCCGATCTAGAGGAGGTCTAGTCAAATTCAATTCTTATGTGGGCTAGGTTAATGGTATGTAATCAGTGTAAGTCATACAACAATAACTCATAAAGACAATTCTGAGAACTGTCGCCGAACTCTTTATGCCATAGGCATCTGTCAACTGAGTTCCCTCATAAATTTCTTTTGCATGCTTATTCCTCTAGTAACTGGAAATTTTCAAAAATTATATAATTGATCGAAAACTGAAAACAGAATGGGTAAAGTGATTTTGCGATGTGTATTCCATAGAGAAATATTGAACAACTCTAAATACTATGGCTAAAGTCATCTTCAAAATCATTGTTGGTTAGTTTAAGAACAAATAGTTCTAGAAATTGGTGAGGGATGCGCGTGCGGTGTAAGACAATGTATATTGTCATTTTGTTGCTGAAAGTTGTATTCTTATGCAGCACACATCAATAAGCCCTGATGGGAAGCTTGTGGCTGTTGTTGGAGATGATGTTAATGGATTACTTGTAGATGCCCGGAATGGGAAGGTATTCAAAGGCTTTAAGATGAGAATCTGTCCAGCTATTATATGCCTTTTACTTCTGCCAATCTTTTGTCATGGAGTACATTAAAATTTTAAAGATTCAAATCATGTGCTAGTTGCCTCATCTCATTTGATTTTCCAGAATTGATGCCATGTTTGTTCATTCAACATCAAGAAGTAATACTTTGTACAAACTTAATTGTGGGTACACATTGATGAATCATTAGAGGTTTTGTACAAGTATCAATTTCAGGAGGAACAGATTTTTTATGTATTTCTCTTTTACCTGGAGGGAAAAGGAAACTTTTTCAAACCCCCCATCCCTTCCCTTTCCTGTTAAAAGACAGAAAAAGAGAAAAATGGATATTTCTGGATCCAGAATCATTGCTAGAGCTAAATGTCCTGCATTAACAGATATAACTTTGTGATCATGCACTTCAGTTTTATTTTGCATCACAAGGATGTGCGTTTGGATATGGATAGTTCAATGTAATGGTACTACTGTACTTTTCTCAGACAGTCGCTTCAGTTGCTGGTCATCTGGACTACTCGTTTGCTTCTGCATGGCACCCGGAATCTTTGCAACTGGCAATCAGGATAAGACGTGCAGAGTATGGGACTTGAGAAACCTGCATACGCCAGTGGCAATTCTCAAGGGAAACATCGGTGCAGTCAGATCGATCCGGTTCTCTGCAGACGGGCAGTTTCTGGTGGTGGCTGAACCTGCAGACTTTGTGCACATTTACAACACTAAAGAAAATTTTGGGACGAGGCAAGAGATAGATTTCTTTGGGGAGATATCTGGGGTGTCTCTTAGTCCAGATGACGAGTCGATCTATATTGGAATTTGGGACCGTACATATGCAAGCTTACTGCAATATAACAGAAGACATCCATATCAATATCTTGATTCCCTTGTGTGATACCCTGTTCCTAGCTTCTCAGCCATGGTAGAGATGGGCTGAGAACCTTCTCCTTTTGTTTTCAATAACGTTCTCGTTGTAGGCTAGCCCCATAGCTAAGTTCAGAAGGTTTCATTTTCTTTTTTTGTTGTCTCATGGGGCAAGTTAAATGTGTACAGTTAGCATGTTCTCCAAAGAAGAAATCCTTTCGGGGAATTCCAAACGTAAATGCAGGATTTCCAGTTGCATATCTCATTCCGAATTTCGTTCTTGTTTCATATGCAAAAGATATTACCATGGTCTGTTTAGTTGTATATTTCCTTTAGCACTTGATATGTGATTGTAGATATCTACCAAATGGTTGTGACCGATGTGCTAATGGGCTCGCAATGCTTCGTCAGTCGCATCTTAGCCAAGAGAAGGGACAGTGGCGTATGGAGCTACGGGCAGCAAGAGGTTGCCATCACAAATGAATTTGTTCCGCCAAGTAGAGACTCCTATGGTATGTTTGCAATATTGTTCAAATGGTAGTTCTTTGAGTATGATTATGCTCTCCATCGTTGATGAGGATGGAGAGCATTCCATCACGGTTTAATCACATTGGCATTTGAGCAAGAGATTGATGTGTAGTGCAGAGGGTTTCCTCAAGTGCTGGGAGCAGTGTTTTAAAACCCAACTGGCCCGTTCGGTCCGACCGCTCGAACTGTTGAGTGGTCGCAAAGTGGTCTGGATGAAAGGCAAACCCTATAGAGAGTAAAACTCGTCTTAAAAGAATTGTTCGACCCAACGGTCCAATCGTCAAGCCGCTTGAACTGGACCTGGGTCAATTGAACTGGTCGGGTTATAGAGGGGTATAAATAGAGCATATAAATTTCTAAACTTTTTTTTTTTTTTAATCTCTTTGGAAGATGATGCATGGTTAAGAAGCAACTAAGAAAATGTATTGTGTGACTTCAAAATTTTATGTGCAATTTGAATTAGACAATGTTGATTGGTAACTTGGGTTATCTTTTTATGATTTGGATAATTAGAATAATTAGTGTGTTAAGTTATTGGTGTTGGCCGCTTATTAGCTTTTTTATGTTTTGGAATTTGTATTTTGGGTTTGGCGTGACATTTAATTTCTTGTATTTTTATGCTACATTTGTTGTATTAGACTATTATATCTTTGTTTTATGTTATTTAATTATAGGTATATATCATTGAAAATATTAATTGTAAAGAGGAAAATACTTAGAAGACAAACTTTTTAAGTATATTTATATTATTTAATATTTAAAGTTAATTTTTATATATTTTAAATTATTTATGACATATATATATATATATATATATGACATCACCAATTCGACCATAGTTAAACCAACCATTGAATCAATGACCCATAACCCACTAAATTTCTTGATTTGATGACCGGATTGAATTTTGAAACATTGATTGGTAGTATCTCTATGCCAAGTTCCAGAGTAAGACAGTTTCGAAAACAAAGGATATTAACATTTGGAGGCAGACAATACAGTGGTAGTGTTCTAATTTTAGTCATTTTATCCAGTTATAGACATTATTATAAGATGTTTTACATTTTATAACTTTTAAATTTTATTTTGTAAGCTCTTAAAACAGAAACTTATAAGTTTTTAAAAAAGTTTAGCCATACACCCTCTAATGAGCAATAGGAAATTGGGAACGTTTTAAAATCCGGACAGTTAATAGAACCAGAAAATTGATTGAGTTAAAAATCACTAGTTCAATGGACGGGTGAATTTTGATCAAGCATGTGACGTCATAATTATATCATTATATAATTAATATATTAAAATTATAAAAATACAAAATATTTGAGTTGCTTTAAGAATTAAAAGCAACCAAAAAATTTGATATTAAAATCAATATATTCAAACTTTTATGCCAAGAATAATGTAGATAACAAAAATAACAAATTATTTACCATTATAAATAAATTATAACTAAATTTCATTGCTAATAAATAGTTAGTATCGCCATTCTTAAGACAATACATAAGTCTTATTCTATTAATAACTTAGGAATCAAAGGAGATTAAAGTACAATTATATTGGGCTTAATGAATTTGTTCATTTATTAATATATAATCAAAATAATTATTATAATATGGGTGCTGCTTTATTAGTATTTCTCTCAAATTTTATATAAAACGCCATGGCTTCACTTTCAAATAAACAACATTTTTTAAAAAAATTAGAAAAATCACTGAATCGGCCGGTTCACTTAATTTAGGATCGGGTCAACTGGCAGTTCGAATAATTTTTAAAAAATAAAATGATTTTTAAGCTAGTTCAATTTTATAAATTGGACATAACCATTTTATAAACCGGCCGATCCAGTTGGTTTTTAAGACACTATGTGAGAGAAGGGTAAGTCGACGAATCACCGTACTTAAGGGTGTGAAAGTGCAAGAATGTTGAATTATTAAATAGACAATAATAGACCAGTGATTTTTTGTCTGGATGGTGAGGTTGAGGTCTCACAACCAAGAGGTCGTCGTGAGTTCTAATCTTATATATGTAGGTGTTAATTAGTCTATTTTTATAATACTACACGTATGTTGCTTTTTTGTTCCACTTGAAGTCGTTGATTGATTTAAAAATATTGTTGTTACTGCATATCGAATGTTGTAATAATATATTATTTACTTTAAAATCATTGCTGTATTTAATAAAAAAAAAAAAAAAAAAAACATGAGAAATCATCAAGAAATTCCCAACCCCATCATTCCACATTTGTGGTTCTACAATATTGAGAAGGGGCATGTGCTGAGACTGTGAGTGCAGGGAATGCGACAACGACCGAACAGATGCGCCACAATAACACCCCACAAACGACAGACACAGACCGAAAGAAAGAAAGCCCACCGCCGTCTCCAACACGCTGCCCTCTTCACCGCCGCTACCACCCCGCAATGCATGCACGCACCTCCTCCGAATTCCCTCACTCCCTTCCGCCCCCTCTATGTCTACGTATACACATACTAGATACCGTAATATGCAGTAATTTTCTTTCTTTTTTTTTTTTTTTAAAGAGTAATATGCAGTACCTGCACGCATAATTTTTATTAATATTTTTATTTTATTAAAACTTATAATTAATTTATTTCTGTAAAAGTTGCTGATAATTTTTTTAATGCATTAATTGTCATATATATTTATTTGAATTAAATTAAAAATAGAAACTTTAATTTAATACTAATATGTTATTTTTAATTTAATTAATAAATAAAATTAAATAAAAAATGAGTAAATTTAATTTGTGAGTGCAACAATTGCATGAAATTAATTTTTCTTAAGGGACGTGATTGAATTGTTAATTCAATATAAATTGTGAAATTAAATAGATTTTATAAATGGAAGGGTATTTTTGGCATTTAAAAATTTGGTGTAGTGGTATGATAACTACCACTTTGTATCTATAATAGTTCTTTTCTTTATAATTTACTAGCCATTATGGCACATCGTCCCCTGATTGTCGTTATGGCACATCTTTTCTTTATAATTTACGTGAACGATTTGTTATTTGTGCATAAGGAAATAACAAGAAATTAATTGATTAAAAAAAGGGATAGTTACATTCTCGTTTATTAAAATTTGGTGTAATTACACGTAAATTTTTTATAATTTGAAAAATTACTTTTGGCACCCCTGATTGTTTGCTTTGTTCCATTAGTCAAAATTCATTACATTTGTTGATATTAACAAAAAAAAAAAAATCTGAATGAAAATTAATATTTACCTTCGATTGACTAATTGCAGGTCAAATAATTTCTTTTAAAACTAAATTATCCTTATAACAATCAAGATATACCTTCTGATCATATGTATTAATGCGCGAAGACTTATGAGAATTACTTTAGTCATAATTAAAAAGATTTATTTAACATGTAATTAATCAGTAATAAGTCTATCATAGGTGAATATAAATTTTTTATTATTTTTTTGTTAATATCAGTAAATTCGATGAATTTTGATTAACAGAGTGACTTATTTATTAGACGGAAACAGACCCCGATAAGGTCAGACGGCTTTGTTTGCTCCAGAAGCGTTAGATATAATCTCTCAAATTATAGAGATTTTACATATAATTAATTTTACCATATTTTAAAATAATGCAGCGTAATTAATCTTACTCACTAATTCATATGTTTCTCGCTGCAAACTTTTCCATGTTTTTTTAATAATTTTTTATATTTTTAATAAATTTATAATTATAATATATATTTTTCCTCCGTCATCTCTCCACATATTTTTGTATTCGACTTTTTCGTTTCTTATCACAAATTTCTTTGTTCTTTTCATTTCACATCACAGTATATTTAAAAAAAATCACGTACAATGACGACTAGAACGTAGAATGCAAATGAATGACTAATTAATCACCCAATAAATAGCCTCTCTCTTTTAACATTGTTTTGCTAATCATCTATATCGTATCCTTATTTTATTGTTTAAGGGTCTTATATTAGGAAGTCTGGCAGTAGTATTACTTCCGAATCCAATTTATTCGGCCTTTTCATTGGGATTGGTTCTTTTTTGTATATCCTTATTCTATATTTTATCGAACTCGTATTTTGTAGTTGCTGCGCAGCTCCTTATTTATGTAGGAGCTATAAATGTTTTAATCATTTTTGTTGTGATGTTCATGAATGGTTCAGAATATTACAAAGATTTTCATCTTTGGACCGTTGGGGATGGAGTTACTTCAATCGTTTGTACAAGTCTTTTTATTTCACTAATTACTACTATTCTAGAAATAATTAAAACTCTATGTACAATCTCTTGATTCTTTTTTTATCTCCATTTCTTCAATTTATTTAAATTGCATTCGAGCCCCTATCCTACGTGGCTTGGTTATGAATTGAAAGTTGGACTTAATTAAATTCAATTTAATTTTGTAAACCCGAAGAAATTCTTGATTTCATTAATTAATTTATTGTCCCACAAAAACTAATTAAGGCCCGAAGTAATTAAGTAAATTAATTAATTTGATTTTTTTTCTTTTTAGGCTTTGTTTAGTCTAAATGGACATGTATCAATTGAATTTAATTAAATATTTTTTTATAATTAATTTAAATTAATTGAGCCCAAAAGTAATTAACTACATTAGTTTGTTAACTTTCTACATCATTTAATTCAATTTTTGAATTAAATCGTTCCTTCATATGAATTGATCTAATTAATGCAAAAATTAATTCAACCATTAAATTAATTGAGATCTAGGATATATATGTTTGTCGGAGTAAGTATGTGACTCCTTAAATACACATATTAATGAAGAATGCCAAATAAATTTTGTTGATGTGAAACAAATAAGATTGTTTACTGTAGGGTGTTTTTTTAGATAAAAGCGATGAATTATTATTAATTGAAATAAATCGATTACAAGTATAATTTTTCCTATCGACATCAATATATAACAAAAACTATTACAATAATCATAATTATATACTGCTCAATAACACCTACTATTACAGTAGGCAACTCCTACTATGCAGTAGGATCAACTCCTTTTATACAGCAAACAAAAAAGACTTTAAGCTACGAGGCAAAATTTATAGCCTGAAGGCCAATTAATAGAGAAAAAGAAAAAAAGGAAAAAAAAAAACCTTTTTGCTACAAGTTTGTAATAAATTTTGGTGGTAAAAAATATAGGGTGTAGGCAGTGCTTCACTACAGATAAAATTCGTAGCAAAAAAGGTATTTGCTACTGAAAGTTCCCTTTTGTAACAATGTCAATTTCATAGTGAAAACAATTGCAAAAATTACCATCTTTTCTTGCGATGGTTAGCGCCACCGCCCTATTATTACCTAGTGTCAATGTCCTTATTAACCCAATTTTTAAATGTGCAGGAGACTTTGCGACAGGACATTCCCTCTAGGAGAAGGCAGGAGCACTCATACCCATAGGGGGGCAGCGACTAAAGGGCGCACATTGATAGGTTTTAGCATGCTAGCCCAAGTAATTCAAAAGGAAAAAAGAGATCGCAAGAGCCCAAGTGAATACAAGACCTAAGGTGCCCCTAAGAGGGCCTAGTTTGAGTAAGAGCCTAATGTCAACCCCCCCCCCCCCCCCAAGAAGTCCAATCCGGTAAAGCCACCAGGGAATCAGGTAGAAGGTGCCCCCACGAAATGAATTGACCAAAAAGGTCTAATCAACCCAAATTTGAGAGGGTCCAAATCCAAGAAGGCCTTACAGGCCCACAAGGAAGTTTAAGGACTTGAAATCTCCTAACCAAAGTCAAAGCCCATATCACATGGCATCCACATATTGCCTAAGTGACATCCACATAAGATCTCTAGAGGCACACATCACAGAATCGGATAATGACCAAGAGCCATCTTGGGAACACGTGGTGCCTCCAACCAAAAGTAATTTATAAACTCTAAAAAGTTTGGACCCCGATTGAGAAAAGGCATCTTGTTAACCACTTCCCCCAAAATTTCGAAAAACATCCTTATCTTTAGAAGATTTCCCGTTGGCAACAGACTCCAACCGTCCCCCGAGAATCGTAGGTTTCCAGTCAAGAGATAATTCTCCAATTAATTTTGGGGGGATTCTCCGACTGTTGGGGACCGCCCACCAAATCTGTGGGGGGATACGCAGCTTTATCCCATCATATTAAGATAATCCTTTACCAAATTTGTGGTATCCAAACTAACTGAAGGTAGCCTATTAATAGAGAGTTGCCTAGTGAGAGCAAACAACTTTTACCTTTATACTACACCTTATACCTTGATACTGCACGTTTTATCTTCATACTACAACTTTGGCTAAAATGAACACTTTATCGTACTTAGAGTTTTACTCCATGCCAATATCTCCTTGTACATGACAAAGGAGGAGTGGCACTCTCATTTTTATTCATTTACACTCTTACATTCTAGCACTTTATTTCGCTATGTTCCACTTCAAGTGGACCTAAGCACCACATTTTTTGCTCACATCACTTTTAATATAGTTATAATTACATTTTCCTTCCATGAAGTATGGTGTGATCACATAGACCCCTAAAATTCCTGACATTTGTTTTCATCTAATAAAAAGATCCATTCATTTTTCAAAATCACTAAATTTGTTGATATTAGCAAAAAAAAATTAAATAAAATTTCATATTTACTTCAGATTGACTTATTGTTAATCAAACAAATTTTTTTCTAACCAAACTACCATTATAGATCTTCACATGTAATGCATTTCACCCTTGCAATGATAGTTTGATAGAAAAATAATTATTTGACCTACAATAAGTTAGTTCTAAGTCAACTTGGGGTAAATATGAATCTTCATTCAATATTAATTTTGCTAATATCAATCAATTCAGTGGATTTTGACTGATTAATCTTTCTATTTGTTAAACATAAACAAACATTAGGGGTACTAGATGTAATTGTTTAAACTATAAAAAAAATTAATTATAAGGGTTAAAAGCGGACACCCCCCCCCCAAACTTTGGGTTGTTTTGCACTTTGCCATCCAACCATTTTTTTTTACAAGTCACTCCCCAACCTTTGTATTTTATAGCACTTAATATTTTTTTTCAATTTTCGGCTAATCTTGAGGGAATATTCGCTTGCATGGACTGCACATGATTTTGGGCAAGCCATTGGATGGGCAAAACAGCAATTGACCCCTTCCCACCTGAGATCCACGTGAGGAGGGTTAAAAAAACCCTCAAATCGATTTTGAGGTTAAAAAAAAACTAATTTCACGCCCAAGTTGATTATTTCACTGCGTACAAGCTTCGTCAACACTGAAGAAAGAAATTTCTTTCTGCATGAGTTGGAGATTGCACGAAGGGAAAAGCGAAATAGGAACATGAAGAGTGGCCCTCGACTATGGTAGGTGATTTCTACCTCTTTTTCTTTTTATTTTTTCCTCAAATGAAAAAAAGTTTGTTCCTTCCATCAGTTTTTCCTTCAATGAAATTGCACATACCTAGAATCTATCACAAGTAGTGTATCTTCGGCCTGAATTCAAGTCCGTCCATGATGTTTTCTTCACTGATCGACGTCCACAATAGCACTTTTCTTCCAATTTTCTTCAATCCTTCGTCACAGTCATTTGTATGAAGAAATTAGGGCAAAATTAGAGAGTTTTCAATTTATCAATTAGTTTAAGAGGGGATAAGGTGAAATTACAAACATATCCCTTGGGGAAACAACCTAAAATCGCGTGCAGTCCACGCAAGAGTATATTCCCTCAAGATTCACCTGAAATTGAAAAAAAAAATATTAAGTGCTACAAAATACAAAGATTGGGGGTGACTTGTAAAAAAAAACGATTACGGGGCAAAGTGCAAAAACGACCTAAAGGTTGGGGGTGTTTGCTTTTAACCCTACATTAAATTTCAGGGGAGGCGATGTGATTATTCCTTTAGTTTATAATAAATGTACACAAACTATATATTATTTTACTTGTTTATTAATAGTTTAGTATTTAAGTGTCCATCAAAATCCTACCACTATTTAATAGGTGAGTGATTAACATCTAGCAAAATGCAAGCCATTAAATTACTTTTTTAGTATATACATAATTAAAAGAAAAAAGTAAAGAGATATAAAATGTTTCAACTTATTATTTTTACAATATAGATGGAAACAATATGCAATTAGATGTGAAAGAATTTGAATAAAATTGTGAATAAGGTCAATAATTAGAGAATAGAGAAGATGATAAATAGAGGGAGGAGAGTGGGACCCCACCTTATTGTTTCCACCTCTAGCTGGTAGAGCCACCCGTGACTTCCCATATGCATCATGTGAACTCATCCTTTGTCCGTTTTCAAAAAAAGAAAAAGTATAAATAACTCCATTTTTGTCATCACTTTCTCTCTATATATATACACATAAAATTATCCTTTTTTTTTTATTTAAATTGTTTATGTATCATCTTTTTTTAGTTTGCTCATCATTTTTCTACTATTTACTTGTCTTTTTTTTTTATTAAAATAGCAATCGATTAAATATACACAACATAAAAATATATATCTATTTTTCTTTATGGCTTACACACAATAATGTACAGAAAAAAGAACTGTTACATTTGTATGTGATTGACCTCCCAACTATACTTAACTAGAAAACAAACAGGGCAGTTCGAATAAATTAATATCAATATTTGAATTTTTAGTTATGATCAAAACATGTATCGTGGTTTTGAATTATATGACTAATATTTTGAATTTACCTATTGAAACAACGGGTGATAGTTACTGCACAATGATCGCCATTATTTTATATCTTTAATCATGATAACTAGTTAGAATTGAAAATATATTATATATATATATATATATATATTAGTTGTTCTACTGAAGTGATTTTCCTTTGTCTTGTACATTTGTGTAGTTTAAATGTTCAGCTTGTGATCATACTGGACAGTCAGCTCAACTTTTTCAAAGGAACATTAAATAATTCTTTGTTATCTTTTCTTTAATATAATGTCATTAAAAAAACTATACAAAAAATGGAAGCATCCCCCTTATGATATTGCAAATGAGCAAATTACACGCCTATGAAAAAATAGCAATTTAACTTCCTAGATAAGGGGGCAAATTGCTTCATTTTAATTAACACAGGGAGCAAATTGCTATTTTTTTATGGGGATAATCTATTCATTTACAATATCATAGGAGGATAAAAAATGACATTAAACCCAAAAAAAAAAAAAAAAAATACAAAGCTTTAGAGTACTATAAATTCTTTAAAGAATCAACATGACAAAATATTAATATTTAAACTTCCATATTTGGGGAAGATTTGAACTATCATATGCGTAAGAAAGGAGTATAATTTTATATGTAAGTTGTAATTTCCAATTCATTCCCTCACAAAAAGCCAAGAAGTCGTAGTTTGTGTGTAGTGGTAGAATTACCAAAAATTCTTCACCACGAATCACAACAAAGGAAAAAGGTGCGACCCATTTGAAAAGGTGAATTCAAAAGGTTGAAATTACCAAAAACCAAAAGAATTTCAAAAAGTTGAAAAAACTATGAGAAGGGACAAAGCAGCAGATGACATAACAAGCGACACACTATGAATTGATATGCTAACATTCATCTTTTTTCTTGATGGGTTGCAGCACAAAAACTCACAGTTAATGTGTGTGTTTGTGTGTTCTTACATATAGAGTTTGGACCAATTTAAGGGATGGTGTGTCAGAAAATATGGTGTCCACATTTGGACCAGCCTTGGTACTTTGTTCTTGATAGAAATAATTAGAAATTTTCACTGGAAAAGTTAAAAACATTCTGCTTGGATTCCTGTGTTTCCATGACTTCATTAAAGTCTTGTAATATCCCCCCGGAGAAAATTGAAAGGAAATGTAAAAACATTATGAGCTGAACTGTTTTCATAATTTCATCAGTTGTCTTGTTCTCTCTCTCTCTTCTTGTTTCTCTCTCTAGAGTATAGTCGCTCCCGTGAGCAAAAGCTCATCTCATTTTGAGCCATATCTAGCAATCCCAGCTCAAGATCTGCAACATTCCGTGGTACCACAACAACAAACTTCTCTCTTGCTTGCTCACCAATGAGTGACTGAAAATCTATCTGTGTTGGTGTTTGTGTGCTGAGATGGGGATGAAAATGAGGTCATGTTGCGCAGTGGTGATGTGTCTCACGTTTCTGGTGGGGTGTTTAGGTGGAGAAACGCTGCAGCTGAACGATGATGTTCTTGGCCTCATCGTCTTGAAATCAGGGCTTGAAGACCCTTCCAAGTCCCTGGATTCCTGGAACGAAGACGATGAATCCCCCTGTGCATGGAAGTTCATAAAGTGCAACCCTGGGAACAGCAGGGTTTCGGAAGTTTCACTTGATGGCTTGGGCCTGTCGGGGAAGATTGGTAGGGGCCTGGAGAAGTTGCAGTCGTTGAAGGTACTTTCTCTGTCTAACAACAATCTTACAGGCAGCATAAACCCGGAATTGGCTCTTACACCAAATCTTGAAAGGCTTAATCTCAGCCTGAATTCCCTTTCGGGCAATATCCCTTCATCTCTTTCCAACGTTTCTTCTCTCCAGTTTCTTGATTTGTCACAAAACTCTCTATCAGGCCCTCTCCCTGATAACATGTTCCAAACCTGTTTTTCACTTCGGTATCTTTCTCTTGCTGGAAATCGTCTCGAAGGGCCAATCCCAAGCACCCTTCCTAGATGCACAACCCTGAATCACCTCAACCTGTCGAGCAACCACTTTTCTGGGAACCCGAATTTTTCCGGGGGAATTTGGTCGCTCACGAGGCTCCGAACGCTGGATCTTTCGAACAATGTGCTGACGGGATCCGTCCCGGTTGGCATGGCTGTCATGCATAACTTGAAAGAGCTTATTTTACATGGAAATCAGTTTTCAGGAGACTTACCAGCTGATGTTGGCTTCTGTCCACACTTGAGTAGGCTAGACTTTAGCAACAATCTCTTGAGTGGGACAGTTCCAGAGTCTTTGCAAAGGCTAAATGCACTCAAATTCTTGAGTTTGGGCAGCAACTTTCTTACTGGAGATTTCCCTCAATGGATTGGTCAAATGAGCAGCCTGGAATACCTGGATTTCTCAAACAATGGCCTGACGGGATCTCTTCCTACATCTATGGGAGACTTGAAGTCACTCAAGTTTCTTAGTTTATCTAGTAACAAGTTGAGTGGAGCCATTCCCAGCTCCATTGCTGAAATTTCCAGCTTATCCGTGGTCCGGTTGAGAGGAAACACATTCAACGGTAGCATACCGGAAGGTTTGTTCGATGTGAAATTGGACGAAGTGGATCTTTCAAGAAACGAGTTGACAGGGTCCATTCCTCCTGCGTCTAGTAAGCTTTCTGAGACCCTTCAAATGTTGGATCTGTCGGGGAACAAGATCACAGGAGATATCCCTGCAGAAATGGGGCTTTTCAGCAAGTTGAGGTATCTGAACTTGTCCTGGAACAATTTGGAGTCGAGGATGCCACCGGAGCTTGGTTTCTTTCAGAACCTCACTGTTTTAGATCTTCGAAGTAGCGGCTTGATTGGATCAATTCCAGGTGATATATGTGATTCCGGCAGCTTGGCCATCCTCCAGCTTGATGGAAATTCATTGACAGGTCCAATTCCTGAAGAAATAGGCAACTGCTCATCGCTTTACTTGCTGTGAGTTCTTATTATTTAAGTTCTATTGATCATAATTTCTAATGCAGGTTTTCTCTTTTTTGTTTTTTCTTTTTCCTTTTTTTTTGGTGGGGTCAAGGAATGCTGATCATAAATTTTATGGCAGGAGCTTATCCCATAACAATCTGAGTGGCCCAATACCAGAATCAATGTCATTATTAAGCAAGCTCAAGATTCTGAAGCTAGAGGCCAACCAGCTGAGTGGTGAAATACCTCAAGAACTTGGGAGACTAGGAAATCTTCTCATTGTTAATATATCCTACAACAGGCTCGTCGGTCGGCTTCCTGCTGGAGGTATTTTCCAGACCTTAGATGCTAGTGCAATTGAGGGAAATCTGGGTATTTGTTCTCAGTTGTTGAAGGGACCGTGTAAGCTGAACGTCCCAAAGCCTTTGGTTCTAAATCCCTACGCCTATGGAAATCAAATGGGAGGCCAAAATCGAGGAAACGAACGATCAAGAAGCTCAACAAACTTTAGGCACCACAGGTTTCTCAGCGTCTCAGCTATCGTTGCAATATCAGCTGCAGCTGTGATTGCTGTTGGAGTGGTGGTGATAAGCTTGCTGAATGCTTCAGCTCGGAGGAGAATTGCGTTTGTTGACAATGCCTTGGAAAGTATGTGCTCAAGCTCCACGAGATCGGCCAACATGGCTGCAGGGAAACTTATTCTTTTCGACTCGAAGTCCTCTCCGGATTGGCCCAGTGCTAGTTTTGATTCGGTACTTAATAAGGCAGCTGAGATTGGGGAAGGAGTGTTTGGGACCGTGTACAAGGCTTCATTGGGAGGACAAGGAACTACGGTTGCGATCAAGAAGCTTATTACAGCCAATACACTTCAATATCAAGAAGAATTTGATCGTGAGGTTCGAATTCTTGGGAAAGCAAGACATCAATTTTGATTCCACTGAGAGGTTACTACTGGACTCCTCAATTGCAGCTAATTGTATCAGATTATGCAGTAGAAGGAAGCTTACAAGCAAAACTGCACGAGCCGTCTCCTTCTTCCCCGCCACTCACTTGGCCTAACAGGTTCAAGATTGTGCTGGGAACAGCAAAGGGACTAGCCCACTTGCACCATTCATGTCGCCCACCGATCATACACTACAACATAAAGCCAAGCAACATCCTCCTAGACGAGAATCTGAACCCAAAGATATCAGACTTTGGACTAACACGGCTTCTAACGAAGCTCGACAAGCACGTTGTCAGCAACAGATTTCAAAGTGCACCAGGCTATGTGGCCCCAGAACTGGCATGCCAGAGCCTAAGAGTCAACGAGAAATGCGACGTATATGGCTTCGGCGTCCTGATCCTTGAGTTGGTAACCGGAAGAAGGCCGGTCGAGTATGGAGAGGACAACGTCGTCATACTAAGTGACCATGTGAGAGTGCTGCTTGAACAAGGAAACGTGCTAGACTGCGTGGATTTGAGCATGGGAAAGTATCCGGAAGAGGAGGTTCTCCCGGTTCTTAAACTGGCCCTGGTATGCACTTCTCAGATACCTTCGAGCAGGCCTTCCATGGCTGAAGTGGTGCAAATACTGCAGGTCATCAAGACTCCCATTCCAAACAGAATGGAAGCTTTTTGAGGTTGTCAAATCGCCAGTCTCACGGACATCATCAACTAGAAAAAAAAACTTTGAATTGCACCTACTTTTGTATTTTCATATCACTGGCTTTTCCATTGACATGTACAAGCAGTTATCCAGACATTCCCTGAAATTGCAGACTACTGATTCGAACATCTCCTCTTTTATTATTTGTAATCCTCCTCTCTGTGAATTTGTCAGTAGTAGTTGCATCTTTTGAAGAAAATTATATACTGCTAGTTTAATTTTGTTAATTAGTCTAAGGGTAAATTACAATGACCTCAGATTTGATATAATTATGAATACTCCCTCGTTGTTTGAAAAATTATCAATACTCCTTTATTTTAGCGGTGGTCTAACAATTATCCCATTTCGTTAGTTTTCTTTAGGTCTCCATTCTTTTTTTGTAGCGAACTAATCAAAATACCCTTGTGATTAAGAATTCTAATTTTATTTATTTTTTAAAATTTTCTGATTTTGTTTATTGAATAAATAGATAATTCTTTTATGATTTTTTAAAATTTTCCGTTCACCCCGTTGCTTTTCTATAAATTTTTAATATTTCAAGCATATAATTGACAATTTCATACCTCCATCCAAAAATTACATAATTATCAAATATCAACAATTATTTGTAATTTTTAAATAACGAGATGTACTCGTAATTATGTTAAATTTTAGAAAAAATCGTTATAATTTACCCTTAATTTAATTCTTGTTGTATATATTGTTGACATATAGTCACAATTAGGGGTGACAACAGGATGGGTTTGGGTGGACCCGAGAGACACTCCTCGCCAACTCCGGGGAGGACCCGCCCCTCCCCGGTAACTTTTAAACTCCACCCCACCCAACCCCAGTAAAACCCGTCTGGACAGATAGACCCGATTATTTTTTTATTTATTTCATATATATATAAAAGAAAATCTAAAATATACAAATAAAATTATTCATCACCTAATTCAAATATTTAAGTCCAAAAAATAAATTCTCAAGTATAAATAAAATGATATAATATTCTATTAGTGTTTATACAACCAAAATAAAGTAAAATAATATATATATATATATATATATATATATATTATTAATTAATTAAAGTGGGGAGGGGCCTATTACTCGTCGAGCTTGTAAGTTTTGGACCCAAACCCACCCCATTAGAAACGGGTTCGGGGCGAGTTTTGCTGGATCCGAGTTCAATTGCTACCCCTAGTCGCAAATCGCCATTGATATGGTTGGCAGTTGCATGGCAAAAAGGTGCTCTCCATTGATCTTGAGAACCATGGTTATTAAAGTGTCATTTTGACATTTATTAACCACACTAAGAAAGCCATGCTCAATGTCATTTTTTATAAAAGAAAATAAAATAAAATGTTTGTCCCTACATGTCAATGCATTTTCAGTAACTGATCATATTTTAACAAAAAAATCGATGCGGTTAACCCAAAAACCATTTGCATCCAACCTCTTTTCGTTGGAATTTGAAAAAAAATACACACTAACAAAGAAAATAAATAATTTTTTTAATTTACCCATCATTTTGTATTCCGTATATAATTTCATAATTATAAAGAATAAAATATTATAATATTAACCAAATTCTATATATATACCCCATTATAATACAAAATATACATGATAATGTTAAATGAAAATCAAAATTGAAAATTTATATATTTTTTTGCTAACATCATCATTTTCCGGACAATTCTAATAGAAGAGAATCAGAAGTAAACGAAAATTTCTCAAAAAAAGGCCAAGTGTAATTTAAAACTTCTTTGGGTGAATATAATTCCACATTTTCAGATAGTGTAATTATAACCCTAAACAAATGGTAGAATGCATAACAATAACATTAGAACCACAGAATAAAACACATGCGGCAGAGCAGCATGGATCCAAATACCAATTATAAACAACAGGATATGTAGATTCTTTCCTATTACATCAGAAACCTATTCTATAGCTCATGGATTACCTTGTCATTGTCTGACGACTAGTAAGCGCCGAATAAGAAATCAAAAGGTTGCTGCAAACGAGCCAAATAGAAAAGACAGACCTACAGGACCAAAAAATTCCATTTTACCAGGCTGTGCAACAATTATCGCCTGGTCTGGTATACTACAAGACCGAGAGCAGCAATAGGTGACCACAACCAGCCTTTGAGATGCCTTCATTTAGTTCTCATGAAGAGCTTTCATCAGATATAGCCTACTAAAGCTTTGTCCAGCCACTCTGCAAGTCATGCATTCAGATAAAAATCACTTGGCACGAATTCGAAATAGCAGATTAAATATCAAACACTAGCTGAAATTAAATCAACAATCTCACAAGTAGCATCATAATGAACAACACAGCTATAATAAACGCAACACTTTCAAGAGCTACTTTAGATTTAATCATTTAAATATTTGTCTGCCAGTCTAAAACAAGTGGATTTACTATACAGGTTGGATCATCTCCAGAATCTTAATTATTCTATATTTGATAGGTAAAACCCACAATGAGTTATACAAAAAGTAATATTAGTAAGAAAAATCTCTGATAAGTATTAACAGTCATACATGCCAAATCAAATATGCAGATTACTGAGGTCCTCCTGGAACTTATTTGGCTCAACACGCAAACAGATATGAAATATTTTGGAGGAAGGAATGAATGCAAAAATGGGGCAGAAAGTACCAATAGACAAGCTACAAACATCCTACAGAATAAGTTCGCAGATTCTGTATATTTGTAAACAGTACTGAACTGCTAAATAAGTATAGTAGTTGCATGTAAACAGAAGTGGGGAAGGAATTGCAAAGAACCAATTGCTAGAAACTGAAAACATACCCATTGATTTGGTTGCAATAGTTGGCAATTTGATTTGTTATCAGAAAACTATCCAATCTTGATGGCTCGGGGATAGGCTTGAAGATGGGATTTGAAGGATCCTCCTCAGGTAATGGTTCTTCCCCCGCGTTCTTCCGGGCCATGTTTTCAGCCCTACAGGAGGAAATGCCAAATCATGTATATATCAAAACTAATTGTAGACTAATGAACACAGAAACCTGCACAGAAGTGAACCCAAATAAAACTAAACATGCGGGGGCAATTTGAACCATGCTAGAACTGGTGTCAGAACTGTAACAAAGGAACTACCAGGCTCTCTCCAAATAACATGAGCCGGAAGAAGCAACTTGAAGAAGCTTTTCTAACCCCACAAAGCCGTCCCCCGAAAAAAATGAGGGAAAGAGGGGAAACACCGGAAACAACAATAGCTACAGCAATGACTGCCACTAAACCCAAAGAAGGACCATTTCATTAACTTATCTGGAGATTTACCTTCTTTTCTGAAGCCATGCCTGCTGCTGTGCTTGCTGACGAGAAAGATTCCTGTAGTAAAATTGGAACTGGAAAAAAAAGAGGAGGTTTTATTGTCTTATCAGCTAATCATAGTAAACTAGGTGCAAGACTGAAAACACCCACCTTCTGTTGTTCCATTGACAAGTCATCCATGCATTCAATCAGAAACTCCACATTTCTCTCTAAAAATGGACTAGTTGACAGCTGCAACCTGTCATAATCACACTATCACAAAAACATGCCAGAATTTAGAAGTTTTATTCACATCAGTGGGTAAATAAAAGCACCACTAAGAAAATCGGAGTACCTGTGATACAGGTGTATCAGCCTCCAACTCAGTCATAAAAGCACTGACAAGAGCAGAATTTGAAACCTTAATCTGCCAAACAAAAATAAACAATTGAGCAACTGCCTCATATCTTACCATCGGTCTAGATTCTAGAACGTTGTATAACTAATACATCAAGCATACAAATATTATGCCTTCATAAAAAGAAAAAGTAAGCACCAAAGTGCTCTATGCGCCATGCACGAGAGATTGAATCATGTATTTTTAAAATGTAGAAGGAAGAAAGAGAATGCATCTCATTTCAACCTCCTACAAAAGAATGTGTTTGGCTCAACCAGGATATGCTAAGATTCAATCATTCTACATCAACCATTCAAGTCATTAAACTAACTTATCTGAACAAGGAAAAACCTTTCTGGGAGCAATAACCCTTGGGGGGAAAAGGATATCTCCTTCTGAAATGTCTAATCATTCTACATTCATTACTTCAGTCAAGGATTAAGCTACTTCTGGAATTGCCAAATGAGTTCATTCTTCTTGGTTAACATATAAAGAATAACTGCAGGATGCTGGAAAACCGAGTTACAAGCTGAGGGTATACCCCGAGTAACTTATGCAAAGGCATCTTTAACCATAAAAGGTAATGCCATAATTCTATCCCACTCAGTTAATTGGCAAATGAAATTCATAGATATAATAGGTTCTTGAGCTCTTCTACGCCAAAAAAGTAACAGGATATATAGAATTGAATCAATTGAACGGCAACAGAAAATCAAGAGCTTACAGGGATCTCTTCAAAGATATCCACCCATGAAAGATTCTTCTCCCTCAACCTGACAAGCGTGCCATTATTAATGAAAAATATAGAACTTGGGTTTATATTTAAACTCATTCGAGATCAATAGGAACTAATAAGAAGATGCTTTCAACTAAAGGTGCGAACAAAAGTAACCATACTTCTCCCCAGTGAAGTTATTACTGCGGTAAAGCTCCATGAATGAATCAGAAAGCTTCAGTGCCTTCAAAGCTAGGACACCTTGGTTAGATCTTGATGGATCATAAATGATGCAGACACATCGTCTTATATTTTCCTGCAAACATAAAAATTGCATGAGTAAGATATACAAAACCAACAATTACAGCGAAGTTAATGCGGTACGCCTGCATATGGTAATGTTGCACATCACTTTAGGGGTGAGGAATTGGCATGATTTGTTAGCAGTTAGTGAGTAAAGGCAATTTCAGCCAACTTGACGGCCCATGTTTTGTTGTCTGGATGAATCATTTAATACCATAGAGGGCAACCAAAAAAGTACACAAAAAAACCAACGAAGATTTGACAAGATACACCCATGTTTTCAGATCGTAGTTATACAAGTAATAATTCTACAATCATCCGAGTCCAAATAATGTCGATACTGGATAAATTTAGAGGATATACTTGTCTTTTATTTTCAGACCAGCTCAAAAGTTACTAGCAACAGTATAGAGTATCAGGTCCTCGTCGAGTATCATCAGATACTGCTTAAGCATGTAGTTTTACCACTCATAATCTGTAATTAACAGTTGAAACTCTTCAAAACAGTGAAATAAAAAAACCAGAAACTCCAGCAAAGGCACCTACAAAGGGAAGATTTTCTCAGGGTGGAAAATTGAAGGAAAAGTTCCAAATTCAGCAGCTATACCATCCTTAACTATCATACTACTGGTGCAGTGATCTTTTTCCTTAAATGTAAAATTTCTAGCCAGGAGGTGGACCAGTAAAGTACAGCAGGGTATACCAAGAGATAGATAGTGCGATATTACCTGGTAATTCATAAAGGTCTCTATCAACTCCACTGTCTGGAAAGAACCAAACAAAGTTGACTGATACCTGGATGGTAATTATAAAGTTTCATAAGGGAAACGACTTCCAGATAAAAATTCCACAAGTGCTACATAACAAGTTTATTTGAAAAACAATGGATGACTATGACATTCCAATGGAGAGATGTTTTACAGATGATGCTTAACAAAAATTCACACAATGCATTAGAATTAGATGATAAAGGCTATGTACATCAGCAACAACATTATATACGTAGTTCACAATGAATTTTTGTAATAGATAACAAAGAACTCTGAAATCTAAAAAAAAAAATGAGTACTCTTGAATCTAAAGAAAAAATGAGTACGCTCAATCTAAAGAAAAAATGAGTACTCTCAATCTAAAGAAAAAATGAGTACTCTCAATCTAAAGAAAATTAAGTGCTTAACCTAAAAGCAAATTGCAGAAGAATTGAATAAATCTGGTCTAAGAAAGTTGATGAAGATCAAAGAACCAGCTTTAACAGCTGGGTACACCAACATTAGCAAGCAAAAAATTCATCACAATCCATGTTGAGGATAATCTAGACCCCATTGAACTAATTTCTAGGTAATTCAATTCCTCTTTGGAAAGCTTTTATTCAACATCCTGCAGACACCAAGGGTACAGTCAAAGCTAGCAATAAGATGGCACTGAATTATGTGAAGCATTTGATTTCAGATTGTTCAAATTAATTGATGGATATGAAATCCAACAGCCTTTTTGCATGAACAACATTACTTGGGATTATTTATTTAATCTATAGGTCTAAATTAGCGCCGTAAACTTTCGTATTGATTTGATACAAAAAATGGCAATGGATCCTTATAACAATATGGAGCTTTTGGTTCCCAATCAAGACCTTCCACAAGCCTCTTAAGCTCCAAGAAGGAATTATGAAGCTAGAGACACAAATAAACCAGACTCTACAGTTTTAGCAACTCCTAATCATGGAAGTTTCTGAGAAATTTTGTTCAAGAAAAAGAACCAACTAAGGTAATTCATCTCAATTTTCCAAATTCAATCTAAATTTTGTGGTTCAGTACCTCAGGCTTCCCACCGTGAAGGAAGTTATTTTTAAGTCACATTGATAATATTAAGACAGTTTTTGTAACACAAAAGAAAGTTAAAAAATTTATACTTCTATTGTTAGTTTAGTTTACTGATTTTGGAATGACTATCCATACTTCATACTTGTGGGAGTTGACATACATCTGAGTATCTGATAGCCCACCTGAGGGATTTCTAGGTGCTGCAGTTATGTGTATTATACTACAGCACACAAGTGCATTATTTTGAGTTAAAATGGCATGAGATGATACAAGGAACCACGTCTTACTGCCTTTCACTTAGAAAGGCATAACTTCGTCACAGAAAGTGAAGGTTTGAAGAAAAAATAGTCAAACTAGGGCAAAGAGTTGCGTACTTTTTCTAAGGACATGAAAGACACATCAAAGGTAAAACAGAACCTACTTTCAGCTCTTGACTGTTAAACAACCTCTATGCAATAAACTCACTTCCTTGTTTCTTCTGTCTTCTACATGCATTCCCTATCAGCTAACTTTATCTTGTATCCTTATAGCACGCATCAACTAATTTGGCAATTTGATCTATTTACTCAAAATGTGACCAATAAACCTTTTTTTTCAACTGCACTTAAATTTCACGCCATTTAACTGCAAATATTCAATATTACTTCATGCAGAGGTAATTCTCACTATACTTTAGACTTTAGAGCAAAAACTCAAGTTTGAAATGTTCACAGTACTACCATCAAGCATATGACAAGAGTTCCAATTTGTGGTTGAGGCTTAACACCCATACAGTGAGCTGTCATAAGCAAAAATATTCAGACATGACTATACATACCAATAGCATTTCTTCTTTAAAAATCCAAAAGACAATATTTCACCACATGCAGATTTAGGCATGATCCATGCTGAGTGCGGACGGGGTCGGGTGGACTGCGCTTGTGGGGAAGAGAAGACTTACCATCCAACGGTATTGTTGTCGACATTAACCTCTCTTAGGCATCTCATCATTTCAAGCTGGTAATTAGCACTTCCGCTTCAATCTCTTCATCTTCCTCACGAATCTGCAACAATTTATTATACTTGCGGTCATAAAACGTAACATCAAGGATAATCACATATTCTACTATGATGTGAAAATTCAATTTATTAACTGACAAATAGAAATGAGTGGCTAAAGAAATTGGCGCACCGGGAATGGGAAACAATTAGTGACTTCAAGAACACTGCCAACATCCAACCCAAGAAGCTGCCCAGTAACCAGAGCAGGAGAGAACTCCTTGCAATGCTTTATTATCTTCAAAATAACCTGTATCAAGCATTTACAGAGAATTTTTTGATGAAAAATTATGACATTACTAATGAACTGTAGCCAGAATACAGGTGAAATTGGGCTCAAAAAAGACAAACAGGCAATTGAAGAAAAAGAGCAAATTGGATCTGGCACAGTTGTGATAGGTTCAAATTTCTTCCAATAATAAAGAATCACAATATGCAAGAAAATAGAATCACCGAATAATATGAGTCGAAGTTGCCCACTCAACTCTTCACACGTTCTGCTACTTTGCACCAATAATATATCAATTTTACTATTAAAATTACTGTCTGCCACCCCAAATTAAACTTTCAAAATTGACGCCAATAGCCACTAGATTTCCCCCACCAACCCAAACCCCCAATTTCCGGCTCAATCACCTAGAAAAGAAGGTTCTTTAACAGAAAAACAGCCATAAATCAACCCCATAATAAAGCGCAAACAGTTTGCAACAACACAAATAGTCTCCAAAAACAATTAATTCATCTCTACAATTAAAAGCGTACCAGTCCTTCAATCTGAACAACTCTGAGAGGCGTCGTCGCCTCCTCCGTCGCCGCCACCTGCAAAAACGACCTCGTAGCAGCTGCATTTAAAACAACCCACCAAAAAATTCGTCAACCATTCAACAAAAAAGAATCCAACAAAAAGAAATTAAGTAAGAGGAGAGAGTACGCACTGTTCGCCATGAACGATGTAGAGAGGGAGGGAAGAAAGAGCAGAAAGGGATTACTCAAATGTAGCTGAATCAGATGGCCGAACCTTAGCAGTTCCAAGAAATATATTCTATTCTAATTGAACGAAACCCTAGTCTTATTATTCTCCTGATGATCTGTTTCAATTGGACCCCATTATTTTGCAAGAACTCACACATGTAGGCCTTCTTCAATGGGCTAACTGATAAGGCCCATACCATATGGAATTAAAATTTGGCTGAGCTTATTCATAAATTTTGGGTAAACTACAAGGAGGTCCTAAAAGTTTGCCTTAATTACAAATTTTCATTCATTGTCTAAAATATTACGAATATTCCTCTAAAATTACTTATGACACCTCACTATAGGAAAGTATTTTCTGATTTGATGGGGGTAATTTATAATTTTTCAAACAATTAGGAACATTTGCAATTATCACAAACTTCAGTGGAGCCTGTTGTAGTTTACCCTTATAAAATTTTACAAGTTCATGCATCTATGAGACATTTCTTGAGCTTATTTTTAAAAAAAAGGTATGGAAGTATTCGAGTAAAATAAGATTGTGGATTTTATAATATGTTACTGATGACAAAATTTGTATTAATTTGAAGAAAATTGAACTAACTTGTTAAAATTTTGAAAACAAGAAGATGTTTGGATGAATTTTATAACATCTTATAAGAGATTTGAAATTTATAAAATATCAGAGAGTTTTTGGTGAAATTTTCAGAGAAAAAAAAAACCTTATAAGATGCAAAAAGAAAAAAATTGTTATGATATTATAAGCTCCTTTGGGGGGAAAATGAAAAGGTCACATTTCTTTTTAGAATTTTAGTAAATTACGTCAATTTTGATCATACTGATTATAAAATTATCATTACTAAGATCTGATACGTTTTATAATCTTATTTTTGAAATAAAATCTAGCATCGTATAAGCTCTATAACCATCTTATACACTGCTTTAAACAAGCTTAGCGAAACACTTTTTAAGTAGGAAACTCCTTATTTTTTTTTTAAAGGAACTTAAAAACTCCTGATTGACGCATATGGCCAAAAGAATCTAGCACAAAAAGATAAAGAACCCAGTGTCTCCCCATCAATCCGACGGCGCACGAAAGGAGTAAGAGTCCAATATATCTACATATTTAGTCCAAGAATATGGCCCAATAAATAATTGGCCGAAGGCCCATGTTTAGACATCATCCCACGTGACATACACCTGATTTGCCAAATGTACCTCTCAGCTAACATGAAATCATAAGTCAAGGGAGGTCCCCTCAAAGGCCCAAACTCCTTAACCGAGAGGATTCCTTAGTGGTTAGGAGTCCTCGCCAGTGAAGGATCCCCCTAAACTTAGAGATAGATTTTCAACAGAAAGATTAACGGAGGATGAGGATAGACTATGGCCTATCCAAACAATTCTTATCTACTCTACCCAAGAACGAGGAAAATGTGCAGAATCCCATCTAAGAGGGACATCTCTCTATAAATATAGGTTTGGTTCCCAGGCGGGGAACACCTCCCAAACTTCTTGAACATTGTTTTCAACTCTCATCTAGCATTCAAATTGTGACATTAGCATAGTTTCTTTCATAAATTCGATCATCATATCTCAATTTTCATTTTTGCATATTTTTTGCAAGTATTTTCTTTGAATCCAATACTAATTTTTGACGTCAGAGTGCTAACGTGTTGTTTTTGCAAGTTCCGTCTCTCAAGTCTTTTCATCTGTTGATCCAGATCCAAAACGAAGGTCCAAACTTGTTGGGCTCGTACTCTTTTGGCATGCAACACTAATATATTAATTTTGGATCTTATAAGTATTATCTCAAAAAAAAATTAGTAAACATTTTATAATGTCTTATAAACTATAAAATAAGTTGTAAAGTGCTTTTTAAAAAACTTATAAATCTATGTAAACACTGTCTTAATTTGACCCAATTATGATAACCATTAATAGAAAAGTAAAGACACAATAGCACGTTATTTGTTATGGGAGTGTTTGCAAAATTTATATTTTAGAGAATGTGATTATTGTAGAAAATGTTGGAGGTTTGTAATAGAATCAAAAGCGGATAATGCTTGTAAAAAAAATTAAAAAGCAGATAAAATTAAATTAGATAGTGGAAGTGTTTGTGCGCGCTTCTAAAAAGCGTTTTTCAGCTTATGGCTCCAAAAAAACACTTTTTGAAGTGTTTGCGATACCAGCTTCTACTTCTGAAACTATTAAAAAAAACTCTTTCATGCCAAAAGCTAGAGCACCTTGGGGGGTGCTTTTAGTTGCTTTAGTTTTTTTGTAAATAAATCCAACTTTATTTTTTACTACTTTTTATAATAACCTTAATTCAACGTTATCTTTTTAATTTATTTTTAAAATTATAAATTTAAGTTGATATCGAAGTTTTTAAATAATTAAATTTTCACTTTCACATACTTAATATTTTAAGCTTTTATATTTTATGTGTTATATCATCTAATTATATTATTTCTTTCACACATTATTATTTAATTAATTATAAAATAATAAGTTTTTGCAATCATGCAAGTTTAATTTTTGTGTATGAATTAATAATTATATTATTTAATTGGATCATTATTAAATTAAACATATTTTTTAATATTTTTAAAAAATATAAATATAAAATACTATTCAAAATAAAATTTATATTTTTTATGAAAAAAATAAATATTGATGACAAACAATAAGTGAAATAATCATCTCAAAGGCAGGTGTGAAATGCATAAAACAAACCATGTTTCTAAGCAAATCCAATGCATACCCTAAAACGCAACATCCTTCAAAACTAAAGTTGTTGCTTTTCTTTTCTTCTATCGTCCCCCAAAAGCTAAGGGAATAAGACCAAATAGAAAAGGCTAACTTAGTCCACTCCATTTTATTCCTTTATCATCATTTTATTCTAGCTTATCATAAGGGTGGAAAGGGGAGTCCACTCCAATAGGTAAATATGTTTTTATACATTTTATTCTAGCTTATTCATCATGTAGAAGAAAATTCTCAAAAACTGTATAAGGGTGGCAAACCCCGAAGCGACTAAACCAACAAATATAAGCGGCAAGCCTTTAGGCAAATATTGTGAAGGAAAACGTATGCATATAAAACCCCCTCCTAATCAAATCATTGGAGAGAATATTCAGCAAAAGCAAAAAAATATTTCATCCCCAATAATAGGGGGAACTATATCTAAATTATTTTTAAAATTTGGGGCCTTCTAATTTTCTTCTTTCCAAGCTCTTGCTCTAGGGGCGACTTATTTAGTTGGCTCTTCCGCGGTGGTTGGGGCAACAATTTGTTCAGTTCTCGGCTTTAGGGAGGAGTTCCTAGGGTTTCCACACCCATAGTAGCGGATTTGCACGTAGGAAGAGGAGCCTACACCTCTTACATCACAACCCCTAGTCTGTTTTTCTAAGTCTTCATCTGATAAATATTTCCCATATATGTCATTCAACAATGTAAAAATAATGATACGAAGGGATAAGCATTTAGCAACTCAATTACCTAAATTTGTTGTAGGGGATATGGGGGCAAGTATTGGAGCGGCGATCACAAAGGGATTAGAAACGCTTTCTAGGGTAGTATCAAGATTGAGGAAGGAGACATCTGTCCCAAGGGGTAGGTACCCATAATCAGCGAATTGCTACTGGTAGGCAGTGAAACTATGCATAAAAAGGACCCCTCTATGTCAATTATCCCTCTATGATATTCCTCCAATTTCTGGTGCTGCAACAGGCAACTCTGCCAGTAAGCCTCCAAATACCGCCGACCCTCATCAGAATTGGAAAGCCCAAGCGAGTATCTTCGCTTTCTTTCATTAGAGCCTTGGCCTGACTCTAGGTTAAATGTAGAATCTACTGTTGTAGACTTTGGTTCTCATTCTTTGATAATTGGCATTTTCTGAAGGTCTCCTTTTTCTACATCCTTCATGTGGCTCACCTCCGCTACCAGGCATTCCACACATCCTCAGTTTATGCCTCTAGTTATCTGGAAGAGAAGGAGAAGGAGCCGTGGCCTAAGGGGAGACAACAACTTCCCCATCATCATTGTCGTCTAAATTAGCACAAAATAATTAAATAAAAAAAAGTCAGAAAATTTATCATCAAAATTTTACACATACAAGTAGGTTTCAAAGAAAATCTTAGTAACATGGCATGATATGAACCTGGCCAACTCTTTCCTAGAAATAGAAGATAGCAACCTCCTATCACAGCTAAACTCCTCCTTAATCTCTCGAAGAAGTGAATAATGTATATAAATACCCAGTTTATTGAGAACCACCAAAGATGAGGGAGGATCCCCTTGAACCCTGATAAAGAACGTGGAGGGAAAGGAAAAAAGGTATCTACGAATCGCGTGACCACTTGGAGGGGGTTGGCTAGAGAAAAAGTATAATTCTTTAAGGTAAATGGGCTCTTAGGGATTTGTGTGTAACTATTTAGATTCTCCTTCAATTAGACTTGGACTTGTATTAAGTATACAATTTAATTAGCAACTCATTTGCATTAAATTAATTATATCCCATCATAGTTAATCGCCATAATAAACTCCTTACTTGGATGATACCCATAAACAAAAGATGTCTTATTTCTTGTTCTCGCTTCCAATTTTTGTTATTCACTTCAGTCGGAATTTTTACATGAACCACTATAGATTTCTTACAATATTTGAGTCATTCTTACATAATTAATCCGTATGCCTTTGAATAAGACCATTGTCATGTGATAATCAATTATTTAGTCGTATTTTCTTTGTAATAAGATGTCTTATTCATTGTTTCTGCTTCTACTTCTTGCTATTCACTTCAATCTAACACTTAAATGACATCATTCCATCTCCACTGTTGCAGTAACCAAAACATAAAACCACTAGCAATGCATGAGAAAAAAAAAAAAGAAAAAGTATTTATTGGAAGAAAATGTACTGCAGGGGGAGTGCCATTGACACAAGGGACCAACGGCAAAATTACCGCTCCTCAAACGACGAAAGTATAAAACGACATCATTTATATATGCACGAGCGAAAATTATTTTTCTTGTACCAAAAGACACTGTAGCAGAGAGGCATCATCAAAAGAGCCAAACAACCAAAATTATCTTTACTCTAAATCAACGAAACTAAAAATTTCGTGGTTTCATATTCACACGGGCGGAAATAATTAAAATAATAAAATAAAACATCTGACCAAAAATGGCACCGTAGCAACCATCATCAATATTTATTGTTAGTAGTTATATCATATATATTTATATTATATATAAAAGAATTTAATTTCATGTATTAAATCACATGATGTCTTATTTGGAATAAAATTGAAGTTTGATTCCTATGTTTTGATTCATAAAATGATTTTATTTTTCTAAATTTTAAACAAAACAATTGAAAAATAATTTCAAGTTGACTTGGACTTTTCAAGTATTGGTCCTAACTATATTTGGAAGCATTGTCAACTTTCCTAATAAAGTGACATGAGGGAATCCCATTTCCCTATTCAACTTTTTTGTGTCCACATACAATTAGGAATCATATATATTGTGTTCAAAATTATTTATTTCTACTTTCTATATAATGATCCCAATTATCATATTAAGAAATAATTTGAATTTCCTTCCTTGATATAAAAAACAATGGTCCAATCATTTTAAGAAATAATTTAAATTTCCTTCCTTAACCTTGCATCCAAATGTAAATTAGATAAATTAGTATTGTTTGTAATTAAAAGTATTTATAGTATCATGAAAATTTTGGTGTGAATGTGGTTTTCGACACCATCAGGCTGGATCTTATCCACGTGCTACCAAGCAGCATGCACATAGGCATGATGCCTACCCACTGGGCTGTGCACCGCGTTGTTTTTAATTTGTTTTTGTTTTTTCAATTATGAATACCTGTTAAACTTAAAATTGAATTAAAATAGTGTTGAATTTATTTAAAAAATCACATAAAAAAATAAATTATCTTTTGATTAATAATGGAAATACTTTTGATCAATTTTGTTGAAATTATTACACAAAAAAATTGTCCATACTTATTTTCATTTGATCTCCTATCAAGTTTCTCCATTTAAATTAAAAAGATGCGGACTTCTTTAATGCGCTAAATCCAAATAGTGATAAAAAATTATTATATATTAAAATACTATACTAATATCATTGTGTGGATGTTGCTTTTATTTACATATTTTATAATTTGTTACCTCCATACTTAAAAAATATTCATTGAGTTTGGATGTTGGTATAAAAATATGGATTTATCTAATCGAGTCTATAAAGAAATCAAAATATATAATTCTTTAGATGGTGTCATGAAAATCGACTATGAGTAGTGGAAATAACTTCTCACATATCTTATGAACTTTTATTAATTCTTTTGTCTTACATATCGATGATTCATACCAATTTGCCAACACTTCTATTATTGATTTAATCTAGATGATTTTTTATATTTTTCTCTCTCACTTTTACAGTAATAATTATATTTTCTCTATCTTATCAAGTCCAGATCTAGCACCCGAGCCAACTCGACGATCATATGTCTAGTGGTGCCCTAGGACACTACGTAACAGTGATCTCAACTGCCCAAAATTTTTTATATTTTGAGATTTTATTTGTCCAAAGACTTTCAAAAAAATAAGGCAATAAACACATCTTCGTTACTTTGTGAGGGATGGGCTATAGAGATAATCATGAACCATATGATGGGAGATTTTACGATAATATGCATATGCCAATACCATGCTTCTATGCTTTGGTAGAAACATTGTTGAGGCGACTGCTTCCACATGTCCAATCGTCGAGGGTGAGCTCTACCGAGGAGATTGCGCTATTTATGCAAATAGTTGGGAATCACCAAATATAAAGTGATAATATGGAGCACTTTAAGCACTCATTAGAGACAATTGACCATAGGTTCCATTAAGTTCTACGTGCACTATGCGGCTTGGCACCAGATATAATCATTGGGCCATACTTCAATGACATGCATTTACATTTGATGAACACTTTTAAGAGTACACTTCAATTTTTTTAACAAATTAAATTTATTTTATTTAAACTCTATTATTTTCCTCACAAAAATACGGGAATTTCTTTCAATAAGATTACATCAAATAATGGATGGATAGTCAATACAAGCATGGGTGTGACACAAGCAATAGAACATATATCTTTCTCACATGAGTCACCCAACCCAAACACATGCTGGCTATATGCGACCTTTATCTAATGTTGACTCACGTGTATGTTGGGTGGTAAGGTAACGTTGTCGATGCACGCGTTTGCACTATGCCATCCCACATGACCCCACTTTCCTTTTTCTTTCAATTGGTGAGTGCTTAATTAAACTATTCTCGATACCTGATCTCATATATTCATGGAAGTTTGATGTCATCTCTCTCAAAATGCCTTAAATTTTCTCTATAATCATTGTAGATAAGTACTATGTGGTGGACATTAGGTTCACCAATTACGAATGCTTTCTTGCCCTCTACCACAAAACTAGGTATACCTAATTGAGTATAGAGACCATGACCGTCGGTGCGTGACTCCAAAATAACCATGCGCGTACCCAGTTGCCCAACATTACTAAGAAGTATTTTCCAGTCCTGCAATGGGAGATTTGCCGAGCTACCTCACTAAACACCAAGTTATCATCGCTAAGGTTACACATTCCATAACTTCATATTGCAAGTTTCGCTGGATCATTTTGATCTTCAATGAACCTCGGGATGAGATTGAATTCGATGTGGAGTCATTCTAACACAAGGGACAACCCACCGTTGTCGAGATTGAAGTGCAATGAGTGATCTAAGATGGTATTATAAACAAGATGTAGGCAAATGATTCAAATGAGTATTCATGACATATTGTTATCTCAAAAGCATTAATTTTTTAGAAAAAATGCAAGCAACCTCCGTGATATTTAATTTTGCTAAATTAAATTATTTTAGAAAACATATTCAATCACTGATCAAATGTATTGAATGATGAGTTTAGTCCATGTAATTTATAAGCTTACAATCACATAATCCTAATTTAATGTGTATTTAACTCGAAAAGAACCCAAATAGGTAAGGAAATTTTCTAATGATTATTCTATGAACGTGTAATGATTATGTGAGTTACGTATAAATATGCTAGATTCCTAACGGTTTTGTAGGTGTATATTCAAGGAATGAAAAAAGTAGTTTTTTTCATTTAAAATGGGCTAACTTGCTATTACTAATTGAACATGGCGTCTTCCAAATTAGGGTCCCCATTTTTTTTAATTAAATATCCTTTCGATATTCAAGTTAAATACCTAACCGAAGATACTCTTGACACAGCGTAAGTAAGTACTTGATACTTACTTTATCCCTATTTCGTGCCCCCTCTTTTGGTAGACATATGTCTTGTGGATAACGGATTGTGGATTCTAAAAATCCTCGCCATGTTGTTGGTTTGTCCGTTACAACTGTCATCTGTCATTCTTTGTATATACTGAAGGGAAATACATCTATAACAACCCTAAATCAGTTCAACTGTAAATTTTTTGTCACCAACAAACTCATTTATTTGATTATACTGTATTTTAACAAAACATTAAAATGACCAGACAAATATACTCAATCTTAGTGAGCGTCCGATGTTCTCTATTCGACTACATCCATTCATATATATATATATATATATATATATATCAGCGGATGTATAAACATAGATTTCTACAATAAGAACCGCCTCAATTCATCATTTTGCATGCAAAGTTCTCCCAGAACCAGATATACAGGCCGTTGAAAACCCTGATTAACTATAAACATATTCTTTATCTGCTGCAGGTCGCCGGAATTACTTTCAGGTGCTTCCTCCGACTGCTATAAACTTAAGTAAACATATAAAATGATAAATTCAATCACATTGAACCCTAAACCACGTAGAAATACTTATTTTAGTTATTCGTAGTTACATATAAACAAATGAATTATAAAAGAAAAGGAAAAATGTTTCTCTTTGGGATTTGTTGATTTGGTTTCATGCTAAAATGAAGATAATTTGCCTCATATATGTAAGGATAATTCTTTAAAGGTATCAAAACACCAAACTTTATCATAAAATGTTGCTGATTCCAATATCATCTGTTGCGCAGCTGTACTTATAAATTCACACCTGTGATGGGAACACCTTGCACGTATACTATATATATGAGCAGTTCCCCATTCCATTCATCAGGTGCCAACGGCGGGAAATCGATTCTTCCCACCCTTGAAAAACCCTAATAAACAATTCTCTCATTCCCCATACAAAGAAGGAAAGTGAGAAGAAAATCAATTCACCTTTTCTTTCACTCCCAATTCTTCGCCATGGCTGCTGCTGCAGCATTCCATTCCTCCGCTGATTTATCGCTCTCATCAGATGAAAACGACGGCGTGAAGCTGAACCCGGCGTTAGAAGAGCGTGAAGAGGATGAATTTCAGAGGGGAAATGCTCCTCTCAAGTACATACCTCTTTGCGACGTCTACTCCGCTACTTCTCCTTGTGTCACTGCCACCGGATCGAAAAAGGTCAAGGCTGCTGCCCGTAAACCACCGCAAATCAGTAGCCATGATCAATTGAAAAAGCGGATCGCCGTGACGGCTCAGTTGCCTCAGGTTTACTTAAGGCGGCGGAAGAGAGAAGGGGACAAAAGCTCTTTTTTTGGGTCATTGAGAGTGCCGGGTTCGGATGTAAAAACGGAGGAATTGGAGGTTGACGGAGGAGGAGTGGAGAGTGGGATTAAGCGGAGGCGAGTAGAGAACAGAACGGAGTTAATGAAATTGGGGGTTGAGTGTAAGGCATCAAGTAATTTAGATGATCAAAGGCAGATGAGTGATGGTTTAAAAAAAATTAATTGTAATAATATTAGGAAAAATAGGAACTTTAAAAGCATTCTTAATAATGGTGAGAGCAGAAAGCGGAAAAATGATTGTTTAGAAGATGATTTAAAAAATTCAGAAGCTGTACGATCCAAAAAATGGGTCTGGTACGTGTTGGTTTCCCAATCTTTTAAATGGTTAGATCTTTCAAATACTGTGACTAGTGATGTTCAATTTGTGTCTCAATTGGCTGTGTTCCTTGGATGCAGGCTGAGTTTCAAGGGCGTCGATCCAAAGAAATTTGTTGGGCTACAATGCAAGGTAAGAACTCTAGTAATCTTAAATAGTCTGAATAAAAATGTTATATTTGATATCATTATAGTAGTATTTATGTGCATTTATCATGTGGACATCGTTCGTTATGTGATTGGACCCGCTAAAAAAGCAATTTGTGTGAATTTCCATGCAATTGAGCTCTTTTATTTATTTTGATTTGTTACTGTACATAATTTGGGAGCTTTATGGGAATAGGTTTACTGGCCGCTGGATGCAACTTGGTATTCTGGTTGTATAGTTGGTTACAATTCCGAGACTGGCCGTCACCATGTAAGGTTCTTTCTTGCTTGATATACTAGATTTATCTGTGTTCACTTTGGTAACATATGGAGTGCAATGCAGGTAAAGTATGAGGATGAAGAGGAAGAGAACCTGATTTTGTCCAATGAACGAATCAAGTTCCATATATCCTTCGAGGAGATGCAAAGTTTGAAGTTGAAGTTCCGTGAAAAAAGCTCAGAAGCTGATGGCATTGATGTGAATGAATTGATGGTTTTGGCTGCTAGTTTGGATGATTGCCAGGAGACTGAGACTGGGGATATAATTTGGGCTAAACTTACTGGTGCGTCACTGTGTGCTTTTAATTTTTCATAAGGTGAAAGGTGGATGTATCTAGCTGAATACATACTAGGATCATATCAGATTCTGTTAATTCATATGCTTATCTGATTTAAAATCTCTTGTGCTCAAAGAAGTAAAAGGTAGGAAACTTATCGCCCGTCTCTTCACTGCCAGCTGTTAACGATAAAGTTACAGATGAATTATCGGTCGTCTGAGTATTAGCGAAGTGATTCCTCATTCATAACAGGAAATGTCATAAAGACATTTGATACCAGTAATCTATTTTAGTGATGCTGCTTTATTCTGTAACTAGTTGTATAAGGAAATTCTCAGCGTAGCAAGTATTAATGCAATCACTGACGAAACTTCGGAATATATTCAGTGGTATCAACTGGAAGCTTCAATCATATCAGGCTTTTACTTAATGAAACTCACAATCTAGTTTGTATAACTTTTTTTGAAATAACATTGACACACTAGAAACAGATTTTGCGGTATGCTCATTAATTATAGTGACGGAAATTACATGTATGAAGTGCGGAAGGAAGAAAGAAATGATTAGTTAGCTGAGTTTCATTTAATACTTCTTCCTCGATGTCTTTTAGCTGCATTTTATGCCAGTGTCATGACAAAAATATACCTGACAATATAAAAACTGTGACTCAGGCTGATGATTTTGTTCTCTCAATTTGAATAATCTCGTGATTTGTGTAATATGTTACCCAGTAACAACATTTAAAATGCCTAGTCTTCTACTTTTACTTGCTTCTGCACTGTTGCCTTTTACTCTCTTTTCATTTTCATTTGGTTCTCTCCTCCCCTGTTGCGCAATTTCCTAATACAGTGTGCATGAGGGTCAACTTACGTGCAATATTCCAAGTATTTTTTGTTTTTCTTTCAGAAATTGACATGGCAAAGTTAACTCGACAATATGACCTCTGGAATTTATGTTATTTAACTTATATAATTTTGTATAATGATAATCATTACCATATATGGAGATTCTTTTGCCTTGTATGCTTTCTTGTTTGTTTTGGAGGCGAGGTACTAAACCTGGAGGTTGGGAACTTTGTTCCCTGCCATGCTTTATTCTTTCTGTATCATTAAATTAGGTTGTTATTGTCCAAACCTAACACCTATGTAAGTCCTTTTATTTTATTTTCAGTTTTGATTAATCTGTATATTTTATGCAAGTACTTTCTTGTTTATAAAAGTCTTTTAATTAATTACTGACATCTTGCTCTATTTCATATAGGACATGCTGCATGGCCAGCAATTGTTTTGGATGAATCACATGTGGGTGAACGCAAAGGTCTGAACAAAGTCTCTGGAGAGAAATCAGTCCTAGTACAATTCTTCGGTACCCATGATTTTGCTAGGTAGTATTAGTTTTTAAGGACTGAAGATTTTTTCTTAGCATAGATTGTTTGCACAGATTCTGGGATATTGATCTGGCTTGAAATTGGTAATGCATACTGTCATCTGGTGGTCTTCATTTTTGCTTTCTTCTTAACATTCAGGGTGACGCGGAAGCAGGTTATCTCTTTCCTCAAGGGCCTTCTTTCATCCTGTCACTCAAAGTGCAAGAAACCAGCTTTTGTTCGAGGATTGGAGGAAGCAAAAATGTAAGTCTCTCCATCAACTTTCGTAAAGGTCAAATCCCTGTAATTTTTAATGATCATCCATTTGAATACCATGTACACCCTTTGATTGTATAAGATTCTCCCTGCAAAATTTAGTGAACTATGCTTGAAGAAAAGTAATCTGGAATGAGCAAAACTATAGAGTTCTGATATCGTTATATTAATCTCAACTATCTTTGTAAGCATAGCATGAATGTTATGACTTTTGAATTTATGTTTCATGTATGCTTTCTTTTACTTCTTGCATCTATGCTTAGAGCATATTACATGTCTTGAAAGCCAAACTGCTTTTTCTTTCTGCCCTTATGACTAGAGTGTTAATTGAGTTATAGAATCAGAAGTTTATGTGCACGTAATGGTACTCCCAGCTGATCTTCCCTCTTTGAGGACTACCTGGTCCATCAGAAGGGAAATTGCATTTAAATGCTCTCTCATTTCTTTTGATTGATTGAACGGAAGCTTTCCTTTCTATAGCAAAAAAAAGTTGTTGCTTAACTTTTTTCCTATCTAAATGGCAAATTCCCAGAAAGTTTGGTTTGCTTGTGAAGCATGGTGGAACTCTTTTCCTATGAATATTAGTTCCAAACCTCCAATCAAGTCTGTTCTGAACTTTTTTACAGTGTTTGGTTCCTTTTGATTGAAAGGAACAGCTTGATCGTACTTTACTATATAATCTTCATCCTCAAACTGCTGTAAATGACTAATAAGGACTAGATGTTGAGGAAAACAAAATGATCATTCTGTCATTGTAATGAATTATGTGATATTTACCTGGGTAGTTAGGCTTCATAAATAACTCAGGTATCTGCTCTGATCAGGTATCTTAGCGAGCAGAGGCTTCCAAGAAGAATGCTGCAGCTGAGAGATGGTGTTGATGCTGGTATGAATGGTACTGGAAGTGGAGAGCATGAAGATGGTGCTGATTCGGGTGATGAAGAGTGCACCAGCCAGGATGAGATAAGCAAGAAACTTGAAGATCTTAAAAGCTGCCCATTAGAAGATGGAGAGTTGCAAATAATAAGCCTTGGTAAGGCTCGCAATGGTAATATTGTTATAATAACGGAAGATGGTGATATATTACTACACTTGTTGCTTTCCGTTAAGCGTTAGTTGAAGCATTCCCTGGTGCTACTCCATGAGTTCTCCTATGTAGGGTCTGCAATGTGCTGTGGTTGGATGGTCTCTCTAGTGCTTAGTACCTTCTGTAATTAATTATTCATCTCACTGTTGTACATGTTGATGCATCAGATTGACTAGTGATTTTCCATGTGTATGTTCAGATATAGAAGAATCTCTTATAATTAATGAATCAGCTTATTAATTTCTTGTGCATGTGAATTTCATGCAGGAAAAATTGTGAAAGACTCCACTAATTTCCAAAATGAGAGATTTATGGCCGAGGGATATACTGCAGTGAGGATGTTTCCTTCAATAACAGGTGAATCATCTCACTGAAAGGTGTTTCTTGTTAATTATTTCTTTTGCAGGGTATCTGGTACTTTTTGTTTTTCTATCCTGTCTACCATTTGGTTTTTTGCTTTTTACTTCAGATCCAAGTTTGCATACCTTATATAAGATGGAAGTATTGAGAGATGTTGACTCGAAGGCCAAACCTTTGTTTAGAGTTACAGCACATGATGGAGAAGAGGTATCTCATAAGCTACTTTACGAATTTAAAAAGAATCAGTTTCTGTGCTCTGTTTCCCTGTCAATACACTTAATTCTTTTTTATCTTCCTGTAATCGGCTTTTAAGTATGTTGTGCGCTTTTCGCATTTTCCATGTTGTCATTTCTTTGTGTTCTTTGTTTCTATTCAAGTAATGCCTTTCCCTGCCTGAGGTTTAACTTTTGAACTTATATTTTTGTAGCCTATGAATTCGAAACCAGTGGTTCATTTCAAATGAGGCTGGTAATACTGACTGAAAAGAGAGTTACTGTTGGAATTGGATATTCTATGACATTTCGAGGTGTTGGTTGTTGGGTCAAGTCTGTGGAGAACTGTTGAGGCGTCCACGAGGATAGTAGAAAATAACTTAGTCAACATGCTTCGTGTCCTCTTACATTTTACTTGCATTAGTACTCTGCTTTGGGAGAGATGTATGGCCTAATGAGGCTACTATGAACTTTTCCTTTTACTTTGGTTCATGGTTTCTCTTATTCTTATCCCCCACGTGGTTGGAGGTGGTTGGGGCGGGGGGCGGGCGTAAGCACCAGTGATTGCACTTCAAGAAATAATAGAGTTAGTCCATCAATAGTCATCATAATAGACCTATTGCTCATGCAAGTTGGGATCCTCAGTTTGGTCAACTGGTTGGCGGAGCTTTTATGGGAGGTTTGCTCCCTATGGACCAGGGGTACCTGGCAACTTTGTGATGCACTGTGTATAAAAGGGTGGTAGGTGGCCTCAAAGAGAAGGCTTTGAGGTTTTGAAGTTTGCACTGTGTGATTCTATTTTTGGTTCATTCATACCATCTTCCTTTTTTATCTCTTATCAAGTGTGTAATTTCATTTTGTTTTAATGTATCACATATTCTGTTCTGAGTCCCCATTTTTCAGTAGTTTGCCGCTTGGGTTGCAAACCTACTTAATTCAGGTTTATCCTTTCTGTTCCATAATCTTTATTCTGCAGTTTAATGGACCGACTCCATCTGCTTGCTGGAGTAAAATATACAAAAGGATTAGGACAGTGCAAATCAGGAATCGAGACTATAAAGCTGATCAGAGTTTTGCTTCTGGTTCATATATGTTTGGTTTTGCGCACCCGAAAGTTTCTAAACTCATAAAGGTATTATGTAAACAATACACTCTTTTAATTATTCTAAATACATAACTATCTTCTCTGTCTGTGTATCCAACATGTTATATTGATTTATTTACTAGTTCAAGATTTTTGCGTCTTTGAAATTGCCATGTCATGCATAGAATGAGGGACCCGCCCATCCCTGATGAGTATCTGCAAAAAAAGGATTCTGAGCAGTTTGAACATGTTTGCATTTGTGTCTATCTCTATCATACGAGCTTTTTAAGAAAATAATGTCCATGCCATTTGCCTGTTGTGCCTCCTTTAGATACTGCTCTTGGCCATTGTTATAAATAATGGTGGTGCCCCTAGGGAAAGGGCTAGAATAAAGTGTAAAATCTCTTTTTAATTACTGTTTGTTGTGGATTATAATACATCTATGCTTGCTGGAACAAGTTTAAGATGCACTAGGCAATGTGATTATGTGCTCATCAATGTTTAATAATATTGTTCTGAAGCGCCTGTTGCCTTTAATGACAATTTGGGTCACTACTAACTTCCATTTATTTAGTTTAGTAAAACATTCAGTACAGGAAGTATATAATTTAGTATTTGTTAATTTTGGTATTTTTTCTTAACAGTGAAGTGTCTTGGTTGGAATTCCTACTATGTTTTTATTTTAGGATTTCCTATATGAAAACCTGTCATGGTTTGTCACAATAATTTGCCTCAAATGAACTTATATGTGCAGTTGTTCAATTTCCATATCTGATATAAGAGAATTTAGACGCAGAGATCCCCTCAGTAGTTCTAGATTTCCAAAACTCGCCTACAGGGAAGCTCGCTGCTGCTAATTTATGAATCTTTAATTCTCTAATTAACAACACAATTGAGTCAATAAAACACTGCAAAAATTTCTGGCCCATTCTGTTGGGAAGCTTTTCTGGTCATACTTATTTCGGCCCACTTAGTTGTTTTGAGCTTTGATTTAAATAACCCTAACTCAAGATATTCTCCTATTTAGCCAAGTAGCCATGGAGGAATAAACTCATCTCTGAACACACACCACAACCACCATTGCAGCCTTGTCCTTTCTCTGTTGGCAACCACCCTCTCACTGCCTTTCTTGTTCTCCTGCACCTTTCCTGCCCACTGCCCCAGTTACTGTCTTTTGTCTTCCTCCCTTCTGCCTTTACAACAGTCGTTATTTTCGGCATCTTCTTCATCTCTGCAAAAACATCACTTTTCCTTCAGATCTGCAGATCCACCTCTGGTGGCTGCTATGGCCAGAGAAAAGCCGAGCCGGAAAAGAGGGGGAGATGGTGTGGTCCAGCGTGGGAGCGGCCGCCGCCGTCGCTATCACCACGGTTATGGGTCAGAACAGAGAGAAGTGGAAGAGGTGAGGAGACAAGAAGGTTAATTTTTGGAGATAAGAGGGAGGGTGAAATGTGATGAAAAACTAATTAAAGTAATGTTGAACGTTTTTGGACTGTTGAATTTGAATATTCTGCAATTACTTCACCATTAAGGAGTGACATGCTCGCACACATCTTATTATGTTTTGCAACAAAAATAGGAAAGCAGATTTACAGTCCAGAAACTTTTTTAAGTTCTAAACATATCATTAACAGCACTAAAATCCATTTTCTAATCACCAAAAGCCTGTTTCGGAAGTTGTCCTGGAAAGCTAATTGAATGGGCCTTAATTAAGTCTAATAGAATGACTCAACAGCGAATATTCAAAAATATAAAACATTATTACTCTAACTGCTACTGAAGCTTCCTTCATTATAGTTGATGAGGAAGAGCTAGGAAAGGTTTCCTGGTCATTATGTGTAATTGTGTATACTATAAAATCTCATTCTGTCAGTAATGGAGGCTGCTGGTCATGTGAGTGAGCTGGATTATGCAACATCTGGAGTTATATATTCAACCAATAAACAATATCTCAGTTGTAATGCTTATGGTTATGATTGAGTATACTGCTGCAGCCTTGATATATGGGCCTGCGTTAAACATGATATGTTCAATCTGTTTGTGTATGGTTGTAAATATATATCCTCTCTGGTTTATCTGTCTATTATTCATTAATGTCATCTGCAATCTTTTACGAAAATTAAAAGCTTTATAATAATCCTGAATTTATGTCATGATGAGGGCTGCATAGTGTTTTGAGTCAGTGCAATTTTATATCTTCATTTATAGTTACATTAATTTAACATGTATGATTAGGTTTTGATTTTCAACCTCATAGCTGTGTGTTCATATTGCCTGATTTTTGTCATGGCATGCACCTTTCCCCTTTGATGCCTTTCTTAGCCTACAAATTAACGACTTAATATTCACAGGATATGTCAAATTCCCAGCCGTCTTCAAAATCTTCCCAGGCAGCATCTAGGAAAACCAAAGGGTTTCCTATTGGTTACAGGCCTGTCCACGTGGAATGGAGGGACCTTGATAAGTGCAATGTGTGCCATATGGATGAGGTAGGGTTTTCTTTTGCTAAGGATTAGCAGTTTTGGGTTGCCTCAGGCTTGAACTTGCTCTTTTATCTCATTTTATATTTCTTTTGGCTCTCGTTGAGCCTATATAGCAGGAATTGCCTTCAGACAGTATGGTTTCTTCTTTTTGTCTAATGCTGATTTCTTGTTTCTCTTGATTGCCCTGGCAAAAGTACATTGCAAACTGAATCTGCTAATTGTCAAATGTTTGCTTCAGGAGTACGAGAATAATTTATTTCTTCAGTGTGACAAATGCAGGATGATGGTAAGTCCATTTCCTTTACCCTTTAGCTGGTTTCTCCAACTCTATGCATCCATGTGTGAGTTGGCCCTCCTGGCTGGCAAGGAACAATTGCTAGAGTACCTTTCCCATCATATGTAAATTTTTCTTGCAATTATTAATTCATGCCAGTAGAGAAGGTTCCTGATTTGATTAGTTTCTGGGGTTCAATTTTCCTTAAACTTCAAATAATTGAATGACTTGCTACCTGTGCCCTGGCCAGACCTCATGTTGCTTGATTCCATCTAGGGGGTGTGCTATCTAAAAGGTTCCATGGTTTTATTGTGGTTGTGTAGCATATCTTTATCTCTATTGATTCTAAAGTACTTGCAGTTGCTTAAACTTTTGGCATGTCTTGTTAAGAGTTATGAATTCTTTTCCCCCCTGTTCTGTCCCCCCTACATTGCAGTTATAGAGGCTTGATAATGCTAATTATCTATGCCCAGCAATAAGAATTGGTAGCTACAAAGTTTAGCATCTCACGTATTTACTTATACTGGCAAAGTGTTGCGCAGTTGATATTCCTGCAAACTGCACTGCTTGGGATAATATGATTTTTTTGGGCAAGGTAATATGAGTTATTGTCGGCTCCTGTGGTCATAGGAGTCTCTTTAAGACTCCTATCTTTTGAAGAGCAACTATCTTACCAATTTTTTTGTCTCACTTGCTTTTATGTATTATATTCTTTTATGCAAGTAAGATGACTTTTACTAATCAGTTTTTGTTTTCCTTCTTTTGGGGTGACTTTTTATTAATTACTTTTTTTCTGTTCTACTTGTTTTGTAATTCGCGATACTGGTTCAGGTACATGCTAGATGCTATGGAGAACTTGAGCCTACTGGTGGTGTTCTTTGGCTATGCAACTTATGTCGTCCGGGAGCTCCCGAATCTCCTCCTCCATGCTGCCTGTGTTGTAGGGTATATACAAATCTCTACCTGTTTCTTCATTCAACCTCTTTTAAATATTGATTGGGGCATTGGCTGTTTAGAATGAACAAAAAAACCTAATGCAATATTATCAATGGATATGGTTTAGGAGGTGCGATGAAGCCTACCACAGATGGACGTTGGGCTCATCTTGCTTGTGCCATATGGATACCAGGTTTCTACTTTGTGATTCAGAAACACACGCATGGACATACATTTTTTTTTTTTGCTTGTTGGGTTATAGTATTTGTTATTATTTAAACCATCTATTTCATGTAGAAACCTGTTTATCTGATATAAAGAAAATGGAGCCATTGATGGACTTTGTAGAATCAATAAGGTATCTTCTCTCTTTCCTATGTTTCCCTATGTCAATCTTTGATATCTTCTCTTTAGTTCTCATTGATTACCTTTAAAGTGAAAACATATACCAGCTTAGTTAAGGTACTTATTTCATGCTTGCAATAATCTTTTCAATCATCGTTTATTTTCTCTTATTCTATGAAGGACCGGTGGAAGCTGTTATGTAGCATCTGTGGTGTTTCTCATGGAGCGTGTATTCAGGTAGATTTATCCCTTTTCTTTGCTTAAGCCGTGCTGAGTCCCTGACAACTTATTTCTTGTTCTTTTTCTTTCTATTCTCTCTCTGTTTTCTTGTTGGTGGAGGGTTGAAATAACAATTATTAATGATTATGTAACGCCTACTAAATAATCTGTTCTTTCATTTGTTTGTCATGGTTGTGGTGGCAAAGCACAAGTGTCTTGATACTTAATAGTCCTTGAAGGAAGATTCAACTTGAATATTTGTTCGATCAAGAGCAATAAGATTTGATTTATGCTTTGTGAAACATTTTCTTACTGAAGTTATGTTTAATAATGTTTGGTGCGGTAACTTTGTGGAAAATTTGACTCATTTGTATCACTTGTCTACTAATGTCTTGCAGCATGTGAAATGTTTGTCTTCCTTGTCAGCCAATTTATTATGCTGATTTTACGGTTTCTTTTGATTCTTATCAGATGGAAAGCCTGTTTCTTTTTCCTTGTGCTGTTTTAATTTTAGTGGAATGTGTGTACCTTTGCTGACGAGATAATGATAGTTACTGGTTTGGTCCTTGACATTAGAACTCTGTAGTCTTTTGTATTGCTCCATGTCATGTTGTTGCTTCTTTGTTGGAGCTTCTATCGTCATTTTCTAGTTTCTGTTCCGACCATATTATTATTTGTAATAATTTTGCAGTGCTCAAACAACAATTGTCGTGTGGCTTATCATCCTCTCTGTGCACGTGCTGCTGGCTTTTGCCTTGAGGTATCCAATGTCTATGCATCTAAGTTATGTGCTGGCTTGGATGGCTTGTCTCAGCCTATTAGAACTCGTTCACTTTATTTCCGTACTTTTGGCAAACTTTCTCTCTTACACATATATCTTGTTTCTAGCCTGAGGATATGGACGGACTGCATTTGGTACCTTTCGATGAGGATGAGGAGGATCAGTGCATTCAACTACTTTCTTTCTGCAGGAAACACAGGCCCACATCTAATGAGCGTTTGCCTTATGATGAACAAATTGGACAAAAAACTATTGAACTTGCAGACTATATTCCACCGATAAATCCTTCTGGTTGTGCTCGTACTGGTATGTACTGATTTCTTCCAGTCTTCACAATTTTCACAATTTTAGTGCTTATATATGTAAGTTTTATTTGTGAACATAAAATGACTGGCAATCGTTCAGATACATGTCCTAATTTGACATCAGATCCTTGCATCTGCTAAATTCTTTGATTTACACATTTTCTAGCCTTCTTTCCCCTTGTACTGTTTCTAGGCTAACACCGCGATTCTGTACTGCCTGCGATATACTCTCTGGTTGGTATTGAATCTTCAGCCAGGTGCAATTACTTGACTTACTAGAATTTCTGGAATGAGCTGCAGCTGGGGGGGAGGTGACAAAGGAGCAATGACAATATGTTATAAGTGGTTTTCCAAACTTGTATCAATTATTCCTCTGGCCCAACTTGAATGTCCGTATTTGCATTGAAACATAGTTGTAGGTTAGAGTTGAAGTCTTACTCTTTAACCTCAAAATAATGGATGGAGTTGGTTTGCCACGTCATTACATTTAAGTGAAACAAGTTTTTGGGAGGAAATTTACCATTGCAGGATGGAGCACTATTAATGGACACTAGAAAGGAAATTCGTGAGCATATAATCTTGGTAGGAGGAATTATACTTAGAAACATAATCTACATATATATATAATCAACCAACCCCAGGCTTAGACCTCATTGTGTATTCTGATTTAGTTTCACCTATTTTATGGAACTGTAGTAGATGGGATTTTCTCTGGTTTGATTTTTCTGTTCATCTGATAGAGGATCAATATGATCTTATGGAATGTAACAGCTAATAGTTTTCCATTAACTTATGTTTCATAATCAGGGAGAGAAATGTACTCTGTTTATTTATTGATAGAATGAGTGGTTTTCTCTGTAAATTCCCCTGTTTGAGTGAGCATTTTGCAGTAACCTATTCTGCATCTTGCTGCTTTTTTCTGGAATTGAATTAATTTGAAACATTGTTACATAATGAGTTTGGATTTCTCCAGATTTTCGTTAAGAGAAATGCTATGTAGAGGTATCTGATTTCTCTGTTTTCCTTTATGTGTGATTAGAGCCCTATAATTTTCTCATGAGGCGAGGGAGAAATGAACCTGAAAATCCTGCTGCTGCATCAAAGCGCTCATATGTGGAGAATCAGCCATATTTGCTTGGTGGGTGCAGGCCCCATATGCCCTTGTGGAGCAAAGTGTCCTCCAATGAACCTGGTGGTTCTAGATATTCTGTTGATCTTATGAAGCTACAGGCCGCTCGACTTGACCCAGCTGGCAAGATCCTTTCAGTGGCTGATAAGTACAATTACATGAGGAATACCTTTAGAAAGAGACTGGCATTTGGTAAACTTTCTGTAGATATCATTTGTTCTCCTTATATAGATATTCCTGCTACTTGATGTGTGTTCTGTAATTCTTCTGTTTTTCAATCCCATTTTAAGTGGTGCAAAAAAATTGTTTATCTATTTCTTTTGATCATCAGGCAGAAGTATTTAATTTGATATGCACCTTTGGGGATGTTGTGGTTACAGGAAAGTCCCGTATACACGGTTATGGTGTCTTCACTAAACTTCCACATAGAGCGGGAGATATGGTAAATTGCTTCGACATACATTTCTTTTTCTAAATTAATTTGAGATTTAACATGTTATATCTCAATTGATTGCACTATAGGTAATTGAGTATACTGGCGAACTTATTCGGGCTCCAGTGGCTGACAGAAGAGAACATTTGATATACAATTCATTAGTGGTGAGTTCCTATATTTGTTTGGATGAATGTCTTCTAGTGTGGTATGGACGGAACTTCTGTAGTTAGGAGAGTTTGATGCGTGTCTGATAGAATTACTAATGGAAAATGGTTAAGGAACGTAAGCATAACTGCAACATATTACGGAATACAGTTATGGATGCCAGGCGGTTTTCCATTTAAAAAGGATAATTGAAGTTGACATTTTGCTTAAAATGAATTGGAAAAAAGAAATTGGCATCTTGTCATAAGAGTTAACATTTCCATCGGAGCTTGGTAAGCTCTGGTAGCCATTCAATTAAAAACATCTGTAGAGTGTAGACGCTTATTAACCAACCTTGTTATGGAAGTAGGATAACAGCCTCAAGCTGATGGTTACCATGCTTATATACTTAACCTAACTATACTTAGTCATCCTTTCTAGAGTATTATCTGCTCAAGACACATTTTTCCCGTTTGCTGGTCAGCTGCTCCATCGCATATTTCATTTTAGCAGTGAATTTAGTGGCTAGCACTTTTGCTAATGAGAACTGATGAACGACTTATCTCATAAAGGATTTGTCCAACTTATGGAGATCAATACATGCTCTGCTTTTCTATATTAGCTAAGCTTGATCTTGGTGATTTGACTTCTGTATACCAATGTACTGTTTTTAGAAGCAGTAGCCTATCCCGTTGCCAAAGTAGTAAATACTCTTCTCTTTGATCGTATGAGTAAACTAAACAGGTCTTTTTACATATGTTGAGTTAATACTGAATTGAGATAGATCATACTTATTGTTGCAAGTGGCATGCACGTTAATAGATACAAATAGTTGCAGCAGTCACAGCATAGATTACTAGCTGCTGGCTACTAATATCTCCCCTTTTTGTTCTTCAAAAAATCTTGAAAGTGAGGCCAAGCAAACTGTGTTCTAGAAAGACTAATTCTGAGACAAGTCTCTTAGAACACATTTCATGACTGTTTCAGGTTCCATGGTTTTAGGACTATTCAATCTTTTCAATTTCAATATTTATCAGTATGTTGTCCAGGAGTTCACTATATAGTCATATCTTAAAAAGAATCACTGCATTCCTCTAACACTTTATTGGGTATCCAATCAAACCTTTGGGACAGCCTTCTCGCAGCCTTTGCCTGGTTATAACACTAATGGACACTGAATACTTTGTAATAAACTTATCACATATCTTATCCACCATTCTGATTTTGATGGAGTTTTTCCTCGGTTGATGTTATTCATTTTTCACTGAGTCACTTGATGCCCTCTGAATATACACTGTTATGTGTCCAGTACATTCTAACTATTCCAGATGTATTGTTTATTGAAAATTTGCATGGTTGAACAATGCATGTCTCGTGTCTTTGTCAGATACGCAGTCTTGTTATCGGTGCTTCTGTGTGAATTTTTATGCTGATACATCTATATGCTCGATATGTTCTGCTAAGCTAAATTTTTTGTGCGAGTCTAGTTATTTTTATGTCTATCCATATAGTTTCCAAATGTAAGGACAAATGGGCATTATATCCAATTACAAAACATCTTTTTGATGCTTTTGGCATTTGGTAGCCTTTTGAACGATGATAACTTGTTACATTCATGGGTGTCAAGTAGTTCATGTCATTGAAGATTGCTCATACTGTGGCAGCTGAGACTTGATTTAGAATCCTTTTAACATTTTTTTTGTGCAGGGTGCTGGAACTTATATGTTCCGAATTGATGATGAACGTGTGATAGATGCCACCAGGGCAGGAAGCATAGCGCATTTGATTAACCACTCATGTGAAGTATGTATCAAATATAGCAGTTTCACTATTAAGTTTTTTTTTTTGTGCAATACCTTTCTTTCATCAAGGAGAAAAAGAAAGAACATTTCTGTTTATGCTACCAACAGTAAGTTTACCTTTTGATAATGCATAATTTAGATATCTTTTATAGTTGGCTTGATTAGGGACATCCTCCGTCCTAGATTTAGGCCTCTCGTCCAATTGAGAGGATACTTTGCCTGTAATTTCTATTGAAGGGGTGTGTTCGGCTATGTTATTGGTGTATTGGTTTGTCTTTCTATTTGTGGTTCCAAGTTTTTCTTTGCCTTTGATGATCTTTATTTGTGGTGGATATGTAGTGTGATTTAGTAGCTGTGTTTGTAATGAGGAGTAGATATATCTTTTGAATTACCCACAGGATGCTTCACTGTACGGTGAATGACATCTGCGCTTAGATCCCTAGAATTGGTTGAGTGTTTGGATATTTGTAGCTTAATACTAACACTTCTTAATGTAGCAAACTATTGGTGCCTTTTGGGGGAAAAATCTGACTTTTCCAATGTTGGTAGACCACATATATTCATGCGTTTTCTATTGAACTGCAACTTCTTGTTGTCTTTTGGAATCTTAAAGTAGCTTCAAATTGTGTTTCATAAAATATGATGTATTATGGACATTCTTTACTGACAAATAATTATATAAGGTTTTTGACTTATTCACGTCTGAGTTATTCAATGCTCCGGAAAAACAATTGAGCAGTGGAAGATATTCTCAAGTGTGATATTTGGATATATCATGGTTCCAGATTATTCTAGAATGTGGATGAAGTTGTTTCCTATATTTCCTTCTTATTGTAAATCTGCATCTACCCGGATTTTTTGATGTCTGCATAGTTGTGAGGGAAGATGGTGATTGACTTAGTGCAACATTTCAAAGTTACCTCTTGCTTGAGCTATAACCTTGTGTGCGTGTGTGTGTTTAATTATCTATTTTATTTCAAATTTTCCAAGGTGTTTTGTCAAGGCACCAAGCAATTCTCTCATGTCTGTGCTCTCTTTGTGAAAGCATTCTTCCTTTAGCACGAGGTTGTAATTTCACCATCAGAAGTTTTAAATGTTTTTTTCTGTTTCAGCCAAACTGCTACTCGCGAGTCATTAGTGTCAATGGTGATGATCACATCATCATCTTTGCGAAACGAGATATTGAGCAGTGGGAAGAACTGACGTATGATTACAGGTGTTCCATCTCTTCACTCAACTGTGTTTGTTTTTGTGTCCACTAGCTTACTTGTTTTGTTCTTTGGCATTGTAGGTTTTTCTCAAAAGATGAAAGGCTAGTATGCTACTGCGGATTCTCAAGATGCCGAGGTGTCGTAAACGACATTGAGGCTGAAGAACGAGTAACAAGTTACTTGTACCCCGCAGTGAGTTGAAAGACTGGCAAGGGGAGTAAGAGAGGTCAGTTGGTCCATTTTCTGTTAATCTGTTCGCAATTATAATTTTGTTGTTTCTATTAAATATAGATATAAAGATGAAGGATATTTGTCATGTTACCATTTTGATTAAGTTTGTGTTCTATATTGTACTAATATGAGATTATGAAGTTTATGAAATTGCCAATGCTTGTGATGTCACTTTACGTTTTCTTTTATGTTTGAGGCTATATTTAATTCTGTGGGACATTGATAGTGGTGGTCATGAAGCAAAGTATTTCAGGGTCTGTGACATAAAGAGCCGGATTGATAGTTGTGGGGTTCTGTGGTGAACTAAAGAGTTCCATGTTTTACACCTTTTTCTTGTATTGATGAGATACATGGCTTGTGCAATTTTGGTATCTAGTTGAATTCCTTGGTGGTGCTAATTTCAGGCCTTTGTGTATATCTCAAGTATTATGAAATTATGAACGAGGCTGGTAGGGAAAAAGGACTTGAGAAGATTAAGTTAGCTAGGCCTAAAAGATTCATGAAAACTTCGGAGCTGCCAGTTAAGGGACACAATATCTGATGTAGGTTTCTGCAAGTGTGCAAGCATGAAGAAGCCAGTTATCATACTTAAAATAACCATCTGATTTGTCTTTTAATGAGTTGCCTGGTCAAGAATCATGTGGCATTTGCTGGTTAACAAAATAAGTGAGAGCTGTATTATTGAGCATTTCATGGTTGGCATAACCCTTATACCTCTCTTTTCTCGTTTTGTTTGTTTGGGCACATTCTTATGTCGTGAGTTGGGACATGGTTGGTAACTGCTGCACTAGGTCTCTGTAGCGTTGTACTCGTTATCCATAATCTAGGATTTTTGATATGGTTGTAAGACATTACCTGTGCTGAAGTTTGCTTATTTAAATATAAGTGTTTTTTTCCATTGTTAAAAGAATAACCACATGAATGAATATATTTTACTTGTTCAATTAAAATATATGTCATTTCACTGAGTCATCTTGTTCAAGAATTTGGCAGCATCTTCAGTATGAATACTTAAACGGAAGGTGACTAACAGTTGTACTAATTCTAAAGCGAAGGCTGAATAAAATGGTCACTTCTTTGTCTCCAGGTGTTGCTAGTGAGTGCCTGTCACTGGTTTATTCTGTAACTTCCTCAAAGTTTATCGGTGTACTCAATATAATAATTTTAGATTGTTGCTTTCCACTATCACTGATTCTCTAGTCAATACTCAAATCTTTTTGGTTCTATCACATGATCCATTGATCTGATTCCATGGCACCTAGAACGTCCCCATTTGCTCCTTTCACAACTTGTCTATCTGTGCTTTTTAAGTCAGTATGTCTTCCTTCAGATATGTTGTCTTTGTGTCCCCTTTTGTCGGTTCTCACGGTTGCATGATCATACTGACAACTCTTTGCACATTATGCAGATTGCTCTGTTGATGGCATCATGGACTTAAAGACCCATTCCAAAGATAGATGTCCTCAACAGTAGCTGAATCTGTCTCGAGGCTATGTGAGCTGGTCACTCCCGTTTGGCAGTTAATCAGAAGGCAAAAGGAGTTGTACTCTATTTTCTTTTGCCCGACTTGCTACATATTTTAGAATTGTGATATTAAGGACCAATAAGGTTTTACTATTTGTATTGAATTGTCTTGTGTAAAAAGTAGTTCACCATAGGTTGAGTTTGTGTTGGCGGGAACTATGAATGATTTGTAATTATTTCATATAAAAAAATAAACCACAGTTAGGTAAAATCTTGATTGTGTGTGCTACTACTTTTTTGATGTTTGGTAGTATGTGAGGGTGAAAATGGTTAGTCTTTGCAGGTTCTGCAATAGTGTTATTATTCTATGATGATGATAACAAAGGCAGATTATTGATTAGAAGTAGGGTGAGGGTTTTGACAATTAGATAGAATTTGCCTCCTTTGCTCCTCTCTCTCTTTATTCATTTTGATTTTCCTCTTTATCTTCTTAGCTTCTCATTTTCTTTCCTTTCAATTTCCACATTTTTCCTTTTCTTTCCTCACTCTTATTCCATGTTTCTTGTAATATTTTTAATTTGTCCAATTAACATGTATATATTTTTAATACAAGTAATTTATCTTTAAAATTTAAAATTAATTGCGCACACATTTAAAATATATATTATCAACCACCACCTTTATGTGCGTCTTGGTCTGTCATTTTTCTATTACATATTAACTAACAGATTTGTTCCATTACATCGATACCTTTTGTAAAAATATATTTATTTTTCACTAATTACTCAGAATTCGGCATCACCCAATACTATTATTGGGGGAGAAGATTTCACACATCTCCAAATTTGAGAAAGTTGTTTTATTTATGTGAAGTTTATTTGTGCCTCGTCCCCTTCTGTTTCTTAATGAAATGTTAATTAGTTTTCAATGAAATGTGTTCTCCTCGTGTCTTGTATTCCTGTTTTCACAATATGAATTACTACAAACACAAAAAAAAAAAAACAAAAAAAAAAAAACAAAAAAAACAAAAAGTAATCTCAAAATAGTGTTTCATCACAACCAAAACTGCCCACATTCATATTTTCACATTCAATCAAAATTATTGACTTGTCCCTAGCCTTTTTTTATAGTGTATTTATATGTAGTCATTGTCCTGATAGTTTTGCCTAATGTGGCAAATTATGTTCTTATTCCTCAATTGTCATTACATTCAATATTTTTTGTTTAAGAACAGATAAAGTTGATTGGATGATTGTACGTAGGATAAAATTAGATAAAAATGTACTTTTTAATTCTTTATATGTTAGTTATATTTATACTATTTCTGTTATTTTACTTATTAACAATAACAAACAAATAAGAAGCGTACTTATTATTTTTAATATTTATTTTTTAACAAAAAATTGGTTTATTGAATACTGAATCGAAATACCAAAAAAATATAGTAATTATTGAAACAAATTTATTAATTCTGCGTAATATTCATATTACACTTTGTTGTATCATCGATTCAGTTTGATTTTATCGAATGAACACTCTTAGATTGCAGAGAGAGCTCCGGACTTAATTTTGAGGAAACCTTTAGACCTGTAAGAAGATTGGAAACAGTAAGAAGGCTTCCACTATATGCAACATATAGAGACTTCAAAGTCTATCGTATGGATTTTAGAGTGCAGTCTCCAAAGGACTACCAAAGAAGAAAGTGAATGTAGAAAACCTCTTGAATTTGTCAGCTCAACGATTAGTTTCGAACTAGACCCCATGATGCACAGTGCATTAGAATTTCAGATTTTAAAACAATAAATAAGTGATTATTTACACAAAACATAATATGGATAATGTCTCGGGGATTTCTAGTGTATATCAACTCTTGATGTTGGAAGGATTATATGTAATATAATGATGTAGATAAACGTCTCATATTCATTGTAGATGAGAAGTTTGAGTTGGCTTATAAATTATAAGGCCTCCTCTTTTTAGCGAGGTGTCTTTTCAAGACAAAATCGTAAGGCTCATACGAAGTCAGAGCAAATAATACCTCGTGCAATGGGGTATTGATCGAGTCACAAGTTGTATTATTTGACATCGTTTTGTGAAAATGAGGCCATGAGCCCGACTGCATCATTTGACGCTGTCTGTGGGAACGAGGCCATGAGCCCTCCGAAGCCCCTCGTTTGGAGGGCTAATGATGTAGGTAAGCTTCTCTCATTGGTTGCAAGCGAGGAGTTTTAGCGACTTATAATCCCCAAAGCCTCATCTCCTTGCGAGGTGCCTTTTCAGAACAAAATCGTGAGGCTCATACAAAATTAGAGCCTCGTACATTGAGGCGTAGATCAAGTCACAAGATACTAGGATAATTACACCGTCCTTCCTGATGTTTGATATAATTACACGTGAAGCCCTTGCAGTTTGAAGAATTACATCTAGTACCACCAACATTTGTTTTCATCCAATAAATAGACCCCTATATTAGTCAAAATTCATATAATTTATTAATATTAGCAAAAAAATTGAATGAAAATTTATATTTACCTCCAATTGATTTATTATTGACTTATTTGCTCTTCACATACACTAGCTAAGGTGCATATGAAGATGTGTAAAGGAAGTTTGATAAGAAAAGATTTACTAGCCTACAATAAGTCCAGTAATAAATCAATTAAAGGTAAACAAGAACTTTTATTTAATTTTTTTGCTAATATCAATAAATTTAATGAATTTTAACTAGCAAAGTTATTTACTTGTTGAACGAAAAAAAAAATCAAGATTATTAAATATAATTTTTCAAATAACGAAAATTAACGTATAAACTATTTTTTTGACTTCGCCACTGTTTGTGGGAGAAGACATGGAAAGAGAGGAAGAGAAAAAAGGGCATGGAGGGTACGCGCATTTCCCCCAAATTAACATTCATATTTATATGTTGTAATTTTATTGTACAAGTGGTTGTAGTTTAGTGGTAAGAATTTCACGTTGTGGCCGTGGAGACCTGGGCTTGAATCTCAGCAGCCACATATTTTTATAATATTATAATTTTTGCCATTAATAAATTGATTGAACTGACATCATATTTTTTGAGAAAAGTGATCTACGTTCAAATCCAATCCTAAACCCCATTGTAAGATAATAATAATAATAAGGGTAAATTACATCTACCTTCCCTGAGGTTTGTCATAATTACGAATACCCCCTCGTTATTTGAAAAATTACAAATACCCCCCTAATTTTAACGACCATCTAACAATTACCCCAATCTATCCATTTTTTATAGTAAACTGACCAAAATACCCTTATGAATTAAAAATTATAATTTTATTTATTTTTAAAAAAATATTTTTCTTATCGATTAAGGGAATATTTTTTTTTATATTTTTTAAAATTTTTTCATCCATCCCATTCAATATTTTTATAAGATTTTAATTTTTTTTAAAAAAAATAAAAAAATATAGTAAGGGCAAAGTTGACATTTCTATATCTCCATCCAAGGATTACATAATTTTATCAAACATCAAGGGGGTATTTGTAATTTTTCAAACAACGAGAGGGTATTTGTAATTATGCCAAACCTCAGGGGAGGTGGTTGTAATTTACCCTAATAATAATTATATTATTTAATTCATAGATTAATTAATTAATTTAACCTTTTTAATTCATTGGTTCATACACTAATTGATTTGATTCTTTAAATTAATTCTTCAATTTTCTTCCAAATATTTCCACCCATCGAATTGTCTTGGATTTTGTAAACAACCCTTGACTTCACTATTCGATCAAATTTTGACTTGTAAACTATGCACTTAAATTGACAAATTAAATATATTCAATTAATAATGTTCAAATTAATTTTTTTTAATTGAAAAATATCCACTAGTCATGATAGTTTTCTATCAATGACTTGGGAGTAGGGATGCATTCTCGTAAACCTTTCTATTAGAGTTATCATGCAAATACAACCCTCACCTTTCTATTGATCAATGACCTTTATTTGATTGTCTAATCACTAATGCAGATGATCATGCATCTTCCCAAATACATTCTCCCAACAATATTAGTAAATATGTTAGTAAAGAACCTTCATCAAAAAGTCTAAAAGGTAAATTACACAACAGATATATTCATCTCTTTTTTGAAGAACACACTCGATGTGGTAGCATCTTTCTTTCTAACAATCAAGTCCATACGGTTGATCATGCATCTAGTATGATTATTTATTATTGGACAAGAAGAAACCACTTATAAAAAAGCCCCTGCAGTCAGCATCTTACAAGAATATTGGTAACAATGCAAAAAAATGTTCGTCTCTCGCATTCACACACAAAAACAATCTCACGCTCTCTTCCCATATTATATGTTGGCTTCTGTTTTCACGTTCTCACATCTAAGTCGGGATTCAAAAAGACATAAATTAGTAGAAAATTCTTATCTTTAATTAGTCCAAATCTCTCAATCACAAAATATTGAATCAAAACTAGTAATACAAATTTGATGTTTTATATATGGACATTTAAAACAAAACAAAACATCTAGAACAGATGTTTTATGCTCAAACACATACAGATGCTATTTAGCACATCCAAACAATTATTCAATTATTCTGGAGAGAGATTTCATACTTACTGACAGGTTGATGGATCATAAATCAATCTTCAAAACCATCCATACTTCAAATAATTTTGGATGAAAATAGGAGCAGTTGAAAAGAGTCTTACCAGAAAAACACACGAGGTGGTGATGAATAAAAAATTTAAACCCTTTCAACGTGATACACCACAGGATAAAAGAATGAACTTAATTTTACATTCCGCTGAAAACTCAACTACGCACCTCCAAAAAGATCAAAACCTCCCAAAACTAGATGAACCAACGTCGGTGAAAATAATGTAGGCACAACAACATCCAAAGAAGAAAATTTAGGACGCAACCCCCAAAAAAAAAAAATTACAGCGATTAACTACCTATCTAAACGACTAACATGCATCAAAACCTGTATGCATTTTACCCTCCACCCAAACAAAACAAATGGGCTCCTAAACAGTATAACTTCTACCTTGACATGAAAGTTCCATTCGTATATAAAGAAATGGTACAAACTGCAGGCGACACCTGCAAGAGCCGACAAGCTAGCAATTGACATCTTCTGATGTAGAAGAGCCAACTCACCAAACAACTTAATCAAACCCGAACCTAGGAAATCAAGGTCAGGAATTTGATTCAACAATTCTGATCGCTTGTCTTGAGGACTGCGACAAAAGCTGGGACCTTAACAGCCATTTTAAACACATCGACAACTAAAGACCACTGAAATGACGACCCAGACTCCAAAAAATGCAATCACTCTTGATTTTCTTTGAACATTATGACTAGCCAAAGTTGTGGAACTTGGTTAATGAACCCTCAGGCTAGCAAAATCACGAGGCAGCAACAGCTGCTTCTGTGGCCTTGGCCATTTTTTCCTTTTCGATCTCTATTCTTCTCTGTTCAGCATGCTGAGCAACACCATTTGCAAGCGCCTGATAACGAAAATCAAGTGTTTGAGTGAGGTTCTGGAACCTCAATGGATCTGATGCTTGCAAAGCTACAAAACAAAAATTTGCGGATAAGACAACCATGTAAGAATAATAGACACTAATGAAATGGATTGTAGGCTATACAAAAATAAAAGATCTAAAGTTTTACCTTTAATAATGTCAACAAAAAAGACAAAGGATCAACATCGTCTATAGGTGATTGCAATTCTTCATCATCACTAAAATCATCATCCGAGTCTTCATCATCCGATTCAGTGGAACGAAAAGCCCTAGCCTGTATCCCAAATAACGTTATGAATATACTCATAGAAGACAAGATGTACAAAGAAAAACAATAAGAATTTAAAAAAAAAAAACCCAACAAATGCATAATGAGTTCATCTAGATGATATTCCAATACGGTACTAGCCTCCCTATATGATAACCGTGAAACATTCCATTATTTTCATAATCCAATGGCCAAAAAAAGGATAAATTTCAGCACATGAACAAGCCCTAGTAATATGCATCAAAAAATATAAACATACTAATATCCAAATTTTAAGTTCTGGAAAAAGATAAGTTGATTTGAAATCAGTTTTTACAAAAAAGATTTCAAGAAAGATGAAATTCCATGCATAAATACTGATTCAAATTTTAATTAATGTCGCTTAATCTGAACAAACTAGAGAGAGTATAAGAACCATAAATGCTATGCTATACTACAATTACCAATCCCCTTATAAATCTTCACAGAATAGCATCCAGATGCCTGAAGAAAATAATACAAACCCGAGCAGCCAACTTTTGAAGTTTAACGCTATCAGCCTCATCTCCATCCTCATCAACCCCCATATCCTTGTCAGAATCAGCATCATCATCCTCTTCATCAGTTTGGAAATTCCCCATATCGTCGTCATCTTCTCCCTCTTCCTCTTCCTTTAGGGCCTCTATTCAAATTGACAAAAAAAAAAAAATGATATACACAAGGTAAATAAAACACCAAGAACTTGATGAACCACAGAGTTGGTGTGATATTCATTTTTGAAGAAATATTTTGAAAAATAAGACGCATGTTAAAAGCATATAAAATCAACAACCTGCTACTTGATCCTTATAGGCAACAAGCAAGTCAAGTGTAGACTTGAAAACGCGCTCCAATGCTTCTCCTGGCAACTGATCAGCAGGGAGAGGCAACAATGATGTTAAGCCCAAACAACAGACTTTTTTATCGTGCTCCCTGCAAACAAAAGGGCAATTTCACACATAAGCATATATCCTTTTAAGAGAGGAAATAGCAATACAATAAAGCATCACAAAGAGCATACCTTTTAAAATTAGCACGCGCTCCACTTTTTTTTAGTTTGTTGCAACATTTGGAACCAAAGGTTGAAGACTTTCTGTGGCAACATTAAGCTTTTGCAGTATGTTGAGTGTTAATGACGCATTATAATAAAGAGCATCTGCAACCTGTCAAAATAAAGCAAAGCCTACAGATTCTCTTCGTTCATAAAAGAGAGCACACAGCATAAAAACACTATCTAAAGATTGATATAGAACTCTCAATAGAACAACGATTTAATCATACAAGTCACTGGTAGAAAGACTAGTTAGCCTGTTTGAAATAGAGTGGCCGAGCAAATGTGCCATGGCCTCAACCAAAAGGCAATGCAGAAATATCATGTAAAATTTTACTCTACCACCCTCTCTAAAGTTAAAGAAGCTCAAGACAACCAGGTAATATAACCATCCTCACAAAGAAGTGGAAACATAATATCCCATTGAAGGAAGATGAAAGGAACGTAGAAGAAACTGAAAAGCTACAACAAGAGGGAAGGAGAACCTAAAAGCAACATTACAATGAAAATGTGAAACAATCATTTTTACAAACATGTCTAAAGAAGGCGAACTAACAAAAAAAATGATCGGCAAGTTTGACTAATTATAAATGTATGCTTCTATCCTTTCACCTTCCAAGCAATCCATAATGAAAAGCATGAAATCATTTGGTTATGAATAAGAATTTAGTTGCTGAAGTCCGAAGTGATAGACAAAAGGAATTGCATGTGAAGCTGAAATAGCATTCAAAAGGATTTGTTCTCCAAAGAATCATTTAAGTTCCGGAGCAAAGAGTATCCTCAAAGTTTGAGTACCATCAGAAGACTCACATTAGCTAGAGAATGCACTTCACATAGAAAAATTAATTCCTTACCACTTCAATTAAGAGGCACTTTAAATATGGTTTCTCAGCGCGACGCAAACGCTCCACAGTGATTCTTAAGTAAGGCTCCCCCAGTGATCAACCTGTCCCCTGCAGTTCTGGAATACTACTTGAATGAGCTTAGGTGCAGGCTCAATATCACTATCCTCCAGGTTTTTATCACCCATGACCTGCACGATTAGCACAGTCAGAAGTAATTCATTGGCTCAGTTGCTATTAGAGGCTGAATTTGACAAAGAATCTCACAGATGAAATCATGTTCCAGAGGCTTTGCTGGTAATCTGGATCCTTGCATGTGAGAAAATGCGCAGTACTTCTGGATATATAGTTGTCCAATGGCACCAAGATATCTGAAATTTTCCACAAACCACAGCGCATGAGAAAATTTTGAAGAAGCTGATTTAACAAGTAGCCCTCGACAGGACACATATCAGGTAGGGATCTTAGCACTAAAGAAGGAATCAGGTAAGAACACATCAAGAAACCCATGGGAGAGATCTTTAACTATGGTATCTATACAGTACACTATCCTAATGTCCTATTCAAAATGCTAATATCCTATTCGAAAAGTTATCAACCAAACAACTTAAAGAATGAAGGACCAGCTCAGACACGTCACATACAGGTGACAGCTAATAAGTGGCATATTTAAGTAAAAAGTTCAGATAGAAGTACTAGTATAATTTTAAGGGGCCAATTCGGGAAAGAGTACTGATACATATCCAGAAACCTAGAATCTCAAAATATGGCTAATCAGCTCTTAGAAATCTACGTGTAATCACTGTAATTGGAATGTGAATCAGATTCATCAATCAGAACACAACTGAGGCTTCAAAAACATTTATATCATACAAACAATCAACATATTAAAGAAGCAGAAGAAACAAGCAAAATTGAATACAAGAAAGGAAAGGGTATTCCTGCGAAAGTATAAATTTAACTTAATAATGCGTACTGGGAAAAAATCAATTGCCCAGTCGGCCAAAGCTTCCATCATTAATGGCCACAGACTCCACATCTCCAGTGATATTGTGGGCGAGAAGAAAGTCATATAAGAGACGATCTCCAGAACTTCCTCAAAAACCTCTGCACAATTACATATTCATAAGACAAATTTTACACTTTATGGAACAAGTTTACCACCTCGTTATCTAGTTCAATAAAATTTCTGAATCAAAAGGCCAAAGGTATCTGGTTGTTCAAAAACTTCAATCAAGTACAACAACTATCACCAAATTACGACACTATTATTCTAATCCAACAAGATAGTTGCATTGGTGAACCACAAGGGTTCAATGCATTATTTTTCATATTTTTTATAAGGGCAAGGTAATTGATAAATTGATAAGCAAGACCAAAATAGGCTAGCTACCTTGTCCATCTGTAGTCAGCATCCTACACATTATCGGCAGTAAAGTTGGCTCAATGTGTACAAACAGATGCGGGAGTCTGCTGACTGACTCAAGGATTGTGCTAATGGCACGCAAGCAGCCAACAGCAGCCAATGCTCCAGGATCATCACCTTCCTCATCAGCTTCAGCAGTATTCATGCATTTCCAAAATGCAGCAGCCTGAAAATCAAAAGCACATGATACAAAAGTAATATATATATAAATATATACACATAATCAACTCAAGATATTCAAATACTTTAGTCGATTAGTCTCACCAAATTCTGGCACAACCCAAGAGCATAAGGAGCCATCTCCTCTCCAAACTTGTCCACTATTGTCTCAAGAGTAAATACAAGATCTTCATTCTCAACTTCATTCATAAGTTTAAAGAACTCTGAGAGCAATTCAGAAGGAAAAGAATATTCAGTTAGAATGCAGCTGTTCAATGAAGAGAACGAAAGAAAGGACTTTCACAAGATGAAATACCATCAAGTAGTTGTGGAAGGATTGGTCGGATTTCACCCAAATCTGTACATCAAATAAATTGCCTGACTGAGCTTTAGGTCTACATATTAAAGTTCTGTAGCAAAGGCAACTCTAGATTAACATAAAGTGAGGAAAACAGTACCATTGCAGGCTTCCACAAAAGAGCGCAATGCGAAGACAGAATCAACACGAACAGGAAGTTCTGGATCACGCATCCCAGCAACAACACTGTGCAATGCTCTTCGGAAGTTATTCGGATCAGAGAAATTAATATGTGCATACTGCCCTGCAACCCACGCTGCCTAGATTCGGGACGTTTGAACAAGAACAAGAAGTGCATAAGCACACAACTCAAGAGAGCGGATAACAGAAAAGGAAGTTTGGTCAAAGTAGTTGAGCAGGATAAAAATTCTAAAACTAATGTCACCACAACAAAACGAAGTCCCGTATTAAAGTTCCCTTTAGGAAAGCCAGAAGTCTTAACCTGAACTGTATGGTTTCTCTGACTCCTATAGGGAGTCAGAGAAAACAGTATGTTTTGAGAACTACCTCACCGACATACAAATGCTGAGAAGTTAAAATATACATTACTTCACTACAAGTTAAATCGAAGATAAAGGTAACAGAAACAGAAATCAAGAGCCCTTACCTTAGCTCTAAGATGTCCCACTGGACTGCTGAACTCAGGGAACACATGTTGGACAAGCATGCGCTCTAGCTCAGATTTGTAGGGTTCAGTCTGCTTCAGTTTATCACATAATGCTCCAATTGCAAGAAGAGCACCATCTTTCTGCCTATAGGGCTTGTATTCTGCTGCTGCCTCATCATATCTAGTATAGGATAAGCAGGTAGATTAACATCTTTCAAATATCAAACTCTTAATTCACATTGAAAATCTAAAAGAACACAATGCATACCTCTTAAAAACCTCTACAATAAATAATAAAAACTTTTGGAGGTTATCCTTTCCACGTTTCCTAACCAACTCACTCACGAAATCCATTGCAGCAGTTCTAGGACTATATAAATCCTCGATTATGTCTGCGGAAGAATAAGAAAATCAGATATGCAATTCAATTCCTTAGTTCAAAGATCAAGAAACATAAACAGAAGTAAATGAGACGATTGAGATTCTTAACATACCATATCCTTTCCTGACATACTCATGTGGATCTTCATCCCAGAGTCTTTGATCATTGTCACTGAAGCACATCAGCGGAAAGATGATCTCAAAAAGAACAACATCAAGTTTTGGTTGCAGCTGACTGTACATGTTACTCTTTGGGATACTGCAAGGAAGAAAGACCAGAAGGAGTATGCGATATCATTAGAAACATCAAATGTCATACTTCCAAAAAAATGATGCTAATGGTCTGTATAAAGAGTGCCTGAGAGAGTCAGGTCCAGAAACTATCAGAAGTGCCATCAGCCATGATACAGCATTACTCCTGGATACAGTCTAAGGCAGTATTGTGTAATCCCAGAATACGGATATGGCTTAGATATGGGCAAGTCCCATATTGGATACTACTAAGTACCCAATAATTGCAAGTTACGAGCATAAGTTGGAGATGGGATACAACATCTAGACATTTTATGTTTATCTTTTAATCAGAAAATGACGGCCAGGTTGGCAACCATTGATCCATGGATGTATTGCTCACTATGGATGGGTGGGGTTAAGAGGCATCAAATGACAAATGTGAGAACAATGTAATAATATAAGGGCAATATAAGATTTTATTACACAAACTATTGCTGAGGTATTGCAAAATAAGATTGATTACTCTGTCTGGCAAATAGCCACCAGAACGGATCACATTCAACAAATTCAGGTGGCACTCCAAAATCTTTCCTGCATAATTTTTCTGGAACATTTGGGCAAAAGCTTTATTATCTGGATTTTGAAGTTTCACATCCCAAATCTGGTACAAAGCAAGAGGAGGGAAAGTCGTCAGTTTAAATCAGGGCTATATTCAGCAAATAAGCCCACATTTAAGGAGAGAAATGCAGATATAACTAAGAACATACCGAGTATAAAGGCGGTTTAATATGTGTACAGTCCACTTCTTCACTTTCCACCATCCCCATGATTTTCTGAGTTCAGGATCAGCAGGTTGTCCTTCTACAGGAACAGGCCTCTCCAATATATTCAAGAAAAGGATCATCCAGGCATTGAATACATTTGGATCAAACAACTGCTTTGGGACCTCCAACTGAGAACAGTTGCATACAAATTAGTTGAGGTCAGATGCAACATACAGTTTTTATGCAAAGAACTAAATGTGGAAAACTTTTCGTTAAGACATTACACCATCAGCTAGAACTGTCAGAACCCTCAGTTTTATAATCTAAAAGGACGGTAGTGCCTTGTGCATAAGGTTTTATGAAAAAGAATTTGACAATGACAAGAAGCATGCAAGACTTTCAATTACGTTATCATGCACAAGGATTTCAATCACAATGATGCCTGTGAAAACTGTCATGCCATGTCGACACACTGGTGCCATAGCCAACAGATTGAAGGAAAAAGCATATATAACAAGCTTGAAAACTGCAGAAATATGAGCGTACATAGATAGATGACCAGAATATTTTGCAAATCAGCTTGATCAAATCTGCTACTTCAATAGAAGGGTTAACAATCTGAACAAGCCTGTTAAAGATGTTAAGCAAATGGGGGAAGGTTTCTTCAACAATGTGATGAACTGGTATTCTCTCCTCATCTGATTTGAACCTGCAAGTTGTAACACATCAGGAGATGAGCACATAAGAAGTGTTACATACAGCAACTAAAGAAACCCACAAGATTCATCACAATTCTCCATTGCCTCTTTATACAATTACTGTTCCTGTGGTACTTAAAAGACTTCAATATATATTTGTCTGTCAAAGTATGAACTTCCACCACAGGGATCAACAATATCAAGGGTTGCAGTACATGCTAAAAGAGACTAAAACAGGTATCCTTCAAGTATTTATGCTCATCCACCAGAGGTGGTTAGAATTTGGTCCAAAAGAATATTGGTTTTACAATTGAAGGGACCGCAGCATGGTAGCGGAACAAAAGCAAACAGTTTTTAACTCCAACAAATATTGCATGAATGAAACATTTTGGCCCTATAAGGAACTGATCATTAGGGAGTTGGAATGAGCCTGAAAAACCAGTTCAAGCCTTTCCTTGTGACCATGACTATAAGCTCAATGTCAGTAATACTAACATATGTTTTTACTTATGGATTGAAGAAAATTTATTCCCAAAAGACACCTTAATAAAAGGGGGCACAAAGAATAATCAAATAGTTTCCAATTTGATACATTAATGGCTCTGGCTTACACCATGAAGAATGGCTTTATGATTTGGCACTTGACTATAAATAGCACACTTTAACCTTAGAAACAACTCAAATAGTTCTTAAGGTATAACATCAAACTTTAACAAGTGTGAGGAGAAAAGAGCATCTTCATATTCAGTACACTCCTTATCTGCAAGCATCAAGTGCACAACAGGTATCCCTTTCACGAAGAACTGAATTAATTTTAAAACTTTTGAACCAGAGGTAAATCTCATGCACACAGAATTATGATCCTCTATCTGCAAAGAATGTCCCTCCTTGATGTTTCTCCAGTATTTGGGAGGCTTCTAATATCCAAACTACAAGGATACAGGTAAAAACATAATTTCATATGACATAATTTATATGCATTCTGCATTGTAAACTTGCACTGGTTGTTGGGGTTCAGGCTAAAATCATGTCTAGATAATTAGCATGGTGAGTTCTACCCCTAGCCAGACAGTCGTTCACATCCACCTAGAGTTCTATTCACACCCAAGGCTTTGATTAAATATCATCTTGTGCATTTTGGATGCATACCTATATATCGCAAAACCCCTTTGACGCTGACAGGAGGCATTACACCTTAACAGCCTAAGGTTACAAAGGACGAGCACTCATATGCATGAACAATATACCATTTACACCAAACAAAGCAAAACCATAATAAGAGAAGCAAAGGCTTATGAGAAATATATAGATCAGAAACAGAAATAAGGTAAAATGGGACTAGGGTCAACTGCAACTAACCCCAACCAAAATCAGCAAAAGATGAGTCACTGGACTTTGCAGACACACACATAAAGAAGTGGGAGAAACTCTTAGTTCCCAAGAAAATTTACAGTAAACATCAACATCAGGATATGGTTTGGGAGTAAATAAGAGAAAAGTGCTTCAAAAGAAAGCACTTTATATGAACTCACTCGTATTTTCTGGAAAGGATCCTGAGGACAAATAAAGCTCCATAAACTTGTTGATCCTGCAAATTATGTTTCACCCAGTGCAGAAGAGTTGGCCATTGTTCTGGGTAATCGGCATGTACAATTGTTTTCAAGCATTCACCAAGCTGTGCTCTGTTTATAACAGCAGAAGACTTCACAAGTTAATTAACAAAAAGGCCATTCCTAACAAGATTCTAGTTAGTCAACAAACAGCCAAGATATTCACTTGGCTGTTTAACGCACATGAAGAACATAATCATATTGCAATGTCAAAAAGCATAGTCTGAAATCATGAATTTAGAGAAGCCTGAATGAACAAGCTGATTAACATATGTGTTAACTCATTTCTGCATGAGAATTATCATTTTCACATTCAGTAAATAAGAAAAAAATGAATGAATACCTCAAAAGCGGGGGAACTTGGGCCACAAAATTGAGAATGTTCTGTCTGACCACTTCCTTGTCATCAGGTAAGATCTTTGATTGCTCGCCTGTTACCAAATGAAATGTAAGGGCACAAAAAGATCAAGTTTCTGCCATTAATAATTCTGACATCAGCAAATAGAATTACAAGAACACACTTGCATTAGATAGTACCAAAAAGAGAGATCTTAAATTGTGCAGTTACCTTCTAGTACTAAGCTGGCTCACCATATATCACTAAATGCAATACTATAATCGACAAAGTGAAATACCTAGAAAAGAGAGCCTGGCAAATACATGCACAATCTAATGAACAGGAAGACCTAATTCGTTATGCAAGAATTTTAAATCTTTAGCATATGATTTGTCTCCATGACAGTTAAAGACAGTTCTTGGCTTGTTACTGGAGCCTAAACTCAATAGAACACCTAAAAATTAAATTTCTGGGCCAATACACCAAATCACCAATTTGTCCAGGAGAACCAGTCATCCAATATGTCATGTACTCCATTGATCATCTCATACATCCCCAATCATCTAGAACCAAAAAAGATACTCCTAACAAACAGGAATGTATGACTCGCACATTTAGCAAGAACGTCTACTGATTCATGAATAAACTTACCAGGGTCATGAGGCGCCCAGTTTTTAGCAATGAAATTCTTGAAAGAGATGCTAGCCACCTGTCTGACGGCCATATCACAATTCTCTTCTACTATGATCTGCAGCAGCCTCACCAAATGCTGAGGCGCATACTGATACTGCACAAACGCACCAACAAGTAACAAAATCAGTTTCACGTGACTTCAAATCAACCACTCCAGAAACTGGATTACACGATCAATCAAGAACTCTGAGAATTCCAATTCTCACGAGATTCATCATATACCACTAACCCAAAAAACCGAAATGAAAAAAAAAAAAAAAAAGGAAAAAACCACAATTCCAACAAAAGCAATCCTACATCCTAGTACCTGATTGAGACCATCCTCAGCGGCTTTCCTTTCACTCGGATTGGGACTGAGTGCACCCTGTAAGATAATCGCCAAGCTCTGAAGATCCATCTCGCTTCAACACTCCAATTCTCCTTCTACAACCAATAAACACAAAAATCGGATAACCCACAAAAACTAAACCCCAGAAAAGAAGGAATTCCAGACGGAATGACTCTTGTTGGTCTCTATTCCTAGGGTTTAGAGAGAGAGAAAGGGAGGAGGAGACTTTGGAGAGTGGGGGAGAGAGAGAGACAGCGAAGAATGTATGTGCGTGTTGAAGTATTTAAATGATTAGGGTTTAGTGAGGGTTGTTTAACTAACAGTATATTATATAATAATACTGTAGAAAGTAGGCCGTATATATCCTTCCGCCATTGGTGCGTCTCCAGGCCTTGGAACCGCGACCTATCTCAACCAATCTCCCTACACTCCATTACTTACTACGTAATCTTCTTCTTATTATCCTTTTTTTGTATTTATCTATTTCTCTATATCTATTTCCATTTTTTATAGGGTTTAACCAAATCGTGGTCGGATCGTCACAATCGATCAGCCCAATTTAATTCGTACCACAATTAGTGAGTTAAGAGTTGGGTTGATTAGTCTTGGATTATACTGCACAAATACTCTAACAAATTACTCAGTGCAAGACAGTGTTTGATACGTATTAGATACGGATACGCCTCGAACACTGCATATTTGTTTGTTCGAAAATGTAAAATAATAAAAAAAAGACATAGGAGTATCTGCCACGTCTTGGGCGCGTTTATGGTTTTCTATTACAATTTTAAAATATTTTGGGCTGACTTTAAAAAAAAAAAAAAAAGAAGAAGAAGAAGAATTTTACGCTTAATAAAGAAAAATAAGTAATTCACTTCTCCCAAATTAAAAGTTTCCGAATGATTATTAAAAAAATTTAAAATGGTCATAATGATTTAACTAATTTGAATGTATTAAAAAAATTTCATCGAATACTTTTTAAAATAGTTTATTATGTATATTTTTTTAAGTCACGTTTGGTTAAGAATGGAAGACATTTTATCTTGATGTTTTTCAATTTTATAAAAAACTAAAAATATATATAATAAAAATATATATTATATATAGTAGTGTCAGTATTGCGTCGTGTTCTAATTTTTTTAAAAATTTTCGTGTCGTTGTGTCCTTATCATATCATGTTCATGTCGTTGTGTCCGTGTCTATGCATCGTAGGTCTTGGGCTTGTAAAGAAAATCATAATTTAGGAATCAGGTTTGATTTTGTTCTTACGTGGACAGCAAAGACCACGCTCGACCACATTAATAATAATAATATTTTAAAAAAAATATAAATTTATACAAAAATTATAATAATACATAAATTAATATTCAGGACAATAATGATATTATCTATTAGTATCTTATAATACATTAATACATATGTTAATGGAAATGAAGAAGGAAGATCAATCCAATGTTATTGGAATTTGACATCTTTAATCTTCTACTAGTATATGTAGCACACTCAATTGTGTGGAAAACTAAATTAAATTTTAAAAATTAATTATCTTTTTTTTAAAAATTTTTTTTAATTGAATAAGTATGAAATAGAAAAATAAAAAAAATTATGAAAAAATTATTAGAAAAAGATTGAGAAGAGAAAAAGAAATGTAGAAGTTGAGAAGAATAAATGAAAAGTTGAAGAGTGAGAAAAAAAAATAAAAATAAATAAAAAAATAACAGACTATAAATATTGAAGACATCAAAATAATGTTCTTCAATTATATAAAGGTATAGATGTTCCTTCTTTGATTCAAGAATCAAGAAAAATTTAGGAATCTTGGAGAGAGGTTTCTAAGAGAGAGAGATATGAGAGAGAGGGCGAGAGACAGATGAGATATTAAAGTCCGTTTAATTGATTAAAAATTATTTTGTCCCTATTAAAAAGATATTATTATTTGCTTATTATTTTACTTGTTATTTGCCAGTAGTAATTAATTTTCCAATAAAAAATAAAATTTAATTTGACTAATATATTTCATATTTAATGTTTCAAAAATATTAAAAAGTACATATTTAATTTAATACTGTTCCCACTAAGTAATATAATTATTTATTAAATTACATGATTGCAAAATATATATATTTTATTAATTGGTCAAATAATAATATGTGAACGAAATAATATAATTGGATGATCTAGCAACTCAATATAAAAATTTTAAAATAGTAAACATGTGAAAGTGTATATTTTATTATTATTAAATTATTCAAAATATTTGACAAGTCCAATATCAATTTTAAATATACAATTTTAAAAATAAATTAAAAAATTTAAAGTTGAATTTTAAAATTATTATAATAAGGGTATAGTAGTAAGAAATAAAGTTGAATTCATTTACCAAAAAAATCAAAGCAGCTAAAAGCACCATCGAATGTGCTTCTAGCTTTTGGTATAAAAATGTTTTTCTTAGCAGATTTCAAAAATAGAAATTGACATTCCAAACACTTCAAAAGTACTTTCTAAGAACTAGAAGCTGAAAAAGCGAGCGCATACTCTCCTAGTCATACCATAACCTAGAAGTTATTCTAGGTAACTTACAAAACCCACAATCTTACCGTCTACCAACCATATGGCCGAGTGGGGTACTCTCTAAGAGCCCAACTAAGCCATGCTTCCCTCACCGAGGAGTCCAACTCTTCGTTGACCTAGAAAAGGTCAAACTCAGATCTCGGAGAAGATTTTAATGGATCGAGTTCATTTAAATTAAGGTTAAATTGCATTTTACCCCCTGTATTTTTAAAAAATAGCTTAAAACTTTCATGTGATTTAAAAATAAGCAAAACAATCCTTGTAATTTCTAAAACCCAACGTAAAACTCCCCTCTGGTTAGAAACGAACAGAAGATGGGGTGCACTCGCCTGTGGTGAAAGTGGGTGTGATTTTTTTGCGAATTTTGACCCTTTTTTTTATTGTAAATTGATAAAATTACCCATATATTGTGTTTAAAATTACTATAATGAAATTTATTTGTTTTAACCTTATTTTTAATGATATTTCTATACTTTTATTTTTTCTAAATTTATAATTTAAATTAAAAATAAATTAATATCACGAGACAAAAAAAATATACTAAATTAATTTTTAAAAAATTTAAATATTTATCCATGTAAATATTAATGAACAGTAACAATAATAAATTTTTAATTAATTTAAATGAAAATGTAATTTTATATATATGTTTAATAATTTATAGTATTTACAATAAATAATATATTAAATTTAAATTTACTAATATTTGTATTTACAAATATTTTTTAAAATTTAAAAATTTCAATAAATTTTTATTTTTTCTTAATTTATTTTTTATCTTATTTAATTAAATTAGTTAAAAACTCAAAAAAAGAAAAAAGAAATCATCGTCACCAACGCCCTCATAGAGAAGGGCAACGGCATCGTCGACGCCTAAAGCAGCTCTGGGCAATGATGTCACAGATTTCTGGTCTGGGCGACGAAAGATCTGTTCTAGACGACAGTGATGTCGCTCAGGTTGGGGGGCGCTCCCCTTCGCGGGAAGTAGAGCCGCCATCGCTTCCCTTTCCTAGTGATTGTGGCGATGGCGATGGCGATGGCGAGTTGGGCCGGCGAGGGTGTGGCTGTGGGGGGTTGCAGCGGGGGCGTGGTAGGTGGTGAGGCGAATGGGGGGGGGGGGGGGGCAGCGTTTCGTTGGGGTTGAGGGAGTGATTATTTTTCTAAATTTTTTATTTTGAATAAAATAATAATTTAATTTTTATAATTAATAATATGTATAGAATATAAATTTATAAATTTGTTAAATTTGGACCCTTAATTTTTTTAAGATCCAATGGTTAAAATGAATTGATTTGATCCTACGGCTTTTATAAGTTTAAAAGAGATCCAACGGTCAATGAACTAATAAATAATACAATAAACAAGGGAATAACGATCACTTTGAAAAATTTAACACTGTTAGTTATATTTAATGGAGAGGAGAGATTGAGCTACACTATTTTTAGCCTATTTTTAAAACACATGGGATTTTTAGCTGAGTTTTGAAAACAAGGGGGGTTGTGCTATTTGGCCTTAAATTAAATAAAATCAAACCAAGGTCCAATGGTCTCTAACTAAAACTAATTTAATTACAAGTCCATTTAAAAAAAATTCATATCTTTTAATCCAACTAAAAGAGCCAAACTCACCCCCTTTCAATTTATAAATACAAAGCCTAATTAAATTACTCCAATTAATTTAAAATGCCAAACTAAAATTTAATTAACCAATCAATTAAACTTTGGGCCATCCATATAATGAATTAGTCTACATAAATGGTCCAATTATTTATCCTCTCCAAGAGTAATTAATCCAATTAAATTAATTATCTTCTTTTGATTCCAAATTAAGTTCATCACTTTCCAGTGATTAGTGTGTGATTCTTTATATTCACCTTCAGCTAGACTTAAGCATATGACCAACATAATTTAATTAATTATTTTAAATTATTCCATAACTAGAAATGTATGTTGCCATATGTAGTCGTCTAGCAACAATACATCGCATTAGAGACTAGGTGAATAATGTCGTGAACATTTAGACTCCTAAGTTCCATATGTGTACGATTCTTCTATCAATCATTTTCCGACCTTAGTTTTGGGTATAAAATTGGGTGTAAGTTCCTATGCTGGACTGGGCAGTTATGCTTAATACTCAAGACATCATTATCTCTACTACTCGTCATAGGAATCTAATCCTTATTCGATCAATCATCGTCGCCACATATTTTAAAAGCTTAAACAAGTCTTAAAGTGCATGGAAGACATTGTTGTCACATTTTGACAAGGGACGTCTTGGAACACCACAATGCTCACTACACATTCTGACTACATTAGATAAGACTTATAACGACTATATCATAGATGCGGTCATCTCTTGTCAGATCCAAGATACAGTCATCATGTGTGTGGAACTGTCATGGTTCATCAAGTTTGAGGACTACTCCAGTACTATAGGAGTCGGGAACTCCTATCATACTGGCTAAGCCATCAAAACTTCCATAATGATAGTTTCCACGAATTAGTTGAGTCAGTTAAACAACCTAGCCAACCAACCCACAAAATCGCATAGACGACCTAGTCTCCCGCTGATTAAACATGGCACTGCGATACTTAGTGCAAATCTCTATAGGACTCTCGATGCCCTGTCTCGAGATCTTTGACTTGGAATATTTCAGACCCAAACCTCAAAAGTTGGTTCCAATATGCAACCCAACTACAAAAATTGTTCCTTTGGTCTGCACTTTTTTGTGATATTAAGTAAGTTTAACATTTAATATAAGTAAACCCAAAGATAAACGCCATAAATGAATACTTACTTTTATTTATAAAATAATGTTACATTATATTTTTAAAATTGTCAAAATAGATAAAAACCCACTCTAATGGGCTTTATGCTCATATATTCTAACAATATCCCATTTGACTTTAAAGCCAATCACCTATAAACCCATGTTTCCAAAATGTTGAGTATGGCAATCTACGACACAGGCTTAGTCAGCGGATCTACCTGTTTTCTGCTGAGTTGACTCGATCATTCCAAGCGACTACTCCACCAATAAGCTTGAATATGAAACCCTGATTGAGATTTGGCATCATACATCGTTGTAACTTTCCTATAGCAACTCTTCGCCGCCGTAAACCAAGGACATATTTTTGGTCTTCCTTAGGTACCTAAGTATGATCTTAACGGTAGTCCATTGTGCTTTCCCCACACACACCTGATATTTGCTTGCTACTCTCAAAGTGTAAGCAACATGATGCTTGGTAGACTGCACATCATATAGAAAGCTGCCAACAACAAAAAGAAAAGAGGCGTTCGACTTCCTTTTAAGCTCCTCATTAGTCTTAGAGACTGCTTATTGGATAGCTTAACCCCATGCCTCATGGAAGGAATCCTCATTTGGAGTTTCTCACCTTGAATCTCATCAAGATTTTATCAACATATGAGTTTTGGGTCATTCCTAACATCCTCTTAGATCTAACCTTGTAGATCTTGATACCAAGGATGTAGGAAGTCTCACCTAAATCCTTTATGGAGAATTGCATGGACAACCATACTTTAAGTGCCACCCAACATATTAGCATCATTCCCAATAAGTAAGACGTCGTCTACATAAAGCACGAGGAATGTAATAGAGCTCCCACTAACATTCTTGTATATATATGGGCCAAAATTCATTTTTTATGAATTCATAACCCCCTATGACTTCATCAAAACATATATTTCAGCATCAAGAAGCTTGTTAGAGGCCATAGATAGGGACCTTTAGAAATTACACATCTCCTGCAATTCTCCAACTGTCGTGAAACCCTCCAATTTATCCATATAGATCTCTTCATCAATGAACCATTAAGAAAGGTCATTTTCACACCTATATGCCTATTTCATAGTCATATCATGTAACTATTGCAAGCATAATCCATATGGAATTAGTCATGGTTTCAGGCGAATATGTTTTCTCAAAATTGACCTCAGGTCGCTGAGTATAACCTTTTGCCACAAGCCTGGCTTTGAAGGTTGTTACCTCCTTGTTAACTCCAAACTTACTTTTATAAACCCATTTACAACCAACGGCCTTAACACCCTTAGGTGGTTCCCCCAAGGTCAAAACCTAATTTGAGCTGACGGAACCCATTTCGAATTTCATGGCCTCGAGCAAACTAGATCTTGAATCCAATTTGCCTCCCACTAGTCTCTTGATGTATGTAGGGCTACCCCACACTTTCAAGTACTTACAGGAAGCAAGCTTGTCGTGCGATATCTGATATGACATTCAGGGCCACAACTTTAGACGGCGTTATGTTTAATAGCTTCATTCTTGTATCAAGTGTGTACCCCTAAAAGACAAAGGCAATTCAGTAAAATTCATCATAAATCGAACCATGTCCAACAAAGTCTTATTCCTCCTTTCAAACATGCCGTTTAACTAAGGCATCCAGGGAGGTATCTATTGAGATAATTCCTTCTTTCTTTAGGTAATTTAAAAATGTGCCACTTAAATACTCACTACCTCAGTCCGATCGAAAGACTTTGATTTTGTGATCAGTTTGGTTCTCAACTTCAAGCTTAAACTCTTTAAACTTGCCAAAAGTTTCAGACATCTACATTATACTTAAACATAACCATACAGTGAATGATCATCAGTAATGAAGTAAGGAAACCCACCTCTATCATGTGCATTCAATAGGCTACAGATGTCTAAATGGATTAAATCTGATAGACTACTGACAAGCTCACTTTATCCAACAAAGAGCTTCTCGGTCATATACAACAATGTGATGAACTTTTTTAGTGAAAATTGTTTGAATTTGAAAAATTAGCCCACAATAGTATCAAGTTATAATGTGGATAAATAACAATTCCTTTATACTATTTAGAGTAAATTACAACAAGCTCATTTGAGACTTGGCTACAAATACCTCATTATTTAGAAAATTATGAATATCCCTAATACTTTATGAAATTATATAATCCTTGAATGGGGCCCTAGAATGCTAGAAATCCCACTTTGCTCTTGCTATTCTTCTCTTTTTTAAAAAAAATAAAAAATTGTAAAAAAGATTGATGGTGTGAAATTTTCTTCTTGCCCTTCTAGTCCATTAAAATATTTAAAATAAATAAATAAATGTGATTATAATTTATAACTCAAGGATATTTTGATTATTCACCACAAAAAATAATAAAAATCTAAAAAAAAAAAAAAAGAGCTAATTGTTGGATGAATATGAAATTCGGGAGCTAATGATAATGTTCCAAAATATGAGAATATTTATTATTATACCAAATTTTATAAGAGCTTATCCTAATTTCCCTACTTTTATAACTACGTTGCTCAATTATACAACGGACACACTTTTTCCCCACAATTGTTAAAGGTTTTTCTTTCTTTACTCCAAATCGAGTCCTTAACTAATTCACTATCTATAAGGAAATTTACTACATTTGTCAACCTAGATACCGATTAAAAGGACGTTTCCTTAAGTTATTTAAAAAATATTATAAGCTCACACATTTTACAAAATATTTTAAAGCATATAAAATATTAAATCTTATTTTAAGAATAAATTTTATTAAGTATTTAGATAAATAATATTATAAAACTTGTACGGTGTTAGTAATAACAAATTTACAATTAATTTGAAAAAAATTGTTAAGATTCTAAAAATAAATTAGCAACTTATTGTATATTTTTTTATAAAAATAAGCACTTATAAATTTCTAACATTTTATTTTTAAAATTTATAAGCTTTTTTTTTTCTTTTCTTTTTTTAAACAATTAATTAACATCAAAGAACATACAAAACAAAAAGAAGTAATGTTTAACTAAACGTTATTTATGACTGCTAATTTTATCACAATCAACAGAATTTGACCATCCCAATATGACATAATTTGTTTACCGGATTTCTTTGATCAAATAAAGTTATGAACATTCTTCAAGACAAAATTCTGATCTTTTTGCCCATCTTATAGCGCTCTACTCAGACCAGAACAAGAAGAAAAAGCACAACAATTGCTTTAATTTCACTCAGCAGCCATTTGCACTCGGTTATTCCTCTTTGATGCTTTGGTTAAATAGAATGGCTCGTGATTCCCTATAAGATTGCCAAAGAAACAAAATAACGACCAAGATCATTTCTGCTTGGCTCTTCCCTTTTCCTCAATACATTTTCTAAAACGTAGATAATTTCTGGCATTCAAAGACAGCTTTAATCACAAAAATAACATTCTTCCTGTACAGTCAAGATGACAGCAACATGAAGCAACCATTAAAAGATGATCAGGAGAGAGCATTGGTCGACAACAGCTTGAAGTGCAACCACATATAACTATTGAATCTTTTAGTGTCTAAAAGCCAGAGCAAGCCAGACAATGCAATAGTCCTTAGCAACAATCATTTACCCATGTGAGTTAAGATCCGGCTGATCAGAGCTTCCTTTTTCCCAGTAACAGGCAGGTTGTGTCTGGTCAGGTAGTACTTAAGTTCCACCACCGTCAACTCCTTCAACTGCCAAATATTATAAACGGCAATTAAAATTCCAGTTCCTGATGAATAAAGATCACAGGAACTATTTTAAATTCTTTTAGAGCTATTCCCTGGAGGAATCATGACTAGACAAAGTTTAGCGTCATTTCATTGAATTTTCTCCATCAAGATAATTACTCTACAAAACCTTCTGTTGTTCCTTAAGCTCTTCTCAATTGAAAAGAGATTATAATACTTTGGAACCAAAGAAATTAGAGGTCTGAAATTTCCAATGTATTGTCAGGAACGAGCAAACAAAAATGATAACTTAGACTAGTTATGTAAATGGTTTTTAGCAACGAGTATATCAGACATTTCAAATTGAAAATCATCCTTTTTACTTGGGCACACAGACAACACATAGTAAAAGCCGGTGTCACCTTTCCATTGTCTGCAAGATCTAACCAGTCATAGTTTGCATACTCCTTGGTTGCATTTTCAGCAATTGCTTTCCTTTTTTTGGAGGCTTCAGTTGTTTTTTCATTGTTCATCAAGTCATTCTCCTCTTCAAAATTTTCTCCATAGACAGAAAGCTTGAACTCTTCTAATGCTTTGACAATACCCGGTCTCCAGAAAGGAAACAAAATTAAGCCAATGTCAAACTTGAGATGATAAAAAACAGAATGATCATGTTTGAAAAAGCTTAGCATTTTTTTAACAGCATCAAGTCTGCTGTACCTCGCAAGCCTTCTTCATCTGGAAGGGTTTCATCCTTGGTATCAGGCATTTCATCTTCATCCAAAGCCAGAGCCTGCAATACTGCATAATGTCTCTGCAAGGCTGTAAAAGAAATTAAGATAGCATTGCAATTATGAGACTCCGGACAGTTGGCTGAACCTTGCAGACAATGTACTGTTATTCTTTTGAAATAAGCGAATTTGACTGTAAGTAATCATTAGACCTCAAGCAACCAATCAGTGGTTATTAAACTGCTTTGTGCATAAATAGCACCTCAGAATTATGAATCTATATTTCCAAAGTCAGCACGTGCAGGATTCTAATATCAATCTGACTGAGCTTTTACTTGTTTACGTCGATTCTCTTGTTCATTCAAATATATTACATCGAAATACTCAGTTAGCATATGCTTCACCTAAATTTTAAGAGGTTAGCACACCCACCTTGGGGAAATGCAACGTGTCTCTCACACTTTTTCAGATTCATAATAACAGTCAAAACTTCTTAAGGTAATTAAGGCAAAATTGCACTTTTGGTCCCCCATTTCACTAGATTGACACTTTTTAGTCCCAAAATCTTAAATTTTCGGCTCCCGTGCCATTAAATGTAATGATAAAGTGTCATTTGCCGTTAGTCAACAACTATTAACTTGACAAATAAATGTCCAAATTTCATTTTACCCCCTATATTTTTAAACAGGGCTAACCCCCCCCCCTGTGTTTTAAAAATAGACTAAAAACCTCTCGTGTTTTCAAAAACTATTTTTTTAACTCAATTTGATTAAAATACCTTTTTTTTATTTTATAAAGATCACCCTCCTTTATATTTCTTTTATTTTGTGATTTTTTTTTGGTATTCTTTCTCTCACAAAAAAATAAGAACATATAGATAAATAAATTATATCTATTACAAATAATATTTAAACTAAATTATCATTATTTAAAATAAAATTTTAATACTTTCTTCTAATTTTTTTAAGTTTTAAAATTAATGTTTTGATTTTTTTAAGAACTTACAAAATTATACATTGATAAAATTATTATTAAATTTTTGTGTACTAAAATTAACCTATACCAACCCACTCCACAATTAGACCGCCTCCCCACCCCACCTCCTTCCGCTGCGATTGCCCAGACTTAGGCTTTGCGCCGCGAGGAAGGAGGTCAGTTTGATAGGATGGAGGGTATAATTTTAGTAAATTTGTTTCTTAATAATAATTTTATTTTTTTATAATTTATAAATTTGAAGTTTTCAAAAAATTAAGAAATTTGATACTTAAAAGTAAATATTAAAATTTTATTTTAAATATTCATAATAGTAATTTAATTTTGGGTATTATTTATAATAAATAATATAATTCATTTAAATGAAAAAAAATAACATATAAAGTTATAGTTGATTAATATTTATATTCATATAGGTATCTATCTTTGGATGACTTTAGTATATTAAACTTTTATGTGTTGTAAATTTTATTTTAAAATTTAATTATAGTTTTCTGTATTTTGATATTTAAATAATAATTATTTATTTATTAGGAGGGAAAAATAATAAAATAATATAAACTTACAAGAAACAAATAAGTGTGAATTCATAAAATAAAAAATGATATTTTAGTTAAACTAAGTTCAAAATGAGTTTTTGCAAAACACGAGAGATTTTTAGCCTATTTTTAAAACACGTTGAGGGTTTTAACTTTTTTTTGAAAATATAAGGGGTAAAATGAAAATTGGGCATTTATTTGTCAAATCAACAACTATTGACTAACGGCACATGAACTTTTGCCATTACATTAACGGTGAAGGACCAATAATGTCAAAATTTTATAATTTTGGGACTAGAAGTGTCGACCCTTAAAGTAGAGCACTAAAAGTGAGAACGCCCCTATCAAGTGGGATCAAAAGTGTAATTTTCCCCGGTAATTAAATTACTCATCAGTACCTTTACCAGCATAAAATAAATTAATTGAATGAAACTATAGCTATCTATGTCAAAAAATGTTGAATTTGTGATGTTCACATGGTTAGGATCTTAGCAAGACTGCTTATGGAGTTCATTTGCAAAATCTATCTGCTTTCTGTTATCCAAATTCACTATAAGCATCATGTCCCTTATGCATATGTTTTCACATCTTCCCAAATCAAGAAAAGATTTCACCAAACATTTCTTATATTTGTCATAATTTTCATCTCATGATTCTCTATGTTCCTTGGATGCTTGTATCAAGGTCCTCCAAGAGAAATAGATTCTTAGATTCTAATTGATGTGTTCTTTTCAGAAAGCAGGGCTCCTACATCACCAAATTAACTTTGAAGTTAGCACCATTCCAAGTACTTGTTATCCATTTATACTGTTATGATATTTTACTATAAGAAAATCCATGGAGCGGTCCTTCAGAATATGGAACATACCAGGGTTCGCAAATTGGCAAACTGAAAAGTTTTTTAGATCAACACGCTTCACTAATGAAGAAGCGCTCTGTATTTGGTCTTCAGTTGCTCGAGGTGCCATGGGATTTGTATCAGTGTGAAGCTGTAGATCCAACATATTGTTTTTAATGCTAAAATCTTCACTTAAGAAATTAGTGAAGTTAAAAAGTTACTCTTACCTCTTCAACGGGTCTGATATCATCAGAATATGGAAGATATATCATATGCATTCCAGGTGGCTCAATCTGACCACTGGCGCTGATAATCTCATCCTGCAGTTCAACAATTACAATCAAATTGTAATAGTCAGGTTCAGCATTATGAGCAATGCGTAACTAACAACCACAAAATATTGTGAAGAAAAATAATATATGAACCAATAGCTCTAGCAATCTTTTTGTTCGGGATAGAAGATACATTGAAATAAGAAGTGGTGAGGACAGAGGATTACATGCTCTAATAAAATCCAAATGGGGAAAGTTAGGTAGAACCATCCCCTCCCCGTCCCTCCAAACTTCCAACTTTCTTTAGTAGTCTCTTGTAAATACTCTATTAAGGTAAAGAGCATAATGCTACAGCAGAAAGGGAACAAAAGCAACATTCTTTACATAGGCCACAAATATAAAGAACAAGCACTGCCATACTTTTTCTCAGAAATTATTTAATCATGCCTCCACTGAAATTTCAGTTATTATCTTATCAATATTATAAGAGGATTATGAACACCTCTTTTGAGATTTGTTCTAAATACAAGAAAAATCACTTAGTTCTCAGAAATTACATTCACATTTCCTAGCACAAATGTCTGTTGAAAATCCTAAAGTCTTTTATGAAATCACTTGCCCGTTGTTAAAGAGCATATAAGCTTCATTATCTGGTTGTCTGAATTCCAAGGACTTCCCCCACGGTTTTTGTCAAAATGGATTATCTTCCTAGAAATTTCAATTAAATTTCTGTGTGGTTTCGAAGAAAAACCCCTGAAATATCCCAACAATTGGAAAACACTTTGTAACCACACACAAAGTTGAATGTTCAAGTCCAAATTCAAGTCCATAATAGCATACATGCGTTTGAACCTGGATTCATCCGTTGTGTCTCTTCTTGTTCCTTGCTTGACAACATCATGCTCTAAGTCAAAATAAAAAATTAAATTTCTCTGAAAAGAGCTTTCTCGAACATGGAAGTTAATTGGTGGTTTATGAAATTGTGGCAAAACAAACACATGGTGCTAAATTGCTAATTAATCTGTGAAAGGAGAAGATAAGGAGAGTGAAAAAATAAATACCCAAGATCTATGTAATTAAACTTTTCAAAATACTAATATATTCTAGCTTTAGTACCACAGAATGTGCTTACTTATATTATGAAATAAACTTCAAGATTTTACAGCGAATTAAGAAAATTATATATAAGGGTGATTGTTTGGACTTAGACTAACCTCAAGAAAGGTTAAAAAAGAAACTTCCAATCTCACAATATATTGATACTGAATTCGAGGTACAATTGTCTTTTTATTAAGACTTTGGTTGACGTCGACTTCTTCCATTGCATAGGCTAGTGCTTGGGTAGGCACAGCACTGGGCGGGTCTGGACCGGACTTGACAGCCGCTTCGGACTTGCCCAATGTGAAACCCCGCCTTGCCCCACCCTGCCCCAACCAACTTGGACCTGGTCAATTGTATAAAGCGTCTTTTTTCCCCAAAATTTTAGAGTAATAAATATATTATTAAATCAAATTACATAACATTCATCATGAACCATTAAATAGTTGGAAGTATCATGAACTAATGGATATGTATTTATTTCATAATTGTGGTTCTAAATCTAATAACCACTACGTAATTATTCCAATTGTAGGTTAGTTTTTAGATCATTTATCTTTAGTAATACATTAAAAGTGTTGTTAATCAGACAATTTTAATTTTTTCAACAATTCACCATTAATGCAAACACAAAGTACATTATTAGACACAAATACAAATATCACCCTTAATTCAAACTATAGTCATCAATAGTCTTCAAGTAAGTGAAGTAGGTCAGTCGAAAGATTCAAAACTCAAAATTTTAAAACCTGGAAGATAAAATAATTATTAATAATCCCGGATGGATTTGCAAAATTTTATGGGGCTTGTCCAGGTTTGGGCCCTAGTTTATGTGAACCCATTGCCAAACCTATGCTCGGGTCATATGCAAGATGCCAATAAACTCTAAAGGTGGCTGTAATTTCATAAACCCAAAGAGGACTTAATGGAAAGTTGGTGTAATTATTCATGAAAAAATTTCAAACTTTAGCACAAAGTACCAAAAGAGATCCAAAAGTTCATGACCTACAAATTTCAATCTCTTCGAAAAGTTAATATTGATTATCAAATGTTTTTGGAATTCACTTGCACAACATGCTGACAATATAGTGCTATATGTTTCTTCTATACTCAAAAGTATTTCAAGTTCATATGTTTAGCTGAACAAAAAATTACTTAATTTGCATTAGTCACATTCAGAGAATGAACTTTAGCCTAAGACTTCATAAGGCAGCTTGAACCACTCTTCATTTAGAATAAAAGAGCTCCTGCTAAAAAATTAGTGAAGTAGAGGCTACAAATGATAGCTACTACACCTTGAAATTGAAAGACCACAAAAATCATAGAGGGAGGGGAGGGGGGTGTTAGAGAGCCAGAGAAGAAGAAAAAAAAAAAAAAAAAAAGGAAAGAATCCATGTTTAAATTCACAGGATCATTATCTCAACAGCTAACAGGCATATCAATGAATCAGTTCACTCCACTGGGAAACATGACCAGCAATTCACTGGATAAGTGGTTCTTCTATGTTTATTTTACAGCAGAGAGGCAATCTATTGCATGGTCAAGCAAGTTTCAATTTCAAGATCAACATGCCGGAAAATGTTCAGATTCTTTTTTGCATTATAAATATAAATAACATATAAATGGGTAGAACATTTCATAGGTTTCAACAAGAACCAAGAAGAGAACTAGTAAAGTGATAAGCAAGAAATCAGATTTTGTTCAAGTGTATACTCTAGCTAAAACGCATTCCAACATATGAAGAGTGCATAGGATTTCTAGTTGGGGTCCAACATTATCATCATATGCTTGCTCACTGAAACATGACTTTATTACAACAATAATATCTTACTTGTGCAACTAAAGCCACCAATTGAGGATGAGTTGAGCTCCCATAAAACGCAACAGCAAAACTGTGGCATAAAATGAGCAACTAAGTACAATAAAAAGCAAAGAGGTGAAATCTTCACAGGAAGCCAACATCTGACTAGCACACTGCTTGAAACTGTGCCCAACATTGTCTTTTATTTCAGATACTTCTTCCCATATGGTTTTATTTGCCATATCAGAATCATTCATGCACACTAACATGAAAATAGGCTACACAATCTCTACCTGGACACTTGTCTATGGGATAATAAGAAACCAAAATGTATCGAAAAAACATTAAAAAAAATAGTCATAATGAATATATATTAGAAAAATATGATGGCTCCCTTTCAATATATGGACAATAAAAATTGCAATATTCCAAAATGTACTCATTATACAATACATAAGAAGTAACAAGTATTAACCCTCACGGAAAAAATTTAGCTTATGGAAAAACTTTAGAGGGTGTGCTGCGTAAATTTAGAAAAGCTGCAGAGGGTTATAAAGCTTAGGGTATAAAATAGGTGTTCCACTATTTCCTTTTTTTTCCTTTGACTGATGACAATTTTTCCTTGTAGGTGACATATTAGATCGAGGAATTCCTAAACTGATATTTACATCAGGGAAGTAAATGTAACTTGACATGTCACAAAATAGATGCCTTTACGTTGGACAAACTTCAGTAGAGGGTACTCTAGTTAACTGTTTCATTGATTTGTGGCAAGCTGCTTTGGGAAGAAAGTGGTACATGTTAGTGTCACTTCCCTTATAAATATATGACTAAATGAATGCATAATGCTAATTCATGAAAAACTTCAGCAATCATTTGAGCTCACCGCTTCAGCCGCAACATTGATCTGTGAAGAGCTATGAAAATACAAGTACTTCCGATCACTTCCTGCACCAAATCAATGAAGAATAGAGGGGAATTTAGAACAAAAGCTATTATTGATATCATGTGAAACAAGAGAAGAACAAAGAAACTAATGCCAAATCAAGTGACAGAAAGGATATTAGCTTTTGAATTTGAAAAGAAGATCAGCCAGGCTCTGGATACAAGCAAGCTGCAATTTGACCTTTCTCCATTAAACTGAATCCTAACTTAGAGATTGTTCACATGTTCAAGCTGATTTTAAAATTTTAAATTTTTTAGTTCTTCATTTCTTTGAAAATAATTACTTCTAGATTAAGTATTCAAGGTGTAAAGGAACGGTCCAAGCTTTCTAGGTTAAGCAAAGGCTTGAAATACAAGATTCAGAATGTTTTGTGGCCACCTGGCCGGGCTCAAGCGTCAAGCTTCTACAGGCTTCGATTAGTGAAAATTTTAGTGAAGTAAATTCGCTGATAATGATAATCAGCATTCGGGTCAATAAACATAGCAGAGGAGAAGAAATGGTAGGGATGACACAATGGGGAACTGTGAGCATTCCCATTAAGCATGCCACTTGACTCATCTTATACAGACTTAATCCTGAAAAAAAGAAGGCTATTAACCAAGCTAGCAATAGCTACTTCCCTTGCTCTCAATTTGATTGCTCAAGAATAACTCCCCCTGGTTACATTTGGGGGAGTATCTCAATTCTGCCCGGATTATGCCAAACATACATCGACTTTCTCTCTCCTCTTCTCTAAAATATTATTAAGAATCCCTATTCATTACTAACATACATACATAGAGATACACTCCTATTACTATATTTTTTTATGTATATAATTTATACATTTCCATCCATCACATCAATAAAAATATGAACATATAGATTTTCCTATCATTGTACTGATATTATAATATATGTAAGAATAACAATAACAATAAACATTTCCCTCAAGCATATATACAACTTATATACTTTGATTCATGGATGTTGTTAATTGTTGATCGTGTTGTGGGTCACTGATTTGGTGGTGTTGGAAATCTTGGGATGGTTTAATGTTTCTGAAAGTTAGGATTTAATAATGAAAATTGGGATTATTGCTGAAAATTTTTAAGCTTTTTTTACTGGAATATATGCTTGGACTTGGTATATCTTAATTAAAGTATGTTAATTGTCCTGTGTTAGCATTTGAATTTTCCGATTGTTTTCAATGTGATATTCCATGGTTTGATATGAACTTCTGGTTTAAGTTTAGATAATTAAAAGAGACTAGCACATGCAGCATAAAAAAATATTGTTTGTGTGGAATGTGTCTCATCGATTGTATGAAATGGAAAATGTGCAAGGATTAACTGAAAAACTCCATGTGTGAGCTTTTGAGCCAAGAGCATTCCTCTTAAATAGTGCTTATGCATTTCTTGTGATTGAGTGCATCAAACATGGTTTGTTCATTCTAGAATTTGCTTGTGCATGAAAGTGAAAGTGCAGGTACTTTCAATTTTTGGTGGATTTGTGTATAAAGTGACGAGGACACCTAGGAATGGCTGGTTTGACCTTAAAAAAGTACCCGCACTTCATCCCTAGAAAAACTCATTTGAGCATTGAATTTTCGTTTTTTGGTTAACCTATGTTACAGGCCACTTTTACCCCTCCTGGTTATTACTTAAAAGTAATTTTTGAACCCATATAAGGGGATGGTGTTGGCTTAGTTTCTTGGAGGTACATGCAAAAAAGTGAATGACGTGATTTAAGTTGTGTAGTAGGGGAAAATTATTATCCCCATTAAAAGCTACAGCCTTACAGGCAAATTTCTATAGCATTAAGGGGGATACTGAAACTCTCTGCAAGATATTATGGAGCCTATGAAGTGGTGCAGAGGATTGGGGAGGTAGCCTACAGGTTAGCATTACCACCTACTTCCAAGATTTACCCTGTATTTCATGCTTCACTGCTGAATTTGCTTTTGGATCGGGACTGCTGGATGAAGTGGATAAAAAGATGGCCGTTGGATTTCTAGGGTTTGTAAAAAACGGGAGAAATCAAGCAACATGGCAGGAAACAATCGCATTTTGAAAGAGGAAGGGATTTCAAAATTGGGGATTCAGGCACAGCATGACGACACCGTTTTGAGGGACTTACCTTCAGCCTCTGGGGAACACGTGGTCAATGATCTGAAGGGTGGCAAAAGCAGTAATACTGACCTGGAGGTGGCACACAAATTCCCAGCTGAGCACAATCCAATGAGCTGAGAAAGTTTGTTAGGAGCCAATAATGAGCCTGCTTAGAGTTTTGCATTCCAACTTTGTATTTAACCAACTTTGTACAGTTTTTAATGAAATTTCAGTATTCTATTCTCGTCATCTCCCTCTTCTCTCCTTTCCCACCCCTATTTTCTTAAAAATCTTACTGGAACATACAAGAACGTAACACATGTGCAGGAGCTTGTAATCATAGCTGACTAGATTGAAGAACAGAAAGATGAAAAGCCACTACAGTGCCTTTTCAAACACTGGAAAAAAACTGTCAACACAGTACAAGGAGATAGAAAATTTAGAAACAAGATAAGCATGACTATATAGGGATAAGAACAACGTAACCTCATCACTTGGGAAACAAAGGTCGATGGCCTCAAGTTGTGATAATCCTTCAAGCAACTCAACGGTTTGAAACCTAGGAGACGAAGATGTCCAGTAGAGACCCTCTTGATTTCGGAAAGTTCATTGGATGAGAACATTATATTCTCACTGGAAAAGAAAGCTAATAATAATCATTTGTAAAAAAAACAAATGAAGCACAAGTTAACATGAAAGCACATACTTTAAACAACCATATCTGAGAAGCTATCTTGAGTCAAGCCCTAGATAACAAGAGATCTAAATGTTTCCATCTTTTTATATGATTCCTATACAAGTATCTAATGCCTTGAAAAATGAGTTAAAAGAACAAAGCACTTCAAAAAAGTTCTAGACATTGTTACAGTTTCATTAATATCTCAAAATGACAAAATCTTGAAACTCCAGGTTTAGAAATCCTCGCACAAGCAATGAGTGAAAAATATGGAACAGATTAAGATATTCCAGGAAAAACTGAAGCTGGTGGAAATTCAAAGTCAAAGTTGATCTAATACTTAACCAGTAAAGAAAATCCAACAAAATATGCTGGTAAATCAGGCATGACAAGATAGAAATAAGGGATCAACAGGTAGGATTACATAGAAGTAGACTCATCTACCATATAGAAATATATACAGAGACATAGTTTTAACTTTTACATAATCCAGTAAGTATTCCCCAAGGCATTTCAAAAGCTAAAAGGTAATTGAACCTCACTTCTTGTAAGTCTGAAAAAGTTTCGGAGGCTCCTGCAGCAAAGCACCAGTGTCTGAACAGAAAAAAGATCTCTCTGCCTGAAGAAATGAGAATCTAAGAAATGGTATTACAATCATGTGCTTCAGAATGTAGAATAACTATCACAACTCTTCAAAGTTGAAAATAATGTTATAAAGGGTTTTTAATTCATGGAAACCCAGTTCAAGTAAACAACTTCCACAATTAATACCTTTATAGGAAGATTAGTGACTGAATCAAGCCAAGTGATAGCCCCTGAAACCAAAGAGGATATATTAGAGATGTCTTTCCTTGAGGCCATGTAGGAGACATATATAGACCTGAAACAGACCTGGATTGGTTGGACGGACTAAAGCATAGGTATTTAATTCAATGGATATGCCACCAGCAATGATGAAGTTAATTCTTCGAACTTTCCGCTTTCTGAAAATACGCTTTCTTAGCTGGTCTTTCATGTCTTCAAATCTATGGATAATTAGGAAAAAAAGGAGAGACAATAAGCAAGTATAAAATTCAAAATAATGTTAGCTGGTCTGATATCATAATGATGTTTTGTTAGCATAATTAGGAAAAAAGGAGAGACAATAAGCAAGTATGTTGTGTATACCCCAGAAACTAAAAGCACATCTCCGCTAAATTTAGCGAAAACTGAAACATAGTCATATTATAATACAGCTCATGTCTGATTAAGTCAGTGCGAGTATAAATGAAAATGATGGATCCAGAACAACAAAGTTGCTTCCTCTTGCTTTTTCTTGGCTGATAAATAAAGATTCTGCAATTAATCAACTTGCTCAGCGATAGCGTCACACTGGTACATTGCATTTATTACTGTATTAGCTAGTTTGATGCTAGGGTACATACATAACACCTGAAGCAACATAAAGACACATTTTAGGAGAATAACTAATGGCATACGTAGTATACTTGATGAAGGATACACTGGAAATCCCTCCATGTTCCTAGTGAGGGAAGAACAAAACCAACAATTATATCATTTGCAGCATGAATTTAGGTGCTCATAAGTTGACAGGAAAAAATAAATAGTTCAAAATAACTTTTTTAAAATTCTTTACTGGGAATAAGAATATCATTTGTTTTATTCTTGACATTCATTAAATTAACAAGCATAAACAGGTTACACATCAATGTTCTCCCCATACGCTTTTTCATGCACAATCTACGCATACTTTCCACTTAAAAATCAGAAAAATATTAGTATTATTTCATGCTACTTCTCACTATATGACTAATGCTTTTTGAACAAACCCTTTAAAACCATTGGAAAATAATGTGATCCAATATATAAGCAAACAAAATTCAACTGAGCAGTTAACATCCATATTCTCTTTACTGATAAATTAATGTACATCATAAACTAATTACCCATGGCAACATTAAACAATAAAAGAACATGTCAACTCAACCACATTAATAAAGAAACAGAAAGAAGATGTAAAAGAATGGTAATGCCAAAAACAAATAAAGTTGCAAAGTTCTCGAAACTGGCTGATTCAAACCTCTCCCCTATTAAAGCCTTAAACTCAACCAGGTCATTGCCTTCCAGTCCCAATAATTCCTGAATATATGAGGAGCTGAATTAGATACAAAAGGAAACTAGATATAAACAAGAAAGGGTAATCTATTGTAAGCATGAACCTACCGCATAGAAAATGGGCATATTGAAGTCATCATCTGGTCTACTCAAGGGAAGGAGTTCAATTGAGATGCCAAGATCTTGAGCATCCTGAAAAGAAACCAAAAACTCATTTTTCATGTTCCTCATAATTTTACTGTGCCAAAAGACATTGCACCTTTGCATTTTTCAAATCTCAAGATCTTCTGAGCTTTAAGAAGACTCTATCAATGCATATGCATGAACTGAGACATTACTTTGGCTCGTTGTAGTGTTGTTCTCATCATATCCATTTTTGTCACTCCTTTCATGTTCCCAAATGGATCATCTTCATTTGTAAACAACAGAATCCTTTTATCAGCTGTTTTTGCAGACCTGGTGCAATTACATCACCAATACTATTTGAAACTGAATATCTTCTAGATGAAATAAACCATCTATTACTTTCAAAAAGTTATACCATATATAAAGCTTCCTTGCAAATAATTCTAAATTTTACATTCATACCATTCTGCAGTAAAACATAAGTAGAAAAACATACCCTTTCCTTAATAGTGCTTGTGCAGCCCAAAGAGCATTGTAAAGAGAATTATCACGAGTTCCAGGCAAGATGCCATATTTACTCCCAATTTGTTTATCAAATGACTCTGTTTGCATAAAGAATTAGGTAAAAAGTCAGCCAAGAACCAATAACATGATGGTTGATAGGGCAAAGCAGATAACAAGAAAGGACCTCCAGGGCCATTACTTCATTAGATGCATGAACTAAAAAAAGTTTCCCATGACTCAAAAAGCCCAATGGAAACTTATCAGTACGTAACGAAAATAAGAAATGCACACCACAGCAATATACTTCCACGCATTGACCAAGTAAGTCAATATGGTGTGTGCTCAAAGCAGTTTAACCGTTTAAGTAATGGTCCTGCTCAGTAGTTGAAGGCTTTAAGTGCAATTTATTTTCTTGACGTTAGAACAAATATAAAGCAGGTTGGTGAATTGTCAACCACTTCTCCTCTGTAGGTGCATACCACACAAGGGGTTTTTCTGGCTGTCTCAACATGTCAATGTTGAGAAATTGAAATTGTGAAAATGTTTCAAATTAAGAAAAAGTAATGGATCGTGAAGGATAAATGTAATATGCTTTGACAAAAATAACTGTTAGTAAGAAGAAGATGTGTTGGAACTTGGAACTATATATCATATGCTATTCAGCAAAAGAGGTTGGTTATTGACCCAAATAAAGCTGATAATTACTGACCTTCTATGTGGTCAAATTCTTTGATAAGCCTAGCTGTTGGTCGATCTAAATCCTCTCGTTCAGGAACATTAAAAACATATACACCATTCAGGTCCTGCAAATTCTTCTTTTCCCTCTAGAAAATCAAGCATATACATGACATAAATAAGATATGGTACTTCAGTCAAAGCATCAAACTTAACTTTGTTAATATAATAATATTCATGGTATCTCATGAGTCATGACATATGAAGTATGTCATCCAGTGATCACTTTGATAAATTTAACCTTTCTAACATTTTGTATTGTGTTTTTTATGCAAAGATTCAATTCTCCACTCTATACATAGTTTTTGGGCTACATGCAACTTGGGTCAAGAATCTTGATTCATGTATAAGAATTGTTTGGAGCATACGTGCAAAAATTTCACTTTTATTCTTCTTGAATCTTTTAAATTTTCTCTTTTCTTTTCTTGTTTTCCTTTTGATGCATTTGTTGGAGTACTGCAGTGAAGAAATTTCTTAGGACAACCAAACCAAGTCACAGTAAAAAGCTAACACTACCAAAATGTCTATGAATCAAAATTGTGTATTTCTTCAATTAATGACAGGCAAAATATTAGAGCAAAAAGACCTTAAGCTTACAGTATTAAAGAAGCATATAGCGACTTCATCATAAGACCTATTGATAATTTGAGTCTTCAGGGACTGTGCAATGCTACGGACAGTAATTTGAAAGTGACTGACATCCTTCTGATCTTCCTGTAAATAATGACAAATCAATGAGAATTCATCATCTTTTGTCATAGAATAAGTATCGAAATATCATGTATACTTTTCTACTACGAAGAGGTCCTACTTTTGACGTTTCTCTGCAAAAGATAAGCAGATGGCTCCCACCTCCAACAAATTATTGATATGTCAACTTAATCATTGAGAATGAGTGAATGTTATTGACTAAAAGTGGCAGCTGGAAAGAACAAAGAGCACAATTTCCAGATTTAACCCACTCAATTATAAATCAGCATGGTTAAGTTTTACATAAAGCGATCACACCAAGTATGTCATTTGGAAAAAGTTCTCCAACTGAGTTATCTTCTAATAGCTTGACTTTTGTTTGCTTACTTTTGTCTTTAATTGAATTGCTTTAAGTATTTAATTAGCCTTTGCTGGACAAAGTTATCCTAAAGTTTCTGGGCTTGTCAAGCATTCTTTGATTGGTCAGGAGTACTTTCTTGGGCTGGATTCTGGAGTTCATTGGCTTAGAGAATTTCTTTTTAGATACTTCATAGTCTATTTGTATTGATAGTAAGTCTTTTAGCATCTATATGTTTTCCTATACTGTAAAACAAATTTCAAATCAAGTGCAATCTTGGTTAAGTCAGCTGCCCTTTCCGCTTGTGCTAGATTGATTGCGTACATAAATCAAAACACTTTAGAGCTAGCCATCTTGTTTACTGAATTCATATTTACTTCTATCATTCATTAATCTTAAGCTTAAGAGCTCCAACTAATACTTGTTTCAGATTTTATATCATCACTTCCCATCGCAACATCATGGTATCAGTCCCTTGAGAAGCAGAATCAAGGCTTCCTAATGAACTTCATTACTCAACCGCAGTGAAGATATCTAAATGATCTGCTTTGGCACTGAAACCTGCTCCATGTCGCACCAAACTTCATTCTAGATACGTCAAAACCAGCATATCTAAAATGCCCAGTTTAAATAACAATATAAATATTGCATACACCCTTTATATAAATTGCTATTATACCATCCTCGTCAGATATAATATGAAATGAAAACCACATCAACAGTCTCACTAATGCATCTTTGCACCCAATGTCACATATTATACATAGCCAAACGAAAAAGGGAATACAAACACTTAAGCAATAAACTAGACAACATGTCATACAAACATGAGTAGAAATTCAACGCAAAAGGGAAATGGAAGAGGACTAACTGAAGGGAAAGTGGTGGAGAACATTTTGGGTGAAGCATCCACCAAATACACCAACATCTCCTTCGTAGCATCTCTCTCCTGCACATTTTTACAAACACTTGCTTAGCATATGCAGACGGAAATTTTTCTTTCCGTAAAACAGACATGGAAGCTATTGTGCCCTCATGCTCATTACAACCTGGTAGAATTCATTCTCCGGGTCGTCGTCGTCGCGAAAAACATCGTCGGGATCAATATCCATGGAAGTAAACCAGTGTAAGGTGCTGTTGACGAGAGTTCGTATGATTCTTACAGGAGAAGTTTATGAGTATGGCCCTTTACTTCTCTATATATATAAAGATTCCAAATTTTTAAAAGTATATACATTAATTTAATAAATTAAAAAATATTGAAAAAAAAAAAGAGAATAATTACACATCTCTTCCCTAAATTTTGATATAATTGCATATAATTTTTTATGGTTATTGTTGAGGTTTGTTTCTATCAACGAATAAGTCTATCCGTAATCAAAATTCACTGAATTTGTTGATATTAACAAAAAGAAAATGAAACATAATAACCCCGATTGACTTATAACTGATTTATTACAAATTAAATAAATTTTTTTTATAATCAAATTACTCCCGTACGTCTTCATGCGCTAATGTAGTAGAGTGTATCTTCACCATTATAAGGGTATTTTAGTTCGAAAAAAAAATTATTTGATTTATAATGAGTCAGTAATCAAACAATCAAGAATAAATATCAATTTTCATTCACTTCGCCAAAATTTTGACTAACGAAAGACTTATTTATTAAACGAAAACAAACCTTAGAGATGCTAAATGTAATTTCACAAAGACAAAAAAAAATGCGAATAATTATATCAAACTATAGAAGATGAGAGTGTTATTATCGAAGAATAAGATATAAGTCAAAGTTGGGAGGAGCGCGAAAATTGAAAATTAAGAAGAAAAATTTGAGTAAGACAAATATTTTTCAGGATATGAAAAGCCTCCCTTCAATAATAATAGAACTAGTTGTATCTGACATATTTAATGCACGTGCACAGAAAAAGTAAAATAATTAAATATTATTTACGAAAAGTTTTTGTTGGACGAAAAAATATAATATGAAAATGAAAATGAAAATGATAATGATAATGATATTCTTCAACTAACAATTTACGTAAATATTGACGAGAATAATCAACAAGAATATATAAAAATTGTTATTTTATTCGAGTGATTAATTGATAGGAAGAGAGCTCATTTTTATACTGTGCAACTAAGGTAAGTGATGAGTATTTACTTTTTCATCCCCGTCTTTTTGAACGTGTATATAGATAGAAACTTCACGAGGGGTAAAATAATTTTTTTGCGAGTTTCTCTTTAACGCCCTAATTCACTCGATGTGGCCATAATTCTCGTACATCCTGTTGTAATTGCTTGGTTTTAATTTTTAACTTCCCGAATATTAAAATTCTCATTGATGGGAGATATTCAATGTAGTTGACTTATTAATCTTTTCATATCAGGTTATGTTAAAAAATAAATTTATACTGTTATAAAAGAAAACATTTTGATCATACAGGTTATCCCAATTTATCCTTTATTCACCCTTTAATCCATTCTATTTTTTTTTTAAATAACTGTCCGAAATAATAATTTAAATATCTTCTTAATCATTTAATTATTATATTTCAACCACTACTTCCTATTTCTCTCTCATATCGTTTCTTTACGTTCCTCTTCTCACATCATTCTTTTCACGAACTTCCTTTTTTCAACCCATTACTCTATATTTTCTCTCATTTTCTTCATTTTTTTTGGGTAAATTGCAACGACCTCCCATTAGGTTTGACATAATTACTAATACCCCCTCATTATTTAAAAAATTATCAATACTTCTTGATTTTAACGGTGGTCTAATAATTAGTCCAATCTATTAGGTTTATTTATTGTTTTGTGGTGAACTGATCAAAATACCCTTACAGATTAAAAATTATAATTTTATTTATTTTTTAAGATTTTTTAAATTTTTTAATGGACTAAGTGGATAATTTTTTTTATAACTCTTAAAAAATTTTCACCCCATTTTATTTTCTTTATAAGTTTAAAAAAAAAAAAAACCGTAAGGGCAAAGTTAACACAATTTCATAGCTCTAAGAATTACATAATTTCATCAAACATCAGGGGGTATTTGTAATTTTTCAAACAACAAGGGGGTATTCATAATCATGTCAAACCTTAGGGGAGGTTGTTGTAATTTACCTTTTTTTCACTCACATACTTTCATATATTTAACAAATTCACAAGTTATAAATTTGTTTTTTTTTTTTTTTTTTGTTTCTCACCTTACCCTACAATTATTTTTTATCGCATATTTCTTTCTTTCTTCTCAACTTTCACTATGATAATATCTTTTTTAATAATTTTTTTTCTTAACCTCAAGCTATGATTTCTTTTTTATATGCTTGTGGGAATCACGTGCAACAACGACTAATAAATTTAAAAGAGAATATTTAGAGCAAAAAAAAAAGTAGTATCTATTATGTTATAAAATAAAACCTTTTGACGCACCAACTTTTTAAAATCCAAATTTATCCTTTATTTCATTTTAAAAGACTTAGTCAAATTAGTAATTTCAATACTTTTTAATACTCTTACAATTATATTTTTTTCCTCTTAACTACCCACTACTCCATATTTTTTTCCCACTTAATTCTCCATATTGTTATAATTTATAAATGTAATTTATTATTTTTATAATTTTTTTATTATTTTACATAAAAAAAAATTATATAATCACAATGTTCGCGTGCAACGATAATTAATATAATATAAATTAATCTATAATTACTAACCTATATAGGATTGGTGGTGGATCTGGAAAAAGACCTGTCATGACATCTACCGGCCTTATTCTTGCGGACATCCTCCGCCGTACAACACTTCTTCCTGTTATTTCTTTTTCCTTTGTTCCCTTATTTGATTTGGAAAACCCAAAAAAAATATATATATATATATATATATTAAACACAAAAGAAAAAGTAAGTCTAATTAAATCAATAATAAAGTAAGTGTATCATATTTGTTATGTGATTTGTCGTTTTTTTTAACTGTATACCAATTGCACAACAAGTTTATTACACTTGTCATATAATTAGTTAGATTCTGAACTAAAATTTCTCGTGAAAGTAATATAGGATGGAGGGTCAAACTAGTAGGCATTATATGCAAGATTGTTGTCACACTAATGAATAGTTATCGTATTTTTTTCTCTTCAAATTAAATTATAGGGTAAATACAACACCCTCCCCTAAGATTTGACATAATTACGAATAGTCCCTCGTTGTTTGATGAAATTATGCGATCCTTGAATAAATATATGAAATTGTCAACTTTGCCCTTATAATATATTTTTTAAATATAAAACTTATAAAAAAATCAAACGGTCCAGATGGAAAATTTATAAAAAGTATAAAAAAATTATTCACCTATTCTATAAAAAAATAATTTAAAAAAAATAAAATTATCATTTTTAATCGATTAGGCATTTCAGTCAGCTTACCACAAAAAATAAATGAAAACATATTAGATTAGACTAATTGTTAATAACTGTTAAAATCAGGGGATATTGATAATTTGTCAAATAACGAGAGAGTATTTGTAATTATGTCAAACCTCTTGGAATGTCAATATAATTTACCCTAAATTATATTTAATGTTAAAATGAATACATATACAACACACATGACATGATTTATACAACTTCATTTATCTCCGGGGAACTATAACTACAACAAACATATGACCTTTCTTTTTTGTATGGAACATTACCACAATAAATGACGAAACTGAAGTTTGTTAGAAAAGAGTAATTAACCTTTAAAGCTGTTGTTGTGTCCAGAAAAGGACCAGTCCCAGTTGAGTTTTCCAAAGCAATGTTGGCCATTAGTTCTTGGCAGCAGAAGGCGCCTGGCCCCATGCTTTTCTTTTTCCTTCCTGTTCCTCTTTCTTTTCACACACACACTGAACGAAGCACTCGGGACTGTCCGAAGAATTGGTGAGAAAAGAACATGGAAAGTAGGAAGGAGGAGCACATAGTGATGCTGCCGTTCATGGCGCAAGGCCATCTGATCCCATTCTTGGCATTGGCTAACCAAATCCAAGGAAGGTATGGCTTCAAGATCACCATAGCCACCACCCCTCTCAATCTCCGCTACCTCAAGGCTGCTATTTCCAAGAACTCGAACAGCACCCAGATCCACCTATTCGAGCTGCCGTTCAACAGTTGCGACCATGGCCTCCCACCCAACACTGAGAACACAGAGGCGTTGCCCCTCAACCAAATAGCAAGTCTCTTCCACGCCTCAGCCTCTTTGGAACTCCCTTTTCGTGGGCTGATTCAAGATGTATCAGTCAGAGATGGCAGCCCCCCGCTCTGCATAATCTCGGATGTTTTCATGGGATGGGCCACCGAAGTTGCCAAATCTTGTGGCACCGCAAATATCACCTTCACCACCGGCGGCGCCTACGGCACCGCCGCTTATGTGTCTTTATGGCAACACCTTCCCCATCGTGGGAGGGACAAGGATGAGTTCAACCTGCCAGGATTTCCTGACTCCTGCACTTTCCATATCACCCAGCTTCATCATTTTCTGAGAGCTGCAGATGGGACAGATTACTGGTCAAGATTCTTCCAGCCTCAGATTGGGCACTCTTTGAAGTCCTTTGGGTGGTTGTGCAACACGGCTGAGGAGATTGAACCCTTTGGATTGGATGTTCTCAGGAGATACACAGAGCTGCCAGTTTGGTGCATTGGCCCACTTCTCCCACCATGCATGTTGAGTCGAAACTCATCTCGTGTTATTGGGCAGCACACAGGCAGAGAGCCCGGAGTTTCTCCTGAGAAATGCCTGGAATGGCTGGACCTGCACGAGGAGAAGTCTGTTCTTTACATATCTTTCGGTTCCCAGAACACCATCAGCTCCTCCCAGATGATGGCGCTGGCATTGGGGTTGGAGGATAGTAAAAAGCCGTTCGTTTGGGTGATTAGGCCTCCCGTTGGTTTCAACTTGAGGGGAGAGTTCAAATCCGAATGGCTGCCGCCAGGCTTTGAGGAAAGAATGGGAAGTAGCAATCAAGGATTAGTGGTGCATGGATGGGCACCGCAGTTGGAGATTCTTTGCCACAAATCAATAGCTGCATTCTTGAGTCATTGCGGGTGGAATTCAATCATGGAGAGTTTGAGCCAAGGCGTGCCTATCATTGGGTGGCCGTTGGCGGCAGAGCAGGGGTATAATGCAAAGTTGCTGGTGGAGGAAATGGCGGTGTGTGTGGAAATAACTAGGGGAGTAGAGAGTAGCATTAGCAGGGATGAAGTGAGGGAAGTGATAGAAAGAGTTATGGGGGGAGGACACAAAGCAGAGGAGATGAAGAAAAAAGCAGGTGAAATCGGGGAGTTGATAAGAGCAGCTTTGAGTGAGGAAGGAACCCAAAAGGGGTCTTCACACAGAGCAATGGATGATTTTGTGTCTGCCCTTCTCACCAACAAACAGGGCCTTGCTTGATTAGTGTTCATATTTGCCTCACAGAGTAAGATGTGTTATAGGGATTTCTGTGTACCGCTGCTGTTCAAATGCGAGGCATTTAGTAGCATACAAGCAGATGGTGAAAATAAAGGTTTTTGCAGTAAGCTTATCTAGCTAGGAAAATTCTTGCCCGGAACCAATCTTGCTATCAATACTCTGTTCTTGGTATAGTTCTAATTGAGGCTTGTTATCTTCGACTCTGAGGACTTCAGATTGCATCTCAATTTATAATAATTCAAACTGTTATTATCTTAGAGTTCTATTAAGTGACAAATTTAAAATCCTTCATAATAATTGTAAGGATAAATTAAAATGATCATGAAGGATATAAGATCAAGAATTGAAAATTATTCAATAATTTGTTAACATGGATTTGAAATCACACGCAACATGAGGAATTAACAGAAAAGTAGATCAAGGTTTCAAGAATATGTTGGTCAAACTTTTGACATTTAGCAAAACAAAGCATGACTGGAAATGCAATCTGATGGATAGCCTGGAGGGACACCATCACTACCATGCAATCTGATGGATAGCCTGGAGGGACACCATCACTACCTGCAAATCTACATGCATAAACCAACTTTTCTAGTTCTGGACCAGGATAGATGGCCAATTGATGATATATGCTTTCCATATCAAATAATCGCCCCAAAAGTTTATCATTTCAATGTACAAATGTCGAGATAGACCTCAATCTCCACACCCGGATACAACAATACCTTGTGTTAAATCAAATCTGTTTGCATTGATAAAGGTATGATGGGAATAAATATCAATATTATAGCCAAAGTGCATGGCTGTAATAGGGATTAGATGTGAAGAAAACAGTGAGAAACATACTAATATGAGAAGAAAGAAATGTGCATATACAACTGCCTGTAGGACTTGAGAATGATATCTCTTTTTAGTCTTATATACGCTAAGTGCAGAACAAAGCTTCCATGATCACCATCAATATAAAAGCCTAAAATTCCATGGCTGTAACTAAAGGGCCCATGCTAGTAAATTTAGTCATATACATCAAGGTTCTCCAGAAGGAGCAGTGAGTTCTGTCAAATCAGTGCCATAGCTCCAAAGTTGTTTCAGCTCCCCCTTTATATAACCCAACACGACACAAGTTCCTGAGATTTGCAAAACACATATTAAAACTCAGGGGGGGCATAGAAAAAGGAAACAGTTTCTCTGATTGAGCAAATAGTGGAAACAAATTCATACCCAGAGTACATGGTACTAGATAGAGGAGGGCGGGTTGACCATGCCCATCCATCAAGTACAGCCCTAAGTACGTAAAAAGTAGACCTGCAGTAAACATATGAAGTCTTAATATTGGCCAGACAAAGACATGGTTAAAAATGCTCACAAGATGCTATAACTTGGGCAATACACAAGTGGGACTGTGAAAACATTGGTTTGCTACAATGTCTAACATTTCACTTGTTGCATTATCAAGTGTACATTCAGAGGCTTACAAATCCATACGGGGAAATATGTAAAGTAAAGAAAGAATGAATCGTGTTTGTTTAAGTTTCACATTTCAGTTTCGGTACATATTCGTTGGAGTTGCTTAATCTTGAGTTTGGAATATTAATACACAATCCAATGAGGCCCATGTGTACATATTCATGCAGTTGGTAATATCTTGTTGAGGAGACTACTACAGAAATCTTTTATCAAATGAATCAACCAGAAAGTTTTGAAGTGAGAACTAGCCAAAATAAAGCTGCCATATGTTGGGCAGTTCTACGGTCTATGCTGCCATCACACACAGACTTATAAGATGCAGTTTTATATTTATGATCAATTTACATAAAGTGCATGAAGTTGGAACGGGATTATTCAAAGCAGCAAAGCTACTTGAGTCCACAAGTGAAGTGCCAACAAGGTCTGAAGGAGTTGTCAAGTTCCTAAAAGGAAAAAGTGCTATGTTACAGTGGATAGAGTGGGACTCACCAAAATCAACATCAACTGAATGTAGATGAGCTAAGAACCTCAAGGTAGAGGCGTAAGAAACTGAAGAAGGCTAAGGTAACAAATGAGGATACTCATAAGTTGGTTAGGTAGCACCTTTTTGAAGAAAGCTTGTCCAGAAATGTTCGATGCAAAAATGGATGCGACCAGTGAACTGGTAAGCCTAACAGTGGACAGGCTATGGTTTAACTTTAAATTGACCCTTGATTGAGCAGAGTGGAAAGACAGAACTAATGTAGCAGACCTCTTCTATTCATAAGATAAAAGGCTTTGTTAAGTTGAAAGGATTCCAGAAATTAAACATCCCCATTATTGCAATTTTTCAGACCAGAAATTAATGTTGACTTACCACCTCTAGACAGCTTTTCAGTTGTAAGAAATGGTCAATATATATGATACACCTAGATAGAACTAGCCAGTCTATACCTTTGCATAGCATTATTAAGTTCAGGGTGATGATCAAGAGTAACAAAGCACATTTAACATAAGAGGTTTGATATCCCGGTTTAGACAGTTACCATCAGATTTTTGAACATTGTCTTGACTCCTGACTTTGGGTAAAACATCATTCTTATTCATAAAAAATACAGATTTAATAATAAGCTAACAAATACACATAGAACACTCCAAGACTATTTAGAAAGTAAACAGATTTAGTCAAACAGTCTGAATATCAGTCCAGGTCACTGCAAACTGGATACTGTTCAAAATGATTGGAGGCAAAAATATATACAACAGACACTCAAATATGCAGCAAATATACTCACCAACTCCATAGCCAATCGTCAACCAAAGAAAGTATCCATTTAGTACTGTCTTCTTATTGGCTTTGTCAAATCTGAAACACACACCAGAAAAAGGGTTTGATAGTCAAGTAAAACAGCTGAAACCATTTAGTCATGACATATTTATTCATCTCCTGGCTCAGATGTATATCCATCATACTGGTATATGGATTTTTCTGTTAAAAGTTTCCATCAATGCATCAATGACATGCAGTTTGTGAATGTATTCGAAAATTAAAACAGGGGAAAATATTGAACTGTATTAATAGAATTATTTATATGAAACAACGAACAGAAATACACACGGAAAATATTACTCCTATGATATTATCATTGTTCATCAATAGATCATTGAAGGAATGAAGGTTTCCAAGAAAATACCTAAAAGCAAAGGACACCAGCAAACCTGGGAATAGAATATCCCCAAAGCCTATCATGTTATAACCGTAATACGGATCAGCAAGTCGAGGAACTCTCAGAAGCATGGGGATTGATTCTCCACCGCTTTTATCACCCTCGGCAACCTAATGGCATGGGAGAAGATCAGGCTGACAAAGCTAATTTAAAATTAATTTACAAGAGTAATGCCAATGATGTTTTCCCAAATTTAATCATTTAAGATCATACAAGTCTATTTTATTGATAACCACCATAAAGAACCTCAGGTTCTGGGAAGACAATGTAAACTATGCAAAGGATTCATAGGAAAGAAAGCACTCCTATGATCTTTTAATGGGCAGAAAAAAATTTATGCATAAACATTACACCAACAGTAAACCAACAATAGGTACACCCTATGACAGATGATTTCTAAGTAGTAGATATGCTAATTCCCATTCTGTTATTCTTTTTGTTTTTTTTTTGGCCAGTTGACCATTGGATGGCATCCAGAAGAAATTCTACCACCAAACCTGATGGCATCAATTAGAGTTGCAAAAACATGCTATACAACTAAAGTGAAGCAAAATTAAGGAGAGATGGGACTTCAGATGGCTATGATCATGAACAAGACTGCAAATACTGCAGAATTTATATACCGATGGACCCATCAGTTAGAATATTACTTAAGTTTCGGGCATGTCTGCATCTTAGAGTTGAGTTCTAGACTACACTACCTCACCCAAAATAATGGACCCTTTGGTCTCTTGGTAATATTGTAGACTGAAAGAGCAACTCCCAGAAAATGTAATTTTAAGAGGTTGCTACCTTGTTTGTGCATCCTACCTACCATGCCAGTGTACCCATACACACACTCTAGCTGAACATCTATCTAGGGCTTGCTCCAGATTCATCACACTAGCGATTCACAAACACCAACCCATAGTTAGGAAGAAGAAGGCATGATGCTTCACTTTAGGCATAGACATTTTTCAAATCTCCACATGTGATATACACCCGGAGGAGTTGTCTACTGCTTACTCCTTGATTGATATATTTTGAGTAAGAGTCATTCTAGAAACATGGAAGTACACTCAATATTTATAAATATATTACACAAAAAATCAAAATATAAAAAGAGAACATCGCCAACAAATATTATATTTTAAACAGAGAAAAGAAGACCTAAACCAATATCGTCTAATTTTTTTTAATAAGGATGTCTTAAAAATTATATTCGAGGCTAGCAGCATCCGGAAAATGAAAGCGCCTCTGGAACGCAAAGCTTGATAGAAAAGGAAGGTTTCCATGTCCCAAATTAATAGGATTATTACATATGAAAGGAAAGAGAGAAATGACAAGAGTTGTAAACTTACTGCAATCATAACACTGTCATGGAATATAAATGGAGATAGGAAAACCCAGAAGATGTCGTATAAGAATGCGCAACATAGAAGTACTGTGGCAACCTAAAATACAACAAAAGTAATCAGTTGAAAATACAAAGACATTAGCAATCAAGTTACAGATGTGGTTTATTCACATACCTTTATGTTTGGTAATTGAGCCAATTGCAAGACGGTTATCATCATACAAATGCCCTGACATTCACAGACAGTATTCAGAAATACTTTTTGCAAAACATTGATGTTGCATCGGTCGGAAATGTCGACAAAAATGTCAGAAGGTTTATACAAATACAAGTGATACAACACCACCAGATAGTTCAAGGGGCCAAAGCACTTGCAGAAGAAGAATCCGAGGGTCAGAAGCAGACTAGACAAGACAACCCCAACATCCCAGAAACATCAATACATAACAAGTGCAGAGGCAATCACATAATAACACAGAAATTGCAAGTGCGTATAGTTGAAAACCTAGAAAGTGAGGAATGAGGATTCATATGTACATCAGAGATACAGAAATACATGCACCAGCCAAGACGCATGTAGTAAACATTGACCTAACATAAATAAAGAACGCGACTACATTGATATCATCTAATCATTGGCAATTACATACAAAATATTAGATATAACATGCTCCTTAGAAAACATGAGATCTAAAATACAATGATATCGCAGTTAAGTGCATATTCCATCATCACAACAATGAATGATTTTATTAGGTCATCCATAAAATATGAAAATCAAAAAATTCCTACCAAATATCAATATCTTCACTTTCATAGAAAATAGACATTACAAGAAAACTATAAGAAAAGCTAGACTATAAAATTGATTGAATTGCAGGCATGAATTATCAGAGAAACTCAATTAAAAGAAGTCCAGGAGGCCATTTGCTTTGTGATGGAAGAAAATTTTGTTTATGTCAGATGCATAATTCAGAACAATAATGAGGGGCAGCTTGGTCTATGTGATAGCTTACAAGAATGTCTTGTCCAACCCAAGAGTATGATGATTTCCGCTCAGCTGCCCAAACAATGGCAAAAACCAGACAGACTATCAAGACAACTAAAGAGAGAATGGAAATCTCCCCTATAATTGGCAGATCCACTGTCTTCTGCCCACAACGCTTATATTTGCTGCTCCAGAAACAAGACCAAATAGGAAAAGATTACATGAAAACAATGTAATGATGTAGCAATACACATTTCAGGAACACAGTAAGGCATACCTTAAGACCAATGAAACAATACAATTATGCATTCCCTGATAGCCAAAAAGAATGAGTAAGTAGGGCCTCGTATTTGTTTCTATGTAGGTGGTATGCCAAATTTTGAGCCACAAATGTAAGGGGTTATTGTAAGCATGCAAACTAAAATAAAAATATAACCAATATCAAGAAGAAATCTAACAAGTTGCTAAAACATAATTCTCAGAGATTTTATTCTTGTTGCAAGCAAGTCATAGACAGATCAAAATCAGACACTTATTGGAAGAGATAACACTTGACAAGTCGCCTGAGATTTTATTTTTGTATAATCATTTGAACGTGATCTGGTTTTGTTCAGAAGGAACAAGATGGGAGGCTTATGGAACAGGCAAGAATTCAAAATTAGAGTAGAGTTGAGCCACAGTTTTTAATGCCAACACTCTTGCATAATTTTGTGAGATCCACTTCTAACAAAATCCTGAGGTGGAAATGAATTATAGTTTCCAAACAACAGACAAACTTCCAGTGGGTTCCTGCTATATATGTTTAAATGATAGAATGAAATCTTTTTGTAGATTAATCTGTTACTCTTGGATTCCACACGATCAACTTTCAATCCTGATTCACTATCAGTAACTTTAAGATCCCATAAACGTTGTGACCTGGACGAAATTCATTTTTGAATCTCTATATGGGAAATTCTTAAGGCACCAGAGCAGTCATATTCTCTTCACATAATTTTGATAAAATCTCTTATTTCTGGAGCTTCTTGTCTGCAGAGGTTCTCCTTCATCAGGTACATAAAATACATATGTATACATGAAGGAAGGAACATCCAAGTAACCATACAATTCCCTTTAGTTCTTCTTAACTTGAAGTATTCAAAGGAAAAAGTTCAACCTTTTTATCTCCATTTCCATTTCTTGGCAACCAGAGAAATTAAGTTCCAGATTGAAACATGGCAAATTGGGTAGAGAAGGCTCACTACGGTCATTAAATTTGTAAGTAGCAAGTTGGGAACTTAAAAACACAAAACATCAAACAAATACATGAATGCAAATATAACTATGCTATGATGACAATAAACAGAATGAGCACAAAGATATGGATGCTAACAGTGACAAGAAAGAACGATTTTGAGCATGGTGACACCAATAATTACAGTGACAACAAAGAGAGTATTGAATACATGCCACCAAGCATTTTCTTTATTCGTTCATTTATTTTTGGATAGAAGTAATCAGACCAACTGTAAAAAGCTGTATCATGGAATTGTTAAATATTTTGTTAATCTACTTCCATCTGGAAGAAAAATTGATCACAATAAAACATATCAAACTGTTCTTAGTATTTTCTTCAGTTGTCCAAATAGTACACTGCAAAAGATTAATTTTTTGACTTACGAGTCAATGCAGTTTACAAGAGTAAGAATAAATAGGGTAATAAACTTACATTCTCATGAAGTGATGCATAAATAAAGAAAAATAAGTAAGCAAAAAGGGTATCAATGGCCTCATTTAATTATTTTTCAGATCAGACTCAGTTTAGTACAAAAAAGTATGTTTCTACTCAAATCGCTAAAGGCCTGCAATCATCTCTCGAGGACTGAATCAAATCCAATTATGATTAATGATTGAATGCAACTAGATTATCATTATCTCAAAGTGAAACAAGTAATTGGAATGCATATTTACCTCAACACCGCCAATGCAGAAAAGTATGATTAGCAACCAGATGAACCACGATGACATAAAGAAGTACAGGAGCAGCAGAAAAGTTGATGCCGTTATAACAAAAACTATAGCACTTTTCGTGTTAATCTGGAGGATTTCCTTCTCTTCCTCATCCTTCACTAGTGCATCATATTCCTAACATGGAAAAAACAGAACAAGTAATGCAGCTATACATTTATCAAAGGAAAAAGAAACGGACCTTCAATTTCTGATAAAAACATTACCCATAACAAATAAAGTAACACAAACTAGAAATGGTAGTAGTCTAGATAGGCTCCTTCTGGATATAAAGTTAATATAAACAAACAACTAGACAAAATGACCAATTTAACAATGAAACTAGAGAACCGCTTTATGGAGGAATCTTATCCTACAGGAAACGGGAAAAATGCAATTTACCCCTTATGTTATAAGAAATGAGCAATTTACCCCCTGTAAAAAATAAAACAGCAATTTACCCCCTGTTTATAAAAAATAGAGCAAAATACCCCCCTAAGCCTGAGAGTGTATTACACTCTCCCCTCTTGCAACTGGGCATGATTTTTAACCAAAAAAATATTATTTTATATATATATTTTAATATATTAATGCATATATATTTATAAAAATAATATCTAATAATATATATAAAAATTAATATATATTTTTTTTTTTTCTTTCTTCTTCTTCTTCATCTTCCTCGCCGGAGCGCCGCCGCGGCCGCGGCCGCCGACCCCCCATCGCCTCCTCCTTCTCCCGTCCGCGCCGCGCCCCCCCATCTGCCCAGATCCCCCCCGTTTTCCCGTCCGCAGCCTCCTCCTCCTCCTCCTCCTCCTCCTCCTCCTCCCTCCCCCTTCGCCTCCTCCTTCTCCCCCCCGCCCCCCCCCCCCCTAGTCCGCCCAGATCCGCCAGCCCCGGCCGCCGCCGCCGCCGCCGCCGCCGCCGCCGCGTCCTCCCTCCTTCCCTCCCCCTTCGCCTCCTCTTTCTCCCGCCCACGCCCCCCCTGCCCAGATTCGCCCGCCGCCTCCTCCTCCTCCCCCCTCCTCCTTCTCCCGCCCTCTAGTCTGCCTCCGCCGCCTCTTCCTCCTCCTCCGCCGCCGAAATATCTCTCTGTATATATATATATATATATATAATATATAATTACTATATCATTTAACATACATAATTATATATATAAATCTAATTATATATAATATTTTATTTTTATTTTTATTTACTTAAATTTAAACCGTTGATTTGAATTAGATATAATCTACACCGTTGATTTATTAGTTAAATTTGGACCTTAGATTGATCAAGATCCAACAGTTATTAAATAAAGATATAAATATTATTTTAAATTTTAAATTACAAAAATAAATAAATAAAAAATCGCGCGTGTGATACACGAAACAAGTCAGGGGTGTATTTGTTTTATTTTTAAACACAGGGTAAATTGCTACTTTTTTCACAGGGGGTAAATTGCTCATTTCCCTTAACACAGGGGGGCAAATTGCATTTAACCCTACAGGAAACATAAACATAACATATGTTATTCATGGAACCTTTCGTGACAATTGGTTGTAGCGTTCATCAGTTTGCTCTGATCCAGTGATTTCTGACCAAAGTGAAGCACAAACTATCGTCCCAACAGCCATCAGCCACAAGATTATCATTGAGTAGTCTAAAATTGGTCGATCTGGAGAATATAACAGTAGTTCCACTACACCAGAAAACATAGATGTTAGCCTGTGAGCTTGTCAATGAATCATATTTGAACAATATACACAGACACCATCATATGCACAAAAATTTTGCAGAATGCCAAACTATCTGGTGAAAAAATTATATGAGTAACAATAGCAAGCATTACTGCTTGTTGACAGATAGAAGCGTAAAACATCTCATATTGTCGTTTGGTTAGAAAGCATAAGAATTTGAGTAAAAGGTATTCTATTTCCTGTTCAGGTAGACTAGAAGACAAATCTGTTGCCAATGGTGTACTGTGGAAAAATGTCCATTTCAATGATCAATAGATGATATTAGATTACAGATCACATGCAACAGCCCAATGCTCATATTCTTTGGCTTTTATTTTAGCCAGCCAGACAACTAATTCACTTTCTTCATGTGAGAAACAGAATGAGTCTCAAAAAGAAGTATTCACCGAAAGAAGTTGCAATTGGGACAGGGCCAGCCAATTAGACCTGTCATTTCTCCTTAAGGCTCTGAATGTCTAAATTATAACCAAAAGGTCAAATGTGTTAATGAATTAGAGAATTCCGGTTAGGACATATAAGGAAAGCTGATGCCAATTGAACTTGAAAGCATCACAAGCCAAAAATATAAAGTAAAAACACATTGTATAATAAACAAAACAGAACAAATTACCAAAAACGCTTAAACAAAGGACATCTGATTAGTGAAAATTATATAATACATTTTGTTGTTAATATCCGTTATGATATGATGCTTGCTCTTGGGTTGTTTGTGACATTTTTAGGGGCCTTAATGGAAGAAAGAGCAAGTTGCAAGAAAAAAAGTCCAAAAATGCAAAAAAACCTATCAAGAATAACCCACGGGTTTTCAGAAATTCAGCCGACAAGAAAATCGAAGTCAGTTTAACCCATAACCCACGGGTTATCAGGAATCCGTCTACAAGAGAACCGAATCCAATGTAACCGATGACCACAGGTTATCAGACATGTGATGGGCGGATTACCTCATTTGATCATTGACGTGAACCATAGTTGGAAGTATCTTATTTTCTTGTAATTATGTTGAGAAGTTTGGTAGGAATAGGATTAGAAAGGAAAGAGAGAGAGTTAGACTAAACTAAGGACTCTCTCCCACTCTACGGTACTAGTATAAATAGGAAAAAGGAGGAGAAGGAAAGGGGGTTCTTTTTGCTGGAGAAAAAGGGAGAAAATTGCTGGACACAGAGAAGAAGACAATGGAACAAGTGGAGAAGTTGATCCGGCACCAGAGTGAATGACCATTCAGACCCGGCTTTCAACTCCATGCGTTTTTCTATATCTTTTTGTGTTTTATCTAGTTTTATCTAGTTAGGATGAACTAATTTACTTTTTGCCAGGGCTTTTGGAAAACCTAAGTGATATTTTATCAAATTAATCTACAGCTTTGTTTTCGTATATCCATGTGTTACATGCTTGCTTGTTTTTTTAATTTGAGAGCCTGATCAACTCTTAGATTTAATTAATTATGTTGATGAACCGAGAGGGAATTCAACATAGTGGACACGGTAATTCATGGTGTGAACAATATATAGACATTCATAGACGTGATTCATTGGTTACACGTGTTTTTCATAGATTTTAATGCATTATTATCACAAGTTTTAGATTGGAGGAATCCACAATTTCCTTGATAATAATAGGTTTGGCATAGCTCGACCAAGTATTGAAATAACTTGGGAAAATCTATGTATGAAAACATTGTCTGCCACATTAATTTGTAAATTCTACATTCATTGGATCAATTAGATTGACCAATAGCTTTAGCATCTTTCTCTTTCTCACTCCTGAATCTTCTCCAACACGTTCATTTGATTTATTTATGTTAGTAGTTATTTTTCCTAGTAGTAGTCTAAAACAGAACTTCGATTAGTTATAGTTTTGGTAATTATTTCATTTAAATCCTCGTGGGAACAATATTTTGGCAATCACCATCTGACAAAACAAAAAAGAGAGACTAGTGCCAAAGATTGATCTCAGAACAGCAATGCAAGAACAATCCACGGACAAATATTAACATATGAATTTCACGTAAACTAGTTTCACCGAATTACATAGAGGGGACTCACCTTTCGCCCCGCCATCCATGGATTTCTTTAATTCCTCCCCTCCTGACTTAGAGATTGTGATAACAGGAATTGTAATGTTCAAATTAGTATCATTCCCACAACCCATCTGCACAAGACCTGTAAACATTTAAAGACCAAAGTGAGATGCAATGAATCAATACATGAGGCATTAAACAATGGCAAGCTATAAGATATTGCATAACATATGCTAGCAGAACTAGAGCTACCTTCCTCGTCATTTATCACTACCAATCCTGCTGCTCCTCCCGCTTGTGCAACTTCGGCCTTAGTTGTAAAGATGCAATCACCACGTACAGCCAATGCAATAGACCCTGATAGCTACAAGAGAATAGAAAAGACTGTCCGTTGTCCTTGGAAAAACTAGTTATGATAGTGGAGAGAAAATAATGTGGTGGCTTCCTAATGAAAGTTAAGTTTGTTCCCCTGACCTTCAACAGCAGATGATAACAGGTTAGAAAAATAAACTCTTTTTTCAAACAACTACGCATGCAAGGATTGCTAGTCCAACTCCAAGTATAACATATATTTGAACTTAAAAAATTCTGGCATTTTACTATGCCTAATTCATGGTTACGCTGGCAAAAGCATTATTGAAATTTGAAAGGTGAAGACTTTTTCAGTTTCTCTTTGAATATTAACATAACGACCTCCACAGAGAGCCAATAAGAAAAAAAAAACTTCTGGACACACTTCTAATCTTTATTTTACACTTATATACAAGCTCAACGAATTTAAACCAAAAATTGCACCAAAAAAAAAAAAAAGCCTGAATCATCAATACACTGTAAAATCAGAATGACACAGGTCTGAAATGCAAGGAGCCACGAAACTCACAAATCCCAGGTCCAGCTCTATTGCTTTGCCAAATTCATTTAGAAGCTGTTGATCTATAACTTATCTCAATAATTGTCTTCTGCGAGTGTAGTCTTACAGTTCGAAATTTTCAGATAGTACATCTTAAAGTTTCTAATTAACTAGTTCTGGCTGAGGCTGTTCAGTTTCTCACCATTCATCTTTTAGTAGTTCAAAAAATAAATTTCGATTCCAATCCAACCCAACCACTGTTCATCTTATCTATTCCGCCAATCTTTCCATTGGATGAAGAAACAAGAACTGAATAGGCATCCAATACAAAGTTGAAGCAGCTGTGGGAGCAAGAAGAAGATAATTGACGAACTAGAGGCAGGAAACAGGATCCTTGTGCTTCCTATTTCATAATAGATTCTTTTAATGGCTATAACTCATGATCCATACCACAATAAGACCTGTCGGACATAAATTGGTCCAGATCAGAAGACACCTACTACTATATGCTATTATAACTGGAATAGCAGCAATAATCAAACCATGTACTTCTTAGAAATAGTGTAATCTCCCAAGTCAGTTCAGCACATTAGATGCGCTAATAAAAAGTTACATAATCTTAATGCCTTTTGCTATAGCTTCAGAGAGCGCTCAATCTCTTGGCCCTTTTTCTACACACTCAGACAAGACCACCATACCCAGTACATTAGTACTTCCATTAATGCTGACACTGCGCTGGGTACCATGAACTATATGACCAGATCAACCAACCTGATCGTCAGATGCCTGTAAGTATACTCATTTACGAGGCTTTGTTAAAGATCAAGTTCAATGTTCAAGGTTTGCTACGGAAGTGATGACCAATACTCAACCAGATAATCACTGAGAGTTATAGAGTACACGGTAGTTGATTCAAACCCCTAGGGACCAAGAAAACACAGAATGTATAACAATGAAACGGGAAATGCTTGACAAGTAGAAAAGTACCTTAAAAGAAGAGGGCGAGCAGCTATTTAAGGGTTTTGAAAAGTAACAGGGAATCTGTGACCTTGTTTAGCATCAGCAGGCAATAAAGAGCCAAAATCCGCTGTTAACCCACCTATTGGCTTCTTTTCAAGACCATTCACCCACCTCTTGACCTTAACCTGGACAAGCAAAACAAAAGAAATTAGCATACGTCCAAAGAGAGGAATTCCTTTTCTGTTTTAGTCCTATCAGCAGTATGGCAATGATTAGTAATTTATTTATTTAGCAATAATTCAGCTCCTTAGAAGCCATAACAAAACCATATTTTCCTTAGAAAATTAAGAAACAAAAAAGAGTTAAAATAAGTTCTTATAACATATCATTCGACCCCGTCGAGTAATCACTACATACATGTATTGACACAAGACAACCGAGCCAGCAAGCACATTACATGCACTAAACCGTAAGAACCTAAATTTCTTACTAAAGGTTACCAAAAGGAGTGCTACTTTCTCAAGCCTAAGCAATCCTCAATGCTTTACAACTCGGATATTCTTCCATTACATACTAATACAATGATAATTAAAAAAACCATAAAACTACGTAGATAATGGAAATAATGCCAGTGTAATCAACAATGATCCAGCAAAGAGAAGCACAAAAACAGATAAAAAAAAACAAGAGAAATAATCTCATTTCAGGTCGAAGGTAGAACATTATACCAATCGGAAGTCGTTCCCGCAGGCGGCAGATTCACCGGTAGGAGCTGCTCGTGAAACGTCATCTGCAGCGGCAATTGATGCCAGGAAAAACAAGAAAACCCCCAACTTGAACACAACAACTAAGCCCAGAGACAAGGGATATGCTGGAGTTGCGGCCATGTTCAAATTTAGGTCTTTTTTAAATGTTTAATTTAATCGGCCCAAACTGTAATGCTTAGCCTCCTGAGATGCTACTGTTCTGTATCATCTCTGGGTGAAGGCATTGCATCAGTAAAGGCAACGAAGAGATGAAGTCAATGATTTATTTACTTGGGAAGATGAATTTGATCAATTAGGGAGAGGAAAAGGGGAAGAACAACTGGGGAAAAGTGCTGAAGAGGAAAGAGAGAATTAGCGAACATGTGCAGCCCCGCGCAATCGCCGGGGCCCGAAGATATCTTTAAGGTCAAGTAGTTATTTTGCAGTTAATTAAAGACAAAAATGCCATTTAGCCCAGTGATATTACAAATGTGTAAATTACTCTTTTATGAACAAAAATATTAACAATTATCCTCTATGCTTTTTAAAATACGTCAATTTATCTTCTTATATTTTTTAAAATGAAGCAATTTGTCCCAAATAAGATGGTAAATTGTTTCATTTCAAAAAACATAAGGGGTAAATTGCTATTTTTTTTATAGATAATTTGTCCATTTGCAATATCATGGTGGGTAAATTGCATTAAACCCATTAATTAAAGATTTACGTATTTATAGCGGAAAACGTGCAATTTTATCTTCCTGTGATATTGCAAATGTGCAAATTACCTATTGTAAAAAATGATAGCAATTTATCCTCTTGTATTTTTTTAAATGCAACAATTTACCTCCCTGTGTTTTTTCAAATGAAACAACTTACTCCCCTGTTCAAAAGGGTAAAATGCTAAAAAAAAATTATAGGGGAATAATTAGCTCGTTTGCAATATCACGAGATAAATTGCATTAAACCCTATTTATAAGGGACAATTTGCAGATGTTCAATATAAACGTATACTATAGCAGTTTTATTAATAAGAATAAGATGAAAATAATATCTTTGATTCTTGGTTTCTTCTCTAAATTGCTTAAATTAGTTTATTTTAATCTAAATATATTTTTTATTATTAATTTTGAATTCCATAATAGAAAAAAATTACAATAATTGATTTATTAACATGGTGCTATTGATTTAAATCTATAATATTTATTAAAATGAGGCTTTACTAAAATATTTTTAAATAATTTATTTTTGTTTGACAGTAATTTTCCTAACTCTAAATGTTTATAATTGTAGGGAATAGTCTAATATATACTTTTAGATTATACGTATAATTAAACTCATCTAAAATATATATATATATATATATAAATATAAATACATATTAAAAAAATAATTGAATTTTTTGTCTTTATCTCACAAAATAAAATACTTAAAAAATAAATATAATTATATTTTTTCATTACCTCCATTGTGTGTTTTAATTACACTGTATTTTCTTATTTTTGTGGAAAATATGAATTAGTCCATTTCTCAATCTTAACGTGTATTTTTATTAATTATTATTTTTATTAATATTAGTTGTTTTATGTTGCTTTGTTAATACAAATATACATAAAAAAACACTGGACTATTTAATATAATATAGGGTTAAATAAACTTTGCAGAATAGTAATATTTATCGCCTAAACTAACAAATATGATACTTACTCCGTACAATTAAATAATTGAATAATATTAATCTTATATTATGTATATATATAGTTCAAAGGATTTTTTAATAAGTTTGAATTTTAAGTTTAATTGATAATTATATTTTAATTATAATAAAGTAAAATATAATTACTAAGTCAAATAGTTTAAATTTTATTATATTTTACAAACTCGAATTTAAGGTAATAAATGAGTCCAATAAATACAAAAAAAACTTGCGCGTAAGATATTTTATTATTTCAGTAGTAAAAAAATTAAGTTATTAATTATTTAGATTTTTTAATATAAACAAGTAATAACATATTCATTTTTTGAATATATTTTCTTTAAAAACACATAATAAAAAGATATTTACTCATTAAAATGTTTAACTTTTAGTTCAGTATATATATTGTAAGTTTCTTTTAAAAATATATGAGTTATTGGATATTAAATTTGTTGTGTATTTATTATATATATTAACTTATTATTCTATTTGTAATTTATAATTTTTTTTATTACTTTTTTTGGATAATTACATTCCCATCCTCTGAGATTTTGTGTGCTTACACGTAGACCCTTGTGATTTGGAAAATAATATATATCATCCATGATGTTTGATTATATCTAATAAACAAGTCAATTCATTAGTCAAAATTCATCGAATTTGGTAATACAAAAAAAAAAAGTATCCCGATTAACTTATTACTGACTTATAGCAGGTCAAAAAAATATTTTTATAATCAAATTACACTTATACGTCTTCATGCGTTAATGCATGTGATGAGGTATATGTTGACCGTTATAAGGGTAATTTAGTTTGCAAAAAAATATTTAACTCGTAATAAATTAGTTTTAAGTTAATCAACGATAAATATCAATTTTCATTCATTTTTTTTATTAATATCATCACATTCAATAAATTTTGACTAATGGGACTTATCTGTAAGACGAAAACAAACATTAGGGTGCTATATGTAATTTCTCAAACTATTTGGAGTCTACGTGTAATTACATTAAATTTCATAAGAGGGGTGTGTAATTATCCTAATTTTTTTAATTGGAAAATAATTTAATATATAAAATATTAAAATATATTAATAATAAATACAATTATTCAAGGTACAACGGGTAGTTAACGGGGTTTGTTATGGGGCCTTATTCCCAAACTAAAACCTGTGAGAGTAAATAGCCGAAAGCACTCGTCAGACAAACCTAGTTGTTAATACCACCACCCCAAACCTCCACATCGATGGGCGCGGCCACCGCCACGGCCGGAGCCGCCGCCGCTACTAAGAAGCAACAGAAGCTGCGGCCGAGGAATTCTATACATAAGAATAAAACCAAGGACAAGAAGAAAAAGCCCAGTAACAATAAGGTCAAAAGCAATGAAAAGAAGAGCAAAATTGGAAAAGCAGCAGCTGCAGAAACCCCGACGCAAAGGGGAAGAAACGTCGTCCAACGCGCAACTGCTTCTCAGCAGCTCAGTTTTTTTGTCAACCAGTATCAATCTGCTAATCGGGTTCAGCTTTCGTCCCTCGAACTCGATTCCGTCAAAGGTGGTTCTTTCATACTTTTTTCAAAACTGTACTTTATGTGTCGTGTTGCGTATTGTTTTCCCAGAAAAAAGATTGAAGAAATATTAATTTTAGGTGTAAGCTAACTTTAGAAAACAGCAAACAGAAAAGAGTTGCTTCGTTTGAGTATTAGCACTTGTGACAAAAAACATCAGGAAAAAAGACATATGTAAAGGAAAAGATGTCCTCGTGTTTTTTCTGTACTCCTTGGTTCTACATGTTTTTTTCAGTAATCTAACTGTTACTTAATCCTAGCAATGGTATTTTGAGTATTTGAGTTATTGGATTAGAGAGCTGAGAACAAGGAAAATGCTGTACTAGATTGATGCTGCGCTCATATGGGTATTTTGTGAATTTTACAAAGTTATTGGAGCATTATAATTTATAGGTGATGCTCTGACTCTGATGGTTTGATGCTAAGTTATGATAATTTCAATGAGTCTTGAGGCTAGTAAATTTGTATAATGGTGCTTAATATGAGAAAAGTCTGTTGTACTTTGGTGTCACTTTCTTTATTGTCATTGTGAGCTCAAGAACAAGTCTACGAATATAATACAATATGTGTTAGATTGCAGGTAAGGACTATATCTCGGGTTACTTTACTAAGTAGAACACTGGGTTCACTGAAATAAAACTGTTATCATACTACTACGTAATAAATGTAGCACAGGGCTTACTGGTTTTCTTTGTCGCATGCTATCTTGGACATGAATGGAAATATCAGTTTGGGTCTTGGTGGAATATTTTTCTTTTCAAATACGCCAAATTCTGTTTATATATCTTGCCAAGCACAAACTAGCTCTGGCTCAGCCTGAGTTGAAACAATCAGTTCAGATAATTTCTGGATCACCAGATCATTTTTCTGTACCATATTTGTTTGTGCTTGAGTCCATTCATGTTCTGCATTAACTTAGAATGCAAAAGGGTGGTCGTTTCCACTCTTATACTTGGTTACTTGATTTGGGAATGATGTAGCTTTGTGAGTTCTGTCTGGGTAGAATTCGTTCATGTTCTGCATTAACTTGGACTGCAGAAGGGTCTTTTCCACTCTTTTACTTGGTTAGTTGTTATGGGAGTGATGCGGGTTTGTGAGTTCTGTATGCGTATAATTTGGTCAATATCTTGCAGAAGACAGTACTGTGATTCAATGCATAGCATTCTAAAAGATGCTGATTGATTTCAATTGACAGTGAAGTTTGCATTTTGTGAATTTGTTGCTGTTTTATTGCCCCTTCAGTATTATTGGTGCTGGTTTCGTGGAAGTAGAATTTACTGTTGACAAAATTCTGCAAATTAGCAGAAACATGCATTGCTGAGCTGCAGGGTCCAGCACAAAAATATGACTGGCAAATTGGATGAGAATATGAAGATTGTTTTTGGATCATCATGGAAACAAGTGCTGTTTGAAAAACATCTTCAGAAGGGGCATATTGATCCTGGTTGTCCTGCACTTCTTGTAATAAGTTCATCAGCATTAATCATTGGAACTTCTCAGGTTGGTGCTTTCAGTTCTTTGAGCTTTCCTTTGCTATACCAGGCCTTATAGTTGAAAGACATAATTCTACTTTTTACTCGTGTGAATGAATGTTCATTATTTATACCCCAAACAATATAAGAATATAATTATGTTCTATTTATTTATATATAGTTTCTCTTGTACCGGGATTGAGCTGCATATTTTGCTTACAGGGAATTGCGGTCTTTGACAAAAGAATGCCATGCTGCAAAGCTATTCTCTAAGCATATGAAGATTGAGGAGCAGGTACTGAATCTCATGAACCTTTTGAGTTCAGATTGAGTTTGTATGTCCGAGATAGTTGAGTACATCAAGTTTTGGTTGCTCATATCTTGTATGTTGTAACAGATATGCAGTTTAAATTATGCAAAGCAACTAGATCCAGTCTATTGATTTACTAGAACTTTTCAGACTTAGCTAAAATGGGAAAGAGAGCGGTATATAAGAAAATACTATGCTTGGATGCTGGTGTAATTGATTTGGTACAGATATATAATTCACTTCATGCATATAATTTCATATGTCTGCATATGTAGTCTTCCTAAAATATAATATGCATATGCCATATAGTATATAGTATGTATTGCATACGTATAACGTCCGGGCCAATGGTTTTTTTACAATCGATCGAACAAGTTGGACTAGTGACCTAGTAAATTGTCCAGTTCAACTACCAGTCTGATTTTGGAAAACATATGTTGTTGAGTGGCTTTGGCTGGATATTACGAAAGAGCACTTTTGTAAACGATATCAATGTAATCTTGATGAGCCTTTCAGGGGAAAATTTCATGTTTTATATGCCTCGCTTTGTTCTTTAAAACTTGTGCAAGTGATTGATGAACCAACATTAGCTCTTTGGATAAAAATAGGGGTTGGTTATAGTACTTTGGTGAAGGTTGCTGAAGACGTTTATGAAAGCAGGCTAAATTATTGTTTTGTAAATCAACACGTGGTTATATTGAATGCACTCTCATTCCCGGAGCACTTTCAGATTTTTGGGAGGTTTCTCAACTAAGATGTACATTATGGTTTATCTAAAGGAGTACATTTAGCTAACCTCTTATAGATTCCATCTTGTGAACAAATGATATTGCATAGTTTTGTGCTGATCTAAAGTTGATAACATATTGTTTCAGGAATATGGAGATTTTTCTCCTGCTAGGTGGAAATTATATTGTACAAACCACTAGGTTGAGAAATAGTAAAAAAATATTCTTAATGTACCTAACTATTTCCTTATTTTCTTAGTTTACCTTCAGGAAATAAACATAAAGTAAATTTTTGAAAAAAAATGTATGCATGCAATTGTCTCATTATTTAATCTTATGTAAATGTCACTAAATCAATTTTCTTGCCACTTATCATTTCTCTCCTGGCATTTTGACCTCATTTCCTCATCTCTGATATAATTTATATTCTCTTTATACTCTCACCAGGTGTCTATTCTAAAGAATCGTGTTAATATTGCTAGTGGAACACCAAGCAGGTGAGCAGTGATCCATTCTTGTTCAAATTATGATACACACCATTAACTCCCTTTTTTCTCCTTCCTCTTCATAACTAATAGAATCTTCACTCTGGCTCGCATTGCAATTAAATTTGTTTCTTTATAATCCTTATAAGTTGAGAGAGCATCCTTGGTCGAATTACAGAACAAATTTGAAGTTCTTGAGTCATGCATTTGCTTTAGCCCTGATAATCGGCCTAAAATTTCGTACTTCCCTATCTATATTCAAATCTTGAAGTGAAGATATATAAAAACTTTTCAGGTATTATCTTTTGCAAGTTCTAACTTAAGACAGGCTTAAAGCCAGATATTTGTCTTCATTACTTGTTTAGCCAATACTTTTCTGTGTTTTAAATGAGCTCAACAACCTGTTTTAGGATTAAGAAGTTAATCGACATTGAGGCACTGGGTCTGTCTCGATTAGCGGTAATTGTGCTCGACATGCACACAGATGTCAAGGGCTATTCCTTGTTCACTCTTCCTCAAGTCAGGTTTGGCTTCGTTTTCGTTAGTTTCAGATTTTGTCTATCTATTCTCAGATATTGAGCTTTCTAGTTAATATTGCGTAGAAGATAATGTTAGCAAGAAAAATATTTGCACATCATGTCAAGCGTCTCTGTCTGTGAAATCTATTGCTGAACAGAAACAATTTTGTGATTTGGCAATAAGTTTTCAAGCCTAAATGGTGGAATGCACCTTTTGGGACTGTGAGAAGTTACATCTGCAATTGGGGTCTCTGGATCACCATTTACTGGACTGCAACTCCCGAATGTTTATGCTAGAAAAAGAAAGCTAAGAAGACTTGTAAATACCAAATATCAACATGTTAACAAGTTCAAGGGTGTTGCGGTACTTCTATTGACTAGGAGATATTTTGTAAATTTTCTAGATGCGAGTGATTTGTTTTATTTTGATCAGATTATAGTGTTAGTCTTTTTTTTGGGGTTCAAAATCAGTTAAGAATTAATTACAAAGTCAACTTTCTAGTCAAGAACGATATCTTTAATCAGCATTCCGTTTTAGATGAATCCAAGTCTAGTATGTTTAATTTTAATGATCCGTTAAGTTCCTTCTAAGAGAGATTCTAAGATTTTACTTCAGCTCTAATGAGATTTAAACTCATTATATCACCTATTCTTCTTGTTCCTCTATTTTACTTACTTTTATTAACCTCTATAACCTTTCCAGCCTTTATAACTGTTTATCGGACAAATTTCAATAGAGGACTATCCTGCATCATCCTTAAAATGCGACATGCTTGGCTGCAGCCGCAGCAGTGCTCAATTTTCCATCAAGTTCCACTCTGCTGCTCACCTCTATCAGATGTTGGGCCCACCATTTAGGGTACAAATGTATCCACCTGGCCCCATTAACATTTGCAAGCTGAACTAAAATTAGTTTCTACTCCACTCAAAGCTTCCATTGGAGAGCCCATGTTATCCTCGGAGCTCATTATACATTTGTGATTGTCCTTAAAATAGAGTGCTCCTGGGTCATTGACAGCCTTTGAACAATAATTATATCAGATATGTACATGAATAACATGAATGTGGGCCAGTGGATTTGGGAATTAATAGTTTGACTGTGTCTCAAAGGGTTGGCTTGTGAGAGTGGAAGTACATTATGACTGAACCTCTGCGACTCCATATGAGGAATTCCTCGTCCTTGTAGAGAGGTGATTATGAGATAGTTCGGAGCATATGGGTTCGATCAAAGTCAGAAGGGCTTCTATGATTTCTGCTTAATTCCTTCTGCCGTACATTTAACTGAAATGCTTTGTGCTTTAGAAAAAGACCATATGTAAATTCCGACTTTAAAATGCAGTCTATAGGGTATCTTTTGGAATTCCCAGTAATTATATGGACTACATCTGACCCAAAGGCTATGTCTAATTAGGTAAGCCTGATTCTGCATGATTTTCTTTACACTGGATCCTTGTTTTGCTGAGTTAAATGATTCAATATTGCAACTTATGAAGATGACTTCGACGATTGTTTGAATTTGAGATCATATATTTCATCACTCAATCCAGATTTAAGTCGAAGTTGGAATAAGCAGAATCTTGCACTACTTTGGATGCACCTTCTAGTTAAGATCTTAGATATTTGACCTGCCTGTTCCTTCTGAATCCTTAGCAAGGTTTTGGCAAACTTCGCCTGCTCTAATAGCTTGATAGCTGTATAGAGATTCCATTTTACAGTTGTAACTTGCCACTTTTTTTCTTGGCACCTATTTGACAGGGATGAGTTTTGGGACTTGTATAGAAGTTACTTTCATCAACCATTGCTTGAAGGCAAGGTACGTTTGTGTCTCTACGGTCCAGTACCCACTGATTTAGAGGCAAAGAAGAGCAAGGCTAACGACGACTAAGTGGTGAGACGTCCAGCATAGCGGTTCAGAAACTTTGATGGCTGTGGTTATAGCCTTTCAATTTTGTAGCCAACAAATATACCAAAAGAGGCTTTGTTTAGACTGCTGAATTGATGTGATGCAGTTGGAGACTGAATAGAACTTAAACAATACACAATTTGAGGAGAAATACGTAGCTGTGTCTGTGTGGCAGTAGTTCGTGAAAATTTTATGTATGTTGCAAAACTGGTACTGCAGTTATGACTGTAAGCCAACAGAGAGTGCTGTTGCTGATGTAATTTAGATATTAGAAGTCCACAAGTTTTTTGACTTGAATTTAGTAGATTTCACTTGATTTTCTTTGAACTTTTGATTCGTAGCTTTGATCTTCTGTGACTTCGCATGTTACATGAAAAGATTTTGATTTTGGTTATACCTGTACGATACATGTACGTTGCTCGGGAACTATACTACAATAAACTTACTTGATATATTGAGATAAAATGATTCCAGAGTTTGTTTTACAGTGCATTCCTACTAGCAGGGCAATTGATTCCAAGTTAAAACTACAGTTTCTTGTGAAAAAAATAAAGTGTAAATTACAACTATTTTTCTTAAACATGATTATGGATACTCCTGGTTGTTGGAGAAACCGCCAATATTCCATTTAAATGAAAATTAATTATGTAGCGTTTAGATGGTGAGATGGAATTTATTATTATTATTATTTTTTCATTCTCTCCTCTTTCTCCATATATGGTGAGCTGAGAAATGGTGCTCGACTAGCAAGAATTAGGCCGTAAAACTAATGGTAAAACCAGTCAGTGGCTTCTGCAACAGACTGAGTCATCAATATTGCAACGACAAGCACTAGAACTGTTCCAACTTGAGCTAGAAGTTGCTCAATTAGATTGCTTAATTATTTCACATGCAAGAGGTTGGAAGTTGCTCAATTAATTACGTGGAAGAGTATGATATTTTCCCCCCTATTTTGTCTTACACGTTTCAATCATCAAACATAGTCACCCATAAAATCCAATATTATCGTAATATAATCGGATTCAGGCGATAATATTATTATATCGACAATAATATCGAATTACAGTGGATATTATTGGTGATATCAAACGATTTCGAATAATATATAGAATCGAATGATTATATCAAATCGACACTAACCAATTCGAATGCATATATGCGATTTTAATATCTATCATACTTTCATCCATGGCACATGTTCAAACAATAAGGGTGTGTTTGGATTGATGGATTTGGATTTAAAGAAAGGATTTGGAGAAGGATTTCAAATTACTCCATTTGAAAGGAATTTGAAATCCATCCATATTAAACTAAAAAACTTAGTTTAAAATTAAAATGGAAGGATTTAAAATCCTTTGGATTTGAAATTATCCAAATGTCCAAAGAATTTGTTATGAAGGATTGAAAATTCATGATTTCAAATATTTCAATTCAAATGCAACCTAAAAGCCATCGATAAAATAGTTGGCATAGCTTTCATCTCCCATGCACGCATGCAACGTTCCCCAACTTTCTTCATATATAAATACAGAAAATCCAAGTGCAAATGACACACTTGGAGTCAATACATCACTGTTAATCCTCATATCACCTTCGAGTTCACTAAAGCTGCAACATCAAATCTCATCAACCACACGAGAATACATGCCTCCAAAACACGGGTTAAATACAATTTACCCACATGTTATAAAAAAATCTTGTGTGGAAAAATCCAAAACACAACGAGTTTCCTCGATGGTATGAATTATATGGTTTATCTTTTGTTAATTTCCTCAATTTTCATGCATTTTATGCTTTGTTCTTATTTATCTTTATTGAATTAAGGTGTTTGCATGATCGAAGAAGAGTTTGAAAGAAAAAAAGATTCTTGATGCAAAAAAGAGACTAAGACTGTAGAGTGAACCATATTAAGGATAACCCGTGTCCACGAGTTATCATAACACTGATCATAAAAACACAAATAACTTAACTCATGCCCACGGAGTTATCAGACGAGTGTGCTGGCGAGAATTTAGGAACCCATATTAATTATGGAAAAATTCTTGTTCGACCAAGTTCTGTCAAACTAAACCAAACCTGTCACATAGTAAGAGTGTAATACTTGCTATATGATTGATTACATTTCATGAACTGTACACTAATCACATAACAAGTGTATTGCACTTATCATATAATTGATTCAGATTCGATCGAGTCGAGTCAGGACTAGAATATTCCATTAACTACCGGATGGAAATTGCATGTGAGATGTAGTATACAATATTGCCTTGTAATTATATTAGAATTTTGAAAATAAAAAATTATGTGGTCGGGAAAAGGAAGAGTTTGAGTTTAACTATGATTAGTTTCCTTTCTTGTCATCTCTAGGAAACACTAGTATAAAAGACATGAAGAAAAACACAGGACAGGGTACATTTTAGAGTGGATAAAAACACAACAATTATGAATAAATGCAAAAGAATACTTGGAGAAGATAACCTTTCAAGCCAAATTCATGTGCACCATAAGGTTTTTTATTTTTCTTCCTTGGATATAGGCTTTACACATGAATTTGTTTTTTTTTTTTTTTGTTAAAGCTCTTGGGAAGCCTAATTGAGATAAGGGTTGGATATTTTTTTTAAGGATAATTACACGTAGACCTCTTATTGTATTTTAAAAAATTACATCTAGCATCTATGAGGTTTGCTTCCACCTAACAAATAGGTCCCTACGTTAGTCGAAATTAACTGAAGTTGCTGATATTAATAAAAAACTGAATGACAATTAATATTTACCTTCGATTTAGGTTTCCTTAAGCAAATTCAATTTTCATTCGGTTCTTTTTTTTTTTTTTTTGTTAATATCAATAAATTTGGTGAAATTTAACTAATGAGGGGATTTATTTATTGGACAAAAGCAAATTTTAAGGGTACTAGATGTAATTTTCCAAACCACAGGAGGATTACGTATAATTAATTACACCAAACCTTTTAGAAGAGAGTGTAATTATCCACCCCTTTTTTTTAATCTTCAATTTTTACTTTTACATATCCATAAATTATTTTGCTTTATCGCGTTATTTAAAAGTTTGATCACCTCTTAAATTATCTAAATTATATTGAACTGAAAAGAAATTCCGTACACCTTTCTTACTCAGGGTGAAGAAAGAAGCATGAAATACCTCCATCCAAAATTGACTTTCTTCCACATACAAAAAACACAAAAAATGGTCAACTTTGGAATCTCTTATTGTGCACATTTCTTGAACTTTTTTGAAGACTGCTCTTGGTGATGAGTTCCCATTGTCTTCCCCTCCATCACCACACGCAACATCATTCAATTTTCTGCTGCTAAATTGAACCATCCCCATGGCAACAAAGTTGAAAATCATTTAAATTTGAATAAAAAAATCCCTTGTCATTCGAATTATGATCGTTCTTTTATTTTATTATCTACCCTTTTTTTATTGCAAAGTTTCATACAAATTGCATGATGAATTTCACACAAGTTACCGTCTCAAATCAATTTTCGATATAATTTTCAACTGGAGCGCATATGTGCGAGAATTTTCATTATTTCCAAAAAATAACTCATAGGTTTGTTAAATATTATGTTGAAAAATTTCATTTTTGTTGTAAGAACACGGTGCATTCCTAAAAAAATGAATAGATTTATGATTTTGTAGTGGAAATTACACATGTGGGCTGCATATGACAATTGTTTTATAAAAGTTTCTATCGAGAATTAGTTTGAGATGGTAACTTGCAAAACTTGTCTTACTGGTATGGCAAAATAAAACAAAAAAGAATATAAAAAAGTAGATGATAAGCTACAAAGGCAAGTTTGGAGGACAAAATACTGAATTTAGGCCTAATTACACAAATACTCATTATCCTTTATTAAAAAATTACATTCACGCACCCTGAAGGAGGTTCGTTGCAATAAAATCTCAGTGTATTTGTAAAATTTTACCCTAGAATGTACTAATAATTAAAATCATAACTTTAAAGAGTGTACATATAAGTCTGCAAAAGATTAAAAAGGGTAAATACTATATTTAGTCCCTTAAATTTTTATTTTAAAATCAATTTAGTCCCTCAAGTTCATTTTTTGACTAAAGTATCCGTAAACTTCATTTTTGTTTATCCCAGTCTGATCCCTTTTGACCATGAATTTTAACCATTTGGAAGGTACATAAAATGACCAATTTAAAGTTTTATATTTTACTCTCCAAAAAGTCAAAATTCAACCATACATTCACTGGAAAATAGTCACAGGAATTAAATTGAGACAAATTAAAATTTAAAAAGATGCTAAAATTAATAAATAATTGAAGAACTAAAATAATTTTAAATAAAAATTTACATGACCAAAAACAATATTTACCCGATAAAAATGTATTTATATAATTCGATATAAAATCAGAACGTGTCGATGTAATTTACCCTTAAAATTTGTATTTTGTTAGTGAATTTTTTTTTTTTTAAATGATTTGATAGTGGTGCATGGTTTGTGGTGAGAGTGAGACAGCGTCATAATTATTGTCACCATGA
>JACGWL010000014.1:5617313-5647313 GCA_034509725.1 Sesamum angolense | reverse complement strand
GCATCTCACGAAATATACGACCAACAACATCAAGAAAGCAGAAATCCCAGAAGCCTATTGCTTTTTGAGAAGTATCATGTCTGTAGCAGATCAAAGTCTTGGATTCCAACGGCCCAGATTGGTTGCCAAGAAAGTCTTGGCCAAGCCCCAGGGTGAGGGTGAGGGTGCAGTTGTCAGAAGAAGCATTGGAAGGTATTCTTTCTCATTCTTGTTTCTCTATGAAGTGTCTTTTGAATTTGGGCATTCTTGTTAATGACAGAAACCCTCCGTTGTGATTGTAAGAATCTGTGGTGTTCTATGAATGGAAATGTTTTCTGGGCAGGGGAGGAGATAGATGAAACTTGTTGAGGTGGAAAATAGTAATTTTTTTTTTTTGTGGGGTTTTACTGCACTCAATTGGGAATTTGAATTGGATGCTAATGAAGTTTGCATTTTGAACTTGAAATTGTTTTCCCAGTTCAAACTCTTAATCAATGGAATTCCATGTGCTGGTTTGCATTGTCAATGCTTGTTGGTTCGGTTGGTAAAGACGGATAAAATAAGATGGTTGTAGGTTCGATTCCCTGACATGAGGTCTATGTTGGTGGGTAATATATATGTATATATATATATGTATGAGCAATCTATGGTGCATTGTCAATAATTTAGTTGAGCCGGTGAATATGGACCACATAAGATGGTTGTGAGTTCGATTCTCTAAGTTGGTGGATAATAGCATGTAAGCAACCTATATATGGCCTTAGGGCATGCTCGAGACCGGCCGGTGATGGTGACCGAAGCTGAAGCCACCAAAACTTTCCGTAACAAAAAACAAAAAAGCGTTGTCCTGCATTTCTTAATTTTGTGGGATCCCATGTGCTGTTTTGTATATATGTATTGGGTTGAATACAACAGGCAAAAATACTACTAGATAAAACATAAAAGAAAACAAAGGCCGAATGCCACTCCTATAACAAGCTTCTTTTCAAAAGTTCAACGGAGTTGGTAATATTTTTAAAAGGAAAATTGTGCCTGTTTTCAGGAGGGTAAAATGCAATTAATCCTTTCAGTATTATATTTCAATTTTGATGACTAAAACATCTTTCTTGAACATGATTGCGTTTTGTGCTTGGAATTTCTGTGGTTTCCATGTTCTACTGCATAAGTCATGGCTATAGCCTAATCATTTTGCAGGCCGGAGCTAAAGTCCCTGGATCCTTTCCTCATGCTAGATGAATTTTCTGGTAATCTTTATAGCTATCAACTTTTGCTGATCAAATTCTGTGGTTGAGTTTTGGATGGTATTGTTTCAAATAGTGACTTGTGACTTTCTATGCTTTTCTCATCACTCGAACAATACAGTTTCACCTCCTGCTGGATTCCCTGACCATCCCACAGAGGTATACAACCACTCTTATCTCCTATGATGTTATTTCTCTTATTATTTCAGTAATCAGCATAAATTATGATGTTTTTGATTGCAGCTTTGAGACTGTTACGTACGTGTTGCAGGTAGTTTGCTGTGTTTCAGAACTTTATCATAATAAGAATCAAATGTGTATCAGTTAAGTAACGAATGTTGCAATTCAATTTGTTTTGTGTATATAGGGAGGGATCACTCATCAAGATTTTGCCGGTCACAAGGGCACGATACATGCGGGTGACGTGCAGGTAAATGAGAACTAATATGTAAATAAGCTCTTTGAGATTGAAACGAATATTTGAAGCTTGCTAAGAACTTTCTTGATGGGAATTATGCAGTGGATGACCGCAGGGAGGGGAATTGTTCACTCGGAAATGCCAGCAGGAGGAGGTACTAACACAGGTCTGCAATTGTGGATCAATCTTGCTTCCAAGGATAAGATGTAAGGTTCTTTCTTCATTACTTTCCTTCATGTTTGTAGAGAAAAGCAACATATATTCATATCGGTAGGCGTTAAATGAAACAACATATGTTTTACAAATCTGTCTTATACAAGAAGAGCTTGTTCCTTATGATTTGATCAGGTTCCATTTACTTCTCTTGTTGTCTGGCAGGATAGAGCCCAGGTATCAAGAATTGCTGAGCGAAGACATCCCAAAGGCAGAGAAAGACGGAGTTGAAGTTAAAGTAATTGCAGGGGAAGCAATGGGGGTTCACTCCCCTGTTTATACTCGAACCCCAACACTCTACCTCGATTTCACACTAAAACCGTATTCTCAATACCATCAAAGCATCCCGGAGTCTTGGAACGCTTTTGTATACATAATAGAAGGAGAAGGGGTGTTCGGCATCCCCAATTCGCAGGCAGTGACTGCTCACCACATCTTGGTTTTGGGGCCCGGAGAGGGGCTAAGTGTTTGGAACAAGTCCTCCAAGCCATTGAGGTTCATTCTGGTAGGTGGGCTGCCTCTGAATGAACCAGTGGTTCAACATGGCCCTTTTGTAATGAACACACAAGCTGAAATTGACAAGACCATTGAAGACTATTACTATGCCAAGAATGGATTTGAAATGGCCAGACAGTGGAGATCCAAGTGAGTGGGGCTCATCAACATCCAACATTAATAAAGTCAAAAACCACATATTGGAGCTGTGTTCTTTATATATATATACATACATACATATCTGTCACTTTCAATCCTAATCTTCACTCAAATCATGCAAAGCTAATCAAAGGGTTACATCTTATATTCATAGGTGGCAAATGCTTAGAAGTCTAGGAATGCAGCAAGCACTCAGATGTTGTGTGTTTGTGGTAAAGTCATGATGGGGATTAGCCAACTTCTAGAAATGTGATCTTTATTCTTCAATGTGATGTATATTGCTTGTGTTGGTTCATAATTTAGAGGTTGATTTCTTGTTGGAATGAGATCTACTTTTAATAATTGTATTCTTGTGAGCAGTGATCATTTTTGTACAGAAAAGTTTTCTTGTTAGGTGGATCTAATCATGTACAGGTGGTATATAGTCCACCTACACTATTATTGCTAGAGCCACTTAATCAGAAGAGGAGGAAAGATTATTGAATTTGGTAGTGGTTGATTTGGAGTAAATGAGAATCTGATTTTTAGTTTTTTTGTTCTATTTTGATTGGACAAATGTGTGTGTGTATATATATATATATATGATGTTAATTAAGTGGGAGAAGTTTATAGTAATTAATTTTTGAAATTACACTTGCACCCCTCCAAATATTTTCGTTTTACACTTGATCCACTTCCATTAGTGTTTGGATGGAAAATGCTGACGTGAGAAAAAAAAACAGTTATATACATTTTCAATTTCACCCCTCGTTTAACATTCCCATATATATTGTGGACTTATAAAAAGATAAATATAATGTAATATATATATATGGTGTGCGGTAATGTCATGACATTTTTTTTATAAGTACAAATATTATATGAAAATATTAAATAAGAGATAAAATTAAAAATTTTTATGTATTTTTTTTCCTCTAACATCAATATTTTCTTTTGGGTAAATTGCATAAAACCCCCCTGTGTTTTTATTTTTTAGCTAAAAACCCTTCGTGTTAATTTTATAGGCAAAAAACCCCCTGTATTTTTCAAATTATGCACACTCTCCCCCTCCGTTAGTCAAAATTAACGGCGTTAGAGTTTTTAATAAGTTAACCGTTATACCCTTGTTATTGTAGCCATTGATTATCAATACCTTAAAATGAACGGTTCAGATTTAAAGTTATATATATTTTATATTAAATATATATTTATATATATGTGTATATTTATACATTTATACTATATATATATATATATATATATATATATATATATATATATACAGGCGGCGACGGCCGCTGCCCACCGTCGCCTTCCGCAAGCCAAAAGGGGCGACGGCGCAGCGAACTCGCCGTCGCCTTCTGCAAGCAAAAGGGGCGACGGCGCAGCGAACTCGCCGTCGCCCTGCTCAAGAAAGAAGGGGCGACGGTGTAGTCGCCCCCGCAAAGGGGCGTGACTTCGCCGTCGCCCCCTTCTGAAAGGGCGGCCGCCCAGATCCGGAGCAACGTCGCCTCGGATCTGGGCGGCCGCAGGCGACCTCGCCTCTGTGCGAGGTTTTGGGCACCATTCGGCTGACGGAGAAGAAGACGTTTATATATATATAAAAAAAAGAATTAATCGCCCCAGACTGGGCGGTCGCCAGGCGTCGTTGCCTTTGTGCTGAGGTTCTAGGCGCCATGGTCGCTCGTTGCCGAGTCGTCTTCTCCATCGGCGACGAGGCGGTCGACGGAGAAGAAGACGCCAAACTTTTTTTTTTAAGAATAAATAATTATGTACAAATAATTTAATTTTTTAAAAGTTAAAAATAATAAAAAACCAGTTTTTTAGTTTAGATATTTCATTAATATATTTTATAAATAAATAAAATATTTTTTATGTTCAGTTAATACGTTTTGTGTATTTTATATTTAGTTAATGTATTGCATAAATAAATAAAATTAATTAAAATAATATTACTAAATAATAAAGTCATTAATCAATAATATGTAATTTACTAAAATATATCTAAACTAAAATAGTGATTTTTTCATATATATCAAACAAAGGGGTATAATAGACATTTGCAAATATAAATAATGTCAAAAAGTGCTAAAAAAGAAGCTCACTCTCATTTGGGCGTGTGAAATGCACTCTCCGTTAGTTTCTAAAGAAGATGGGATTTTTTGCTGTATTTTAGATAACACGGGAGTTTTTTGCCTATTAATATAACACAGGGGGATTTACGCTATTTCCCTAAAACACAGGGGGGTGTTATGCAATTTACCCTTTTCTTTCAAATCCTGGTAAAGGAAGATCGGGTGTAATCAATAAATTTTCGAAGGGGGTGTAAGTGTAATTTTAAATTGTTTGGAGGAAAATATAATTTTTTGCATTTTGAGATGGGATCTAAGTGTAATTAATCATAACATGATACAAAACCATGTATGATAATTAGCTAACAAAGACAGCAAATTTTGAATTATAAGGATTAATCTAGCAACTCCAAATGTTCAAATCCCAATCACTTAGAAACTCTTAATCCCATTCCCACCTAAGTTGCTACATATGTTGTAGAGCTTTGTATTCTCACATTTATCGATTTATTATAAGGTAAATTACAACGACTTGTTTTGAAGTTTGACATAATTACAAATACCTTTTTGTTATTTGAAAAATTACAAATTCTCTTGATGTTTGATGATATGTAATCCTTAAATGGAGATATGAAATTGTCAACTTTACCATTCCAGCATTTTTTTTATTTTTTTTAAAAAAACTAAAAACTTATTAAAACAAAAACAAGGTGGATGATTTTTTTTTAAAAATTATGAAAAAAAAATTATGCATTCAGTCCATAAACAAAACAATTTTTTTAAAAAAATAAATAAAAATATAATTTTTAATCTACAAAGATATTTTAATCAATTCACCACAAAAAATAAATAAAAACCTAATGGATTGAGTTAATTGTTAGATGACCATTAAAATTAGGGGGATATTGATAATTTTTCAACAACAAAGGAATATTCGTAATTATGCCAAACCTTAAAGGAGGTCGTTGTAATTTACCTTATATTATATATCAAGTGATTAAGCTAAAAGAAGAGATATACAATAAATTCAACATAATAAGTGCATAACCACATAGTAAATATTGGTCGAAAAGAGAAACGAAAAACTAAAAATAGTCAAAAGTATTACAATTTAATAAAATCATAATTAATTAAATTATTACCAACTTCATCCTCAGAACACCACAACAATTGGTTCAGTCCCCTTCTTTCGCCACCGATTTTATGACAAAATTAAACCGGACACAGGACTGATTCTGCGTTAAACCGGTCGAACCAGCCAGTGGGTCCAGTCTGGGTTTGAAAACACTATTTGACAGTGTTCAAAGAGATGGCTAATAGTGCAGGAAATATATGAAATAGAATGACAAGAAGACCACATAAAGTCATTAAACAAAGCAAATAATACTCAATAGTATATAATTTACACTTCCAGGAGAAGTTTCGGTTTTAGAACTTCCCTTAGCATGACAACAATTTACTATCTTTAAAGTATTAAAAGTCATATTTTGGTAAATTATAAAATCCCATTCTAAAAAATAAATGAAGAAACAAATAGAAAAGAAAAAAATCAGATAAATAAAACAACCATAAGAAAATGCCATTGCCTCTTGTAAGTTTGTTTGTCTCTGAACAATCGATTTTGTCACCTGGAACAGCAAGAGTAGGATCCTCCCGTTTGCTTTGATCCATCAGCACCGTCATCGACAAGGGACACCCTGTTGACCGATAATTCTGCCTTGTAAGAGTCGGAATTCAAGACTTTCCTGCTAACGTTATTATAGATCTCACGTATGACAATTTCAAAAGCCTTTTTAACATTTGTCGAATCCAAGGCAGAGGTTTCCATGAAAAACAATCCTTCTGATTCTGCAAGGATTTTGCCTTCCTCCACGCTCACATCCCTGATATTCTCCAAGTCGCACTTATTCCCCACAAGCATTTTTGCAACAGTTGTATCGGAATGAGCTGCAATGCAAGAATGTAACTATGGTTACGATTCACGAGGCACGACCAAGTATGTAGTAAATTTGATACTGACATAGGAAGGGATGATACAACACTATGGAATGCGTTAAACAGCCCAAAAATGCAAAAAGTGTATTGCCGCAAGAACACAAACTATATAACTCGTGACAATGAAGCACACTTAGCAAGAATCTTACTGAGGGTTCTTTTAGTGGCCTCTTTTTAATTTAGCATAAGATTCTTCTTTGTGTAAGCAAAACCATCAAAGGTGATAACTAATATTAAAGATGGAAGATGGCATATACATGAAGTAAATATCTGAGATTTTGACTCACAAAACTTGATTCCTGCTCACAACCAAGCTCTTGACAAGTGCAAATACTCTCCAACCAATCTCTTCACCTCTTATGTAGCTCCAAGAAACAAAGGCAATATTCCACGTGACTTTAACAAGGTTCTATGCCTCAACTTCCAAACAAAATCACTATATGAATAGGCATGGATGCCACAAATTGATGATTTCTAACTCGAACAAAGGATTGAAGTTGAACCGCTGCCAAATACCTTTAAGCATATGTTGATCTTACATGAAACTTAAGCAATTTCCATAAAGCCAACCGCACCATTGTAGAAATTTAATTGACGGATGCTAGTGAATAGTGTTGCTTCCATAGAGAATTATTCTGTAAGAGCCTCATTTCACCCTTCGGTATTAACACGTATGACATATTAACATCTAAGGTACATTATTTACTGTTGACTGAAACCAGTTATTGTTTACACCAAATTATTTTTTCTAATGTATGCATAAATCTTCCAGTTCTTCACTTAAAATGCATACTAGATAGCTATGAAGGAAACAAATAAAGAAACATAAAATGACAAACAAACATTTTTTTTTTCATAGCTTAATGTATTTTACAGTCTGAACACCTTTCAAAGTAACTATATCAAATATTTCTACCATTTACATCTTACAGCCCAGACTATCTGCTTAAACAAAACAGATATGGTAATTAGTTTCCCAAATGCAATGCGTGGAAGGTATTTGTAGTATAAATGTTTGGAGTGATGTGATATGGTAGGATTGTTAGCTCAAGGATGAGCAATCTAGTACTATCCATCCACAACGGATTCCAAACGAATAGATTGGTCAGTTGTCCTTAATGATAGGATAGTCATTTGTCAAAAGATGCAAACAATCAATAGGATAGTCACCGAATTGGACAAGACCAGCGGAAAATTGATGTTAAAATGCAAAGGGGTAGTACATCTTCTCCAGTGTATTATCGTGATGGAATTCACCGTCCTCTAGTGAGCATGTTGTTTCTCAAGAATTGACATACGCAATCATATTACGGGATTTTAAACCCATCACAAGTAGTGGAGAGATTGCGGAGACATCCCACACTATGACACTAAAAGCCAACAAAGTTTCCCACATCCCAAAACTTGTAGAGAACATTTTCATAGGTTGGAAAAGTTTCCCATACAATATATACCATCTTCCATAAGAATATTATATATTTTTGCACAATGAAGGATAAATGTATTTTTCATTGATGTACATATGGATTGCATTAAGATTATAAGAGTTGTTAATTGTTAGTGAATAATTCATAGAATCCATAAATAGAATTAGAAAATTAATATAAGAAAAAGGGATAATTATGCTGACCTCCTCTGTTACTATGGGAATATACAAATCCCCCCTCTTACTATGAAAATTACATAAACCCACCTTGTTGGTTTATTACCATTACAAATTGGTTCCTCTATAAGTCAAATTAACGGCCAAAGCTAATTTCAATCCAAATATTTATTTAATCTTCCTATTTTTGCCCTAGGTGGGATTTTTATAAATTTAGCTAAAAAAAAATACCCTTGAGGGTGAATTTGTTTGTGAGCCTTCAAAATGTTTGAAAATCAATCACGACCACCAATGAATTTCTCATCGTGGCTCTTGTGGAAGGGGGAATGGTTCTTATGGTATGGAAGGGAAATTTGATGGAGAAGGAAGGCGAGGGGTCTTTTGCGAGGCTTGATTATAAATATAGGAAGGTTATATAAATATTTAGATTGAAATCAGTATTGACCGTTAGTTTAACTATTCGAGGGGCCAATTTGTAATGGTAATAAACTAACAAGGTATGTTTATATAATTCTCATAGTAAGAGGGGGGATTTATATATTCCCATAGTAACAAGGGAGGTCAGCGTAATTATCCCTAAGAAAAAGGCTAGACACCAGACTTGGTATGACCTTAAATACAAATCCACAAATAATAAACAAGTTCGTCAACTGATGAATCATTACTTCCATATATCAGGTACTTGGAAACTAGTACTCAAAGAGGCTGCTATGATCTCATAAAAAATTAATAACACAAAATGGAGATGAAAAGTGTGTTTCACTTCCTAATCTTATAAAGTGGGTACATGATGATGGCTTCAAGGTGTCTCCTCACCACATTTATACTAGATCAAGTCCCTCCAAATATGAAACTCTTTACTTCCGTAATTTTTGGAATCCAAAATTTCAAAATTCGAACATTTACCTCTCAAAACTAAAGAATCCAACACTACATGATGGTAGGCATACTTGAAATTCTACCTAATATACACTTGGAAAGATGTCAATAGTCAATACCTAAACTAAACGAGGAACCATAGAATTTGACAAGTGTTGGATATGTGAACAACCCATTCAATGACCTAGTGACTCGATTGGAAAGAGGAATCTCATACTACCATGGTAGCTACCTCTGAAGTTTCGAATAAATAACATGTCCCAATGAACTGAAATTTCACAGATCACATGGGCATAAGCCCATGAATCTTGAATACATGTATAGACACGCATTAGTTATAGACGAGGAAGTTAAAGTCACATGTCAGGCACATTAGTTCTATATTTGAAGGAAACTCTCAGATAGACTCTCAAGCTCTACCATTAGAAGGTTATAGTTGGGGCTTGCTAAAGTCCTTCTAGGCACAAATGCCTTTTACTTAGAAAAAGGAAAAAGCTTATAGTTGGGGCGTAGGGACAGACTTACCACTTCGCAAGTTTAGCATTCCAGATTGCAATTCACTTCCTAAATAATATTAAGGGATCAAAATCTTGAATAGAAAGAACTGGACCCCGGCAGTTGTCAAGGTTCCTCTTGCAGAAGTTGACCTTCATCTGCGACTGTATCCTATCTCCTAGAAATTTGATCACTTTCTAACATTATTTTGAATTTTTTTCAATGGATTCAATAAATAGATCCGTTTAAACCATTGCCCACTCCACTCCAGAATTCTTTAATATTCTCATATGAAGTGGCACCACACAACAATAAAAAAAATGGTATGTCCATGTTAAAATTGCCAAATTTAGCAAAAGCTAACCATGGTAAACGATATCTGCAAATCTTTAAACTCATTAAAACATGAACTAAGTGGAGAATAGTTTTGAACTGTTGTAAAGTGTGGCAGTGTGCCTAGCATAATGAAATTACATGCGTCAAAGATAATGAAGTTAAGAAAGTATTAGGTACGATCCATAATAGTAACTCAGTCACTATTCAGAATTTCTCCGTCATCCTGACAAGGGTTTCTTGAGTACCTTATGATAGTTTTGACTGTCACTATCTGGCAGATGATCCATCACTCAACAATAATGGAATATTCTTCAATTTTCACATTGATCAAATCAATAAGGTATTAGCCAAGTAAAATTGTAAAGTTTCCAATAATCGAATTCCTCAAACCCACAGTCCAGGCTGTTCACCACGATATCAAATTTGAATGTGTTACTCTTTTGGTGTAAATACAAATAGTAAAACACCACAGAATATACTCTGGCCTATTGAAGTCCTAATCATTATCATATCCTACATTTTCCATACACCTTCAAGGATAAAAAGGACAGATCTAACTCCCATTTCTGCTCTATCTGGCTTCTCATTCTCTAACAGGAATACTTTTATATCATACCAATGAAATTGAAGTTGCATTTGAATGAAATATCCAAAAGATCATATACACCATAAATATAAATTCTTTTGTCAGACAAAAACAAACAACTGAGAGACAATCTCCTTGCTTAAGAATCGAAGAATCCAACTGTAATTTCTAGCAAATAAGAATTCTTCAGTCAAATCTCGTCAAACAACAATCCCTTTCTCAACCCATGTCACTCCAAAAAAGGAATTTAACTATCGATTTCATATCCCATCAAGTTTCTGATGCCAGACACTATTGAGCATTTCAAATCCACAACAATAACAACAACATCACAAACACACACACACACACACACAAAAGAAGAAAGGAAACTGAGAGAAGAAGGAAAGATAACATACTCTTAAGCTCATCAAGCCATCGGGGAATACTCTCGAAAGTTGACCTTCTGCTGATGTCATAGACGACAAGTGCGCCAAACGCGCCGCGGTAATAGGCGGATGTGACGGCGCGGAACCTCTCCTGTCCTGCGGTGTCCCAAATCTGAGCCTTGACTTCCTTGCCGTCGATTTCGAGGGATTGGGTCTGGAACTCAACCCCAATGGTGGCCTTGGAGTGCATGTTGAACTCATTTCTGGCGTAGCGGGAGAGCAAGTTGGATTTACCAACGGCGGAGTCGCCAATTATGACGATCTTGAACAAGTACTCCTCCCCTTCGTCGTCTGAAGAAGAACCCATTGAGAAAAAAAAACGGAGATGTGAAGAGGTGACAGAGAGAAAGGGAGTGAATGATGAAGATGATTGATGAGAGCTGGCAAATGGGCTATGACAGGTTTCAAGACAGGAATGCGCACATAATGGGAGGTTTGTTCTGTGTCATTAGTATGAGAGTGGGGCCACCCCACCCCACCCCACCCCCCACCCCCGGGGGGTAGGGGTATAATTGTTCTAGCAGGCTTACCTTTTTTTAATCGAGTAAATTCTATAATAACCCTCAATATCAATAAAAAATACCAATATCTTCATAACATTTGATAATAGAGATAATTATATTCTCATTTCTTGAAATTTAATATAATTTTATGTAATTTTTTTGTAGTTTGAAAAATTAAATTTAGCACTTTTGATATTTGTTTGTCTAATAAATAAGTCTCTTTCTTTAGTTAAAATTCACTGAATTTGTTTATATTAGCAAAACAAAATTGAATGAAAATTGATATTTACCTTCAATTGATTTATTACTCGCTTATTGTAGGTCAAATAAATTTTTTAATATGAGATTAACCTTACAACGGTGAAGATACACCTCCTCACATGCATTACATCGTGAAGACGTGTGGGGGGTAATTTGGTAAAAAAAATATTTGAAATGCAATAAATTAATAATAAGTCAATCGGATGTAAATATAGTTTTTTTCCCCCTTATTTTTTGTTAATATCAGCAAATTCGATAAATTTTGACAGATGAATGGCCTTACTTGTTAGACAAAATCAAACCTCAGACACCTAAATGTAATTCTCCAAACCATAAGAGAAACTCAAAGATGGGGAGTGTAATTATCCCTTACATGTTTTTTTACAAAGACGTGATAATTCAATTTGTTCTTATTATTATTTTAAATAAAAATAAAAATGAAAAGACAAAACAATTAATGTAATTTTTCCTTCATTCCTTCTGATTCATAATTCTTTTTTTAAAAAATAAGTAAAATTATAATTCATAATATACAAAGATATTTAGTCAATTTATTATAAAAAATAGATAAAAATTCAACAGAAATTGCCCGAATGAACTATTTGTTAGACAGATGTTAAAATTAAAGTGAATACTTAATAATTTTTTAAATAATAAAGATACTTGTAATCATGTCAAATTCGAAAAATTCATTACGATTAATTTATCTTTTTTTATTATTATTATTGGAGAGAAATACTAACTGAAGATGGAGTAAAATTATTGAGAGGAAAAATAATATGTAAAAGAAGAAATATTTTATTGAAGGCATAGGCAAAGAAATTAAGTATGGCAATAAGTTCATTATCTAGTGAAAAATAATCATCACGTGTAGAATATATATTTCATTAATTTGTGTATGGATTAGGGGTTTAATTTGACTTACGTTAATTTATATTATATTGGGAAAATTGATTTTATTATTCTCATAATCCATTTAAATTGTTAGGTAAAGTTTAAAATAATTAATGTAAGAAATTAATAGACGAAAATCATATAGCAATTGATGAGATCGGAGAGCTAAAACGTTCACCTCATATCGAAAATATATATTTCGAGCTAGTCTTTTAATAAAACAATATCATAAGAAGATAAATCATCAGAATAAATCTCAGAGATGAATGAGCATGTCATGGTTGAATTTAGCAAGGGAGTTTCTCAAGTCAAGACATGATATTAATTTGAGTAGTTTTCTTAATCCTTCACTACAGCGATTATTGCTTTCAATAATAATTAAATCAATAACATAAAAAAAAATCTCAGCATGATAATAGTGATAAAAAGTTATCCATTGCCCCTCATGCATTGAACAACCTCGGATAGGTATAGTATCCTCCATCTTTGAAACTAGAATAGACTTTGTACCACAAAACATCTCGACTAAAAGTGTTTGTTCTATTAAACAACAAAGATCGCATTTTTTTCATTTCGTTCAAATAAGAGTTGGTGGAGGTTGGTTGAAGATGATGTTACGCGGAGGCGACCCATTTCGCTCTTGAAGCTCCCCACCCCCCTGACTCAACCTGCACACGTAGTAAGGTTGGTCTCTTCCTCGGAAAAGTAGTTCCGCTCCCTGTGGAGTGCTTTCTCAGGGCTCGAACCTACTGCAATTCTTGAATGAAGTCTATCCAAACCGAATTAGCACTTCTCAGATTAGGCTAGACCTCTCCAGCTCCCCGTCTATGGAGAGTTGGAGACTAAATAGAGATTACAGAAAAATGCATCTTATCCATTATCTCTCAAATTTTGTAGACGATCTTTGATGGTAACAATCAATAACATTGCATTAACAATATTTTGATCTTTCTGCTGCAAGTAATTAGATAATTTTCATAATCAAGTCCGAATGCTGTCCTCTCTGTTCCACTATATTTCCATCATCACACACATATTGCAATATTTCCAATACTGAATCCCACGTACTAAGAAGACAAACTAGAGTTATATGATTAGAACCCCAACATGTATCACCTGGTCTAGCAAGATGATCTCTTGATATTTTTATCTTCTTGAAAAGATCTCACTGTTTTCTAATTTTCTACAATCTTCTCATGATGATTGTGAAACAATGCATCTTTTTTTTTTACATGAAGCACCCACAACGTTCACAATCACGCTAACATAATTGAAAAAATCAGAAACAACCAAGATATTGTTTGCAACAAAAACAACCAGCAATTGCAATACACAGCAATGGGTATAAAAGGCAAATGAGTGTTTCTTCTAAATTAATATCTTCAAACCATGATATTGACCTCTCATATTTTATGCACCATCATATCCTTACCCTCTTAATCTAGAAATAGATAAACCATGACGAGCGAACATACTCTCTAGAGCTGCTTTTAGAAAAGGAGCTAAATCATCACTAACATGTTCAACACCACTAAATCTTTCAATAACTTGTCCCTTTATATTCACAAACCTAACAATCATAGTAATTTGTTCCTTTATTGATTTATCCCAGGACTCATCAACAAGAAGAGAAAAATAACTATCTCCAATCCTACTAAAAATATCTGACATTGTCTCTACTGCATAAGCTCTTATCATCCTTTTGTATCTGTGAATAAGTCATTTTGATTGTCTTTGAGTGCACTTTCATTAAGCAAACTTCCAATACTATCAACCTCTTTCCATACTAATTGAGTATCTTAATTTTTTTTCCCCTATTTTTGGAGGTGACTTGTCGCGACCATGAAAAGTAAGAACTTACATAAATAAAAGTCTCACAACATGTAAAATAGCTATAATTCGATCGAGTTCGATAAGCTTCCTCCGTCTTTCAATCATGAGATATACGCTACCTTTGGTTCATAAAATACTCTACTTGTCCAATTGCATAATCCTGAGTACTACTAATCCAACCAATATGTTCTTTATAAACATCGGCTACGCTCTTCTAATGGCTAAAGCCAATATTTGAAAGAGCATCAACCCATGTTTCGCACATTTTTATGGTTATTTAAAAAGATAGCAACACAAACAAAATGCTGCATCTTTTGCTACATTATACTCCAACCAATCATCGTTTTTGCTACTTTATTTCCCAACCAATCATTGTTTCACATTAGTTCTATTAGTTAGAATAAGAATGAATTCTTACAATTCTTGGAAGAACAAAAACCCTAGACCATATATAGAAAGACGACGAGCTAGTTCTTGAGACAAGAAGAGGGGACGGTGTTCTTGATTGAAGAAAGTGAGAAATCTTGATTCCATTGTTCCTGAAATCAAGCTAGATTATGAACCAACACAAATGAAAACAAACAATATACATCACATTCAAGAATAAAGATCGTCTAGATCAGTAGGATTGAAGGTGACAGATATATAAAGAAAACACAGCTCCAATGTCTGGTTTTCGATTTTATTAATGTTGGATGTTGATCAGCCCCACTCACTTAGATCTCCACTGTCTGGCCATTTCAAACCCATTCTTGGCACCGTTATAGTCTTCAATGGCCTTGTCAATTTCAGCTTGTGTGTTCATTACAAAAGGGCCATGCTGAACAACTGGTTCATTCAGTGGCAGCCCACCTGCCAAAATGAACCTCAATGGCTTGGAGGACTTGTTCCACACACTCAGCCCCTCTCCGCCGGCCCCCAACACCAAGATGTGGTGAGCGGTTTCCGGCTGCGAATCTGGCATGCCGAACACCCCTTCTCCTTCAATTATGTATACAAAAGCGTTCCAAGGTTCCGGGACGCTTTGATGGTATTGAGCATTCGGTTTTAGTGTGAAATCAAGGTACATTGTTGGGGTTCGAGTAGAAACCGAAGAGTGAACCCCCATTGCTTCCCCTGCAATCACTTTAACTTCAACTCCCTCTTTCTCTGCCTTTGGGATGTCATCACTCAGCAATTCTTGATACGTAGGCTCAATCCTGCCGGACAACAAGTGATTGGAACTTGATCATATCATAAGTAACAAGCTGATCTTCTTGTACTAATTAGGACAGATTTGTCAAACATTTTTTGTTTTGTTTATGTAACTAAACTGCACAAGCCACTCAACAACGGCTGGAGAGCCTCATTCAACGCCTACCGATATGATATGTTGAAGGAAAATAACGAAGAAAAAATCTCACATCTTATCCTTGGAAGCAAGATTGATCCACAACTGCAGGCCTGTGTGAGTGCCTTCTCCTGCAGGCATTTCCGAGTGAACCAGACCCCTCCCGGCGGTCGTCCACTGCATCATCCCGATCAAGAAAACTCAGAGCAAGCTTCAATACACGTTTTCGTCTAACGGAAGAGCTTATTTACTTATTAGTTATCATGTACCTGCACGCCGCCGGCATGTATCACGCCCTTGTTACCAGCAAAATCTTGATGACTGAGCCCTCCCTACATACACAAAACAGATTTGAATTCCAACAATCATACTTCTAACTAATAGCCTTTGAGTTTGTATTCTTATAGAGTTCAAAAACACAGCAAACTACCTGTAGCACGTATGTAACAGTCTCAAAGCCTGCAATATTCATGTGGAAAACACAATACTTTATGCTGATCATTGAAATACTTCGAGAAATAATAGGAAAAATCGCAATCTTAGTTCTGTAAGTATTAGGTGTGCCAATGTCAGTCCTCTACGAATTCACTTCAACAATTCTGTCCTGTAATTTTAAAAATTTCACGCAAAAATGACCAAAATTTTGCTAAAATGACCGGAAAAGGCACCCAATTAAGCTGGTCAAGTATACTTTTTTAGTTTTTTCTTTTGTGCTCAATGTGCGAAATTTTTAAGTTTGCAAGAAAAAATTGCCAAAATATATAAATTCGTACAAGACTAAAATTGATACTATTCCATACTTATAGAACTAAAATTATAATTTTTTCAAAAATAATATTGGGGGAGATAGGAGTGCAGGTTGTATACCTCTGTGGGGATGGTCAGGGAATCCAGCAGGAGGCGAAACTGTATTGTTCGAGTGATGAGAAAAGCAAAGAAAGTCACAAGTCACTATTTGAAACAATACCATCCAATTCAACCACGAATTTGATCAGCAAAAGTTGACAGGGGATATAACTACGCCGTCCATCCATGAGATTTGATGTAATTATACGTAAATTCGATGTAATTTAAAAAATTATATTTTAACACCCATAACGTTAGTTTTTGTCTAACAAAGAGATTTCTCTATTAGTCAAACTTCACCGAATTTGTTAATATCAGTAAAAAATATTGAATGAAAACCCATTCTGACCCCTGATTGATTTAGTGCTAATTTATTAATGCAGGTCAAATAAATATTTTTCTGATCAAACGATCATTATATGAGTGCGTGTGAAGATGTATAATGGTAGTTTGGTTAAAAAAGATTTGTTTAACTTGAAATGAATCAGTAATAAATCAATTTGGGGTATATATGGATTTTCATCGAATTTCTTTGTTAATATTATCAAATTCCATAAATTTGAATCATGGGGGATCTATTTATTTGACGAAACAATATTAAGGGTACTAAATATAATTTTTCAAACTAAAAAGTCTATCATATAATTATACCAAACTTCAGAGAATAACAGTGTAATTATCGCTAATTATAAAGCTTACGAGAGAAATCATCTAGCAAGAGGAAGGGATCCAGGGACTCTATCTCTGGCCTGTAAATTGATTAAGTTATTGCTATTAGTTATGTAGTAGAACACACAAAAATTCCAAGCTCCAAACCAACAATCAAGTTAAAGAAAGATGTTTTACTCATCAAAATTGAAGAAAAATGGTATTTTTAGTCTCACACGATAGGATGTGTTGTATTTTTTATCTTATAATTTACGGACTTAGCACATTTAGTTTCATAAGATAAATATTACAATTTTATATCCTATGGGACCAAATGTACTATAATTTTTATCATGAGATCGTGCCATAATTTTTATCCTATTAGATCAAAATGCTCCAATATTTATTCTATGAGACTAAAAAATGTGCTAAGTTCGTAAACTGTGGAACAAAAAATGCAACACACCCTATCGTATGGAACTAAAAGTGCAATTTTCCCTCAAAACTGAAGTATAATATAGAAAGGGTTAATTGCATTTTAATCTCTTGAAAACAGGCACAAAATCTCTTGTTTTTTTCACATTCCCAAAAGTTAGTCTAATTACATAAATACCGCATGACATTTGCAAAATTATAATACATCCCATAAAGTTTTAATTGCAATCTATATCGACACATCCTTAAGAGAAAAACTTTACCCAAATATCCTGTGAGGTACATTACACTAACACTCTCTTATAGGGTGTACTTATAATTTTATAAAAGATATGAGATATCTGTATAATTAAGTCTAATTTCAAAAAGCGTCGATGTAATTTACCCTAAATATTATAATGTTGAACTTTTAAAACAAGCTCGTTATTGCTTGCTTCTTTCTAATGTTCTGGAAGTGCATTTGGCCTTTTTTTATTTTATTTTATTTTCTTTCTCTTAGTAGAAGAAATATAATTTTTCGCTATAGTTAAATTACTATATTTTTTAAAAAAATGTGATAAATGCAAATTAGCTACGAGTACATAGCGGCCATTAGCCTTTTTTTCTGCATGTAATGTCAAAATATTAGTAATAGCTAAAACTATGACATATACTTTAGACATAGCTAAAAAATCATAACAAATGCTGATTACCCGAGAGTAAAAATTTGAATTTTTGTATTAATTTTATTTAATAATAATTAATATATTGATTTTACCATAATTTTAAAATCCCCCACCCACCCACATGATTCTATTCAATTCTTGTATTTTCTGACAGAAATTTCTAGATACTAATTTTAATATCTGAGATAGGTGGAGTAAAATGCTATTAAATTATCTTCTTTTATGTTTATAAATAAAATTTATTTATATTAATATATTATCTTATATATATTTTTTAGATAATTTTTTTAGCTTTATAAAATAAATAATAATTTATACGGATAATTTATTTTAAATATTTTTTTTGAAAATTATACATATATATAGGATGCATCATATTTACTAATATACTAATTAATTAAAAGCCACTGATTTTAGATCGGTCAAACTAGGAGACATTATTTAAATAATGCAAAATAAAAAAAATGATAAAATTGGTGTTGTAGCAGTTCTGCCATTTATTATTATTATTTTTATTGTATATATTTATTTTGATAATTTGTATAAATTTATATTTTTGAAACTGGCATAAAAAATTTGGGGCATCAATCAAATTCAAATGATGCTAGAAAAAAATATATATGATTGGTGATAAGCCAATATATATATATATATATATATATAAATGGAATTTGCCTATTTCGTATATCATAAGTAGGTCAATTATAATTTATGGTAAATTACAACGACCTCCCCTGAAATTTAACATAATTACAATACCCCACATTGTTTGAAAAATTATCAATACCCCTCTGATTTTAACGATCGTCTAACAATTAATCTAATTCGTTAGGTTGCCATCTAATTTTTGTGGTGAACTAAGTAAAATACCATTGTGAATCAAAAATTATAATTTAATTATTTTTTAAAAATTTCTGATCTTTTTTGTGGACTAAATGACTAATTTTTTAATAATTTTAATTTTTTTCATCCACTCGTTCAATATTTTTATAATTTTTAAATTTTTAATGAAAAAAAAAATGCAGTAAAGACAAAGTTGACAATTTCATTTCTCCATTCAAGAATTACATAATTTTACCAAAACATGATCAGAAGGTATTTATAATTTTTGGATATTTATAATTATGACAAATCTCATAAAAAGTGTTTATAATTTATCCTATAATTTTATCATTTCTCCTTTTGGTGCACTGAAAGAAGAAATAAAGAAAAAAGGGAGACGCACAAGAAAGAAGAATACCTTCCAATGCTTCTTCTGACGACTGCACCCCGACCCGCGACCCGGGGCTCGGCCAACACTTTCTTGGCAATCAATCTGGGCCGTTGGAATCCAAGACTCTGGTCTGTTTCAGACATGATCATATACTTCTCAGGTTTTGGGGTTTCTGAGATGGAAGAATACAAGTCTAGATGCAGAGATGATGTGACCAACACCCCTTTCTCTACAAAGTCCACTCTCACATTTCTTATATGATGATAGAGAGATAGATGTATATTTATTGTCATGTTGACCTATAAAAAATGTTTTTAGAGCAGTGTTTTGAAGATGGTATGTTTGATCGAATCGGATAAGTTATCGGATTATTGAATTATTTGTTTGATTGATAATTGGGCTGAATCGAAAACATCGATAGATTTGAATTGTATGATTTATATATATATATGCATATTAATACATATTATATATTAATTGTTTAAGATAAAGTAAAACATTTTTAAATAAAAAAGGTCTAATTTTTTTTTAGTTAAATTCTATTTGATTAAACAATAGTAATAATTAAAAAAACATTTAACAAGGAGCACAAAAAAGTAAATATAACAATTCATAAAATGAATACAAACATTATATAAGATGTAATAATTTATTTTTCATATTTTATGAAAAAAATAAATTAAAAATGAATTATATTAATAATTAACGGATAACTTTTTTATATATGTATATAAATAAAGTAATATTCCACCAACTCTCCTTCCTTCATCGCTACCCCAACAACCTCTTTTCCTTCTTCACTCCCACCCTCCACCGCTCCTTTCCTTCTTCCCAGTCTCCCCACCCCCATTGCACACCACCTTCTCCACTCGCACTATCCGACGCCACAACTCTCCCATCGGAACACCAACTCGGCTCGTTCTCCAATGCCATCTCCATTATTCTTCTTTTTTTTTTTTTTTTTTAATATAAGTCAATTTGATCGATTTTCATTGATTTTGTCGGGCTGTGACCGTTACATGTTGGTTCTTATACTCATACTTGGACCAGTCTCAGGGCTGGTATACGGTCGAATTGACCGGTCCAATCCGAATTTAAAATATTGTTTTAGAGTGTGTAAGCACTTAAAATTACAAGAAAACATAGAGTTAGTTGGGGAGATTAGGTGTTGCTCAGGTGAATTTGAATCTACCTGACCTATGAATTATTGGGTTCACATATAATAATGATATCATGTGTAATTGAATGATTGATAGTTTATGTGAGTACAAATACACATAGACGGTATTACAAGTGAGAGTTATTGAGAGTAACGGAAGGCTAGGGAGAAATAATTTGAAAGTGGAGACTCAAGTATGTTATTTCCTTGTTCGACTAAATTAAAGTTGTATAAAAAATTATAAGTTAAGCAATAGTACAAATTGTGAATGTTCGGATAAAAAGAGAAAAAATTAAAATTGAAATATTTGAAAAAATAATTTAATATTGATAATTTTACTAATAAGCTATAAAAATGAATAAAAAATTGCTTATAACTTATGACTTAAATCAATTTAATAAAATAAAAAATACTATTTTAAACAATAAGTTGAGAATTACTTATTTAAAGCACTTGAAAAGCTTAGTTCTTTGCCAATTTTTAGTCCTCGTTGCCAAATTATTGAACTACCAAAAACACCCTTCAGTGATGTCCCCCTTTCTCTCCTTTAGGAAAAAAAAAATAATCGTTCTTTCACCCACGTTGTGAAAACCGTCATTCTCCCTCCCCTCCAACTCTCTCTCAATCGTCTTTTTCTCTATATCTGTATATAACCCGAGTGGAATCTCTTATCCTTTCAAATTAACCCAACGGGTGCTGCTTACAACGTTCGACTCCTCGTCCTCCGACTAGCATTTCCCTCAGATCAGATCTCATTTTCATCGATCTCCACCCAATGTTTCTTATCTCACCATCGTATCAATTCTCTCGTCGATTCGCCAGCGTGCGAATGACCCACGGCCCCGAACACCACCAATCGCTCACCCATCCACTGACTAATAAAAGACCATGTCACTGGTGGGAACAATTGAAAATTTTCAACAAAGAGACGAGACACATTTTCAAAGGACAAAGAGCTTCCCACTAAACAGAGTGAGTTCAACTATTTTAACTACTTAGATCTCGGAGTTTTTTCTAAAATTTATCATAATTATAAATACACATTCGATTTTAAAAACTTATAAATATCTCCATAAAATTAAAAATACGATAACAAATATCCCTATAATGAGCTGTCACAGAGGGTATTTGTTAGACTATTTGTAATTTTATAAAAATATTATAATTTTAAATAATAAAAATATATTTATAACTATGACAAATCTTAGAAAAATTTGTTGTAATTTACCCATTTAATGTTGTTCCCCAGCAATTCTAAACTTCTTTCTTGTCGGCTTTTGGCTTTATATATTATTCTAAACTCTATTGGCTATTTTCTCTTTTAATGGTTTATCTACTTATTTCTCCCTATCCCTCCCACTAAACAGATAAAGTTCTCTAGGAATTAAATATAAGTTAATTCAAATAATGAAAAGTGATCACGATCATGTTAAACTTGAACTGATTTTTTTAGTTCAAGACTTTAGCAACATTGTCATTGATATAAGTCTTCTTTAGTTGGCATGACGAGATTTAAGTGATATAAATAATTTTAAAATTATAATTCAACTATAATTAGTTATAGTAACGGAATTTAACAATTAATACCTGGCCGATTCAAAATCAAGTAAACAAAAAGGGGGAAATTGCACTTTAAGTCCCACACGATAGGGTTTGTTGCAGTTTTGGTTCTATAGCTTACGGGTTTAGTATATTTAGTCCTATAAAATAAATATTGTAGCATTTTTGGTCTTATAGGATAAAAGTCTGGCACATTTAGTTATGAGACCAAACGTGCCACAACTTTATATACTATGGGACTGAATGTTACTTGGAACAAAAAATGCTACAGTATTTATTTTATGGGACTAAATGTACTAAGTCTGTAAACTGTGGACTAAAAGTCAACACACCTTGTTGCACGGGATAAAAATAATTTTTCCAAATAAAAAATTAACAGTAATTAAGTGAGATGTCCCAACTAATAAGTTAAAATTAAAATAATTAAAGACCATGTCAAACTTCACTTGATACAGTAGCCTGATTTGATTTTCTATTACAACTATAATGTATTTTTGAAGGCATAGCCTAGATTTAATCTTTAATTTGTTTTGGGATATTTTAGTCATAATCATAGGAATTGTTTAGACTAAAAGATGTCTAGATCTCTATTTTTTCATGTATTTAAATTGTTATTATTATTAGAAGTTTGAGGGATGGAACTTATCCTGTATAAAATGTTTGTGATCTGACTTTTTCTGGAATGTGTATGGGCTCTTAAATACGAAGCTAATTGCGATCAGAAGTGACGTGAGTCACATATAAGTAGTCAGGAATTTGGCATCCAATAATCTCTTCTACTTTTTTAAATTTCTCCGCATTATTTATGAAGCGACCCAAATTACAGCTATCTACGAGTTAAAAGGACACGACTTTATATGAACCGAAAAAATTGTGATTGATAAAGCTACGAGCCAAATCGACCCGATTGAGAAAAGAAGCCATTTCGACATGTGCTAAAAGGAATGTGACTTGTAGTCAAGATCGCCCAAATAAAACTACAAACTCCCTATGAAAGCACCTACGGGCAAGATAAAACCATTGTTTGCTATGAAAACGCCTGCGGGCAAGAAAAAATCACAATTCATTGTAAAAGCGCCTGCAGGCAAAATGAAAACATAGAGCACTGTGAAAGTACCTAAGGGTAAACCATAAGGTCAACTACGGTCACCAAAAGGCGGATTGATACCACTACAAAGATTAAGGGCATGATTGCTATGTGGAATGAAATTAAGTAGGAATGAAATAGATTGATAAATAGAATAAAGAAGAAAAATGAATCGGATTGAATAACATTCCTATGATTTGTATACTGCATAAATTAAAAGATAATATAATTCATTCCTCAGTTTCTTAGTTGACTCCGTTAACAAAATTAATAATTAGAAAATAATGATTAGTAATAAAAAAAAATTATTTTTATGACAAATTTCCTCTTTAGTAATTTAAACAAAAACTATTTATTCATATTTTTTTTTTTTTGAAAATATAGAATTCAATTGTATAACAATAGTATTTTAAAAATTGCTCACAGAAGATTATAAACAATTTATAAAACATCTCATATATTATTAAAAATTTATATTTATAAAATTTATTTATTTACATAATCAATAATTTATTGACTTGTTAAATATATAGATAATATTTTTCTGTCAAAATAAACAGATTAATTCGAATAATAAAATGAACTAATATATTTAATTAGTGCATCTACCAATATTTGTTCAGTACTCAGTTAAAGAATATTTTTAAATTAATAAAATAATTAATTATCAAAGTGATTATTTTTTTCTTAATAACAATTAAAACTAAATATCAAATTCAATGAATTAATATTTTGTTTCCATTATTTATTAAATTCAAATAATATTTTTGAATAAATAAAAAGAATCATACTCGATAAAATACACCAAAAATTAATGTTTTATATAATGTAATCACAAGAATAATTTTATCAAGAAAGAAAAATTCCATTTCCAAGCTCAAAGGAATAACTAATAACATGTTATTTGGATGGAATCACTAATCCCTTTCATAAGGGAATAAGAATTCCTATGGAATGAGAAACAATTTTCCCTGATTATACTAATCACATATATATGAATGGACTTGGGAATGCCAATTCCATTCCCACTCCATTCCTTTATACCAATCATGCCCTAAAGGCGGAATAAAACCGCAATAAAATCAACTACGGTCAGCAAAAAGCGGATTAAGACGGCTAAAAATCAAAAGTTGACTATGGTCTGAAAAAGAATTTCTCCACCATGGCCCTCAGAACTATTACAGGTGGGGCGACAAGAGATAATAATATATTTCCCTCATGTCACCACACAAATAAATAGTTTTTTCTTTATTTCTTAAAAAATAAATAAAAAAATTGGGGGACTTTCGATGTGGGAAGAAATATTAAATATACCAAAAATTAACAATATCATAAAAAACCTACAAAAATATGAACAAATATTTCATGGGAACTTATCTACCAGAGCTTTAATAAAAAAAGTTGTTAGAGCTCCCAAAAGGATTAGAGCTCATTTCAAGCTCTAAAAAGTTAGAGCTCATTCTATAAAAGGTCATCTATAAAAATCTAAAGAGTTAGAGCTCCACGAATATACAATCTAGTTGTATACCTTCTAGTTGTATACGACTGAAGGTCTATAACCTGAGATGGGAAAATACATACACCCAACCCATTTGAAGGATCCTCTAGCAAATTTTGCCACTCATATGCACCAATCAGTAGAAAGTAAGAAGTCTTCCTTACTCCTATAAATAGGCTGAATGGTCTGAAAAAGAATTTCTCCACCATGGCCCTCAGAACTATTATAGGTGGGGCGACAAGAGAAAAAAAATATATTTCCTCATGTCACCACGCAAAATAAATAGTTTTTTCTTTATTTCTTTAAAAATAAATAAAAAATTGGGGGACTTCCGATGTGGGAAGAAATATTAAATATACCAAAAATTAACAATATCATAAAAAACCTACAAAAACATGAACAAATATTTCATGGGAACTTATCTACCAGAGCTTAATAAAAAAGTTCGAGCTCATGCATTTAGGAGCTCTAAAAGTTAGAGCTCCCAAAAGGATTAGAGCTCATTTCAAGCTCTAAAAAGTTAGAGCTCATTCTATAAAAGGTCATCTATAAAAAATCTAAAGAGTTAGAGCTTCACGAGTAAACAATCTAGTTGTATACGACCTTCTAGTTGTATACGACCTGAAGGTCTATAACCTGAGATGGGAAAATACATACACCCAACCCATTTGAAGGATCCTCTAGCAAATTTTGCCACTCATATGCACCAATCAGTAGAAAGTAAGAAGTCTTCCTTACTCCTATAAATAGGCTGAATGGTCTGAAAAAGAATTTCTCCACCATGGCCCTCAGAACTATTATAGGTGGGGCGACAAGAGAAAAAAAATATATTTCCCTCATGTCACCACGCAAAATAAATAGTTTTTTTCTTTATTTCTTTAAAAATAAATAAAAAATTGGGGGACTTCCGATGTGGGAAGAAATATTAAATATACCAAAAATTAACAATATCATAAAAAACCTACAAAAACGTGAACAAATATTTCATGGGAACTTATCTACCAGAGCTTTAATAAAAAAAGTTCGAGCTCATGCATTTAGGAGCTCTAAAAAGTTAGAGCTCCCAAAAGGATTAGAGCTCATTTCAAGCTCTAAAAAGTTAGAGCTCATTCTATAAAAGGTCATCTATAAAAAATCTAAAGAGTTAGAGCTCCACGAGTATACAATCTAGTTGTATACGACCTGAAGGTCTATAACCTGAGATGGGAAAATACATGCACCCAACCCATTTGAAGGATCCTCTAGCAAATTTTGCCACTCATATGCACCAATCAGTAGAAAGTAAGAAGTCTTCCTTACTCCTATAAATAGGCTGAATGGCTGAAAAAGAATTTCTCCACCATGGCCCTCAGAACTATTATAGGTGGGGCGATAAGAGAAAAAAAATATATTTCTCTCATGTCACCCCGCAAAATAAATAGATTTTTTCTTATTTCTTTAAAAATAAATAAAAATTGGGGGACTTCCGATGTGGGAAGAATATTAAATATACCAAAAATTAACAATATCATAAAAACCTACAAAAACATGAACAAATTTCATGGGAACTTATCTACCAGAGCTTTAATAAAAAAAGTTCGAGCTCATGCATTTAGGAGCTCTAAAAAGTTAGAGCTCCAAAAGGATTAGAGCTCATTTCAAGCTCTAAAAAGTTAGAGCTCATTCTATAAAAGGTCATCTATAAAAATCTAAAGAGTTAGAGACAATCTAGTATACACCTAGTTGTATACGACCTGAAGGTCTATAACCTGAGATGGGAAAATACATACACCAACCCATTTGAAGGATCCTCTAGCAAATTTTGCCACTCATATGCACCAATCAGTAGAAAGTAAGAAGTCTTCCTTACTCCTATAAATAGGCTGAATGGTCTGAAAAAGAATTTCTCCACCATGGCCCTCAGAACTATTATAGGTGGGGCGACAAGAGAAAAAAAATATATTTCCCTCATGTCACCACGCAAAATAAATAGTTTTTTCTTTATTTCTTTAAAAATAAATAAAAAATTGGGGGACTTCCGATGTGGGAAGAAATATTAAATATACCAAAAATTAACAATATCATAAAAAACCTACAAAAACGTGAACAAATTTCATGGGAACTTATCTACCAGAGCTTTAATAAAAAAAGTTCGAGCTCATGCATTTAGGAGCTCTAAAAAGTTAGAGCTCCCAAAAGGATTAGAGCTCATTTCAAGCTCTAAAAAGTTAGAGCTCATTCTATAAAAGGTCATCTATAAAAAATCTAAAGAGTTAGAGCTCCACGAGTATACAATCTAGTTGTATACGACCTGAAGGTCTATAACCTGAGATGGGAAAATACATGCACCCAACCCATTTGAAGGATCCTCTAGCAAATTTTGCCACTCATATGCACCAATCAGTAGAAAGTAAGAAGTCTTCCTTACTCCTATAAATTGGCTGAATGGTCTGAAAAAGAATTTCTCCACCATGGCCCTCAGAACTATTATAGGTGGGGCGATAAGAGAAAAAAAATATATTTCTCTCATGACACCCAAAATAAATAGATTTTTTTTTTATTTCTTTAAAAATAAAAAAAAATTGGGGGACTTCCGATGTGGGAAGAAATATTAAATATACCAAAAATTAACAATATCATAAAAAACCTACAAAAACATGAACAAATATTTCATGGGAACTTATCTACCAGAGCTTTAATAAAAAAGTTCGAGCTCATGCATTTAGGAGCTCTAAAAGTTAGAGCTCCCAAAAGGATTAGAGCTCATTTCAAGCTCTAAAAAGTTAGAGCTCATTCTATAAAAGGTCATCTATAAAAAATCTAAAGAGTTAGAGCTCCACGAATATACAATCTAGTTGTATACGACCTTCTAGTTGTATACGACCTGAAGGTCTATAACCTGAGATGGGAAAATACATACACCCAACCCATTTGAAGGATCCTCTAGCAAATTTTGCCACTCATATGCACCAATCAGTAGAAAGTAAGAAGTCTTCCTTACTCCTATAAATAGGCTGAATGGTCTGAAAAAGAATTTCTCCACCATGGCCCTCAGAACTATTATAGGTGGGGCGACAAGAGAAAAAAAATATTTTCCCTCATGTCACCACGCAAAATAAATAGTTTTTTCTTTATTTCTTTAAAAATAAATAAAAAATTGGGGGACTTCCGATGTGGGAAGAAATATTAAATATAAAAATTAACAATATCATAAAAAACCTACAAAAACGTGAACAATATTTCATGGGAACTTATCTACCAGAGCTTTAATAAAAAAAGTTCGAGCTCATGCATTTAGGAGCTCTAAAAAGTTAGAGCTCCCAAAAGGATTAGAGCTCATTTCAAGCTCTAAAAAGTTAGAGCTCATTCTATAAAAGGTCATCTATAAAAAATCTAAAGAGTTAGAGCTCCACGAATATACAATCTAGTTGTATACGACCTGAAGGTCTATAACCTGAGATGGGAAAATACATGCACCCAACCCATTTGAAGGATCCTCTAGCAAATTTTGCCACTCATATGCACCAATCAGTAGAAAGTAAGAAGTCTTCCTTACTCCTATAAATAGGCTGAATGGTCTGAAAAAAATTTCTCCACCATGGCCCTCAGAACTATTATAGGTGGGGCGATAAGAGAAAAAAAATATATTTCTCTCTCATGTCACCCGCAAAATAAATAGATTTTTTCTTTATTTCTTTAAAAATAAATAAAAAATTGGGGGACTTCCGATGTGGAAGAAATATTAAATATACCAAAAATTAACAATATCATAAAAAACCTACAAAAACATGAACAAATATTTCATGGGAACTTATCTACCAGAGCTTTAATAAAAAAAGTTCGAGCTCATGCATTTAGGAGCTCTAAAAAGTTAGAGCTCCCAAAAGGATTAGAGCTCATTTCAAGCTCTAAAAAGTTAGAGCTCATTCTATAAAAGGTCATCTATAAAAAATCTAAAGAGTTAGAGCTCCACGAATATACAATCTAGTTGTATACGACCTTCTAGTTGTATACGACCTGAAGGTCTATAACCTGAGATGGGAAAACATACACCCAACCCATTTGAAGGATCCTCTAGCAAATTTTGCCACTCATATGCACCAATCAGTAGAAAGTAAGAAGTCTTCCTTACTCCTATAAATAGGCTGAATGGTCTGAAAAAGAATTTCTCCACCATGGCCCTCAGAACTATTATAGGTGGGGCGACAAGAGAAAAAAAATATATTTCCCTCATGTCACCACGCAAAATAAATAGTTTTTTCTTTATTTCTTTAAAAATAAATAAAAAATTGGGGGACTTCCGATGTGGGAAGAAATATTAAATATACCAAAAATTAACAATATCATAAAAAACCTACAAAAACGTGAACAAATATTTCATGGGAACTTATCTACCAGAGCTTTAATAAAAAAAAGTTCGAGCTCATGCATTTAGGAGCTCTAAAAAGTTAGAGCTCCCAAAAGGATTAGAGCTCATTTCAAGCTCTAAAAAGTTAGAGCTCATTCTATAAAAGGTCATCTATAAAAAATCTAAAGAGTTAGAGCTCCACGAGTATACAATCTAGTTGTATACGACCTGAAGGTCTATAACCTGAGATGGGAAAATACATGCACCCAACCCATTTGAAGGATCCTCTAGCAAATTTTGCCACTCATATGCACCAATCAGTAGAAAGTAAGAAGTCTTCCTTACTCTATAAATAGGCTGAATGGTTGAAAAAGAATTTCTCCACCATGGCCTCAGAACTATTATAGGTGGGCGATAAGAGAAAAAAATATATTTCCTCATGTCACCACGCAAAATAAATAGTTTTTTCTTTATTTCTTTAAAAATAAATAAAAAATTGGGGGACTTCCGATGTGGGAAGAAATATTAATATAAAAAATTAACAATATCATAAAAAACCTACAAAATGAACAAATATTTCATGGAATTATCTACCAGAGCTTTAATAAAAGTTCGAGCTCATGCATTTAGGAGCTCTAAAAGTTAGAGCTCCAAAGGATTAGAGTCATTTCAAGCTCTAAGTTGAGCTGTTCTATATAAGGTATTTAAAAAATTTAAGAGTTAGAGCTTACAGAGTAAAGATTAGTTGTATGACCTTTTAGTTGTTAGACTGAAAGGTTCTTTACTGAATGGGAAATACTCACACATTGAGATCATTAGCATTTTGCAACTCATTGCAACCATCAGTTAGAAAGCAAGAGTCT